>JAJLZP010000005.1:0-600000 GCA_030572355.1 Yamadazyma dendronema
TATATGCATTTAATCTTCATCACCCGAATCGTCCATGTCAATTTCTGGCATTTCAAACCCATCGGAATCGGAATCTTCTCCGGCATTTGAAGTGGTTGTGGTAGCTGAAACCTCCACTTGTTGCACTGTGTTCGATGCAGGATCGCTGGTGGTTTGAACTGTAGTTTCTATTATTTCGTTTGGATTTGGCTTTTCAACTTTTGTTTCCTCTTTAAATTGCAAGACATTTTCCGTTACTGGTCCTTGTTCTTCAACAACTTCTGGTTCGTCAACTGGAACGGTGACCATTTTGATTCTCTTGACATCACCAGAATCCTCTTCAGCCAGTCTTTTACCAACAATGTCAGACAACAAATTTGAGGATTCTTGTGTTTGAGTTTGTACTTGTTGTCCAAGATCTTTTTATAAACAAAATTCGCTAAAATCAACCGATCAACTGCGAAAAATACAAAATTACCCTTATCTATTTCCATGACTCAGTTTGAACTTTTGGTACTTACCAGAGAATATTTTTTGGCAAACGAATATTTACCGGCAATTTATCGTTTTGTGAATCAATCTTACTCGAAAACAAGATACAAATTCAATATTGTAAACAGTAATCGTATCAAATCTCCTACTAGTTTTTTGTCTGATATCCAATTCAATCGTTACAAAGATTATGTCTTTTTCATACTTCTAGGTCCAGAAGACGTGTGCGCACAATTGGATAGACCTTTCAAAGAGTGTAATAACCTTGAGGATGCTTTTGGTAGTGATATCACAGGGGAGGCGGCAGAGAAATTGAAATTTGATCCTGAAACCGCTGATGTCAAAGTCACCAGAGCTTCCAATGATTATGATTTGGAGAATGATTTACATAGAATCATTGGCTCATTGGGATTTCTTTTAGAGGATTACCTGAACACTACCATCAAGTTTGAAATATCAGTGTTCACTGCCTTTATGAGACGCTTTGGATCAGTATTTATAGAGTATATGATTAAAAATTATATTAAGACACTCAAAATTGCAGACTTCTTATCTCAAGCCACATTAGACTGGAGTGGGTTGAAAGAAGTCATCCTTGAAGCAGTGGTTATTAGAAACCACAAGTTGGTGGAATATTATGCTAAAAACTGTCAGTTCAAACAATCAGATAGACCTGATATCGTTTTTAATCCAGAAGACAAGACTGGACCATTCGAAGAATCTTTCACGTCAAACGATATAGTCAATATTGCATTTATTCATAGAACTATAGATATCTAAAATAAACGCTTAAATCACAACTTAGACTTGGAATAACCATTAGAAGATAACCAAGAGTTAATTGGTTCAAGATCACGCTTGGTCCATGAGATTTTGGCAGAGACTCCATCTAAAGCTTGTCTCAAGCTCAGATCATAGTATGTAGTATCCTTGTCCTGGAAGAACTGTTCAACTTCTTGCTTCTGTTCTGGTTTGGCGAATCCAAGAATTGCCAATTTGGTTAAAGTACCGAACATAGTCAACTCAGGTGGATGAGCTTCAAGAAGCTTAGCATAATTGGCAGTGTACCAGCTCCAAAGCTTTTTAACACCAACCACATGTGTTCTCATGGAAATTAATGGCTTATAAGTATCTTGCTTCTTGATGGTATCAAAATCAAACAACAAACCAAAGATTTTATCCAAAACGGCTTCATCTCTAAAGTTACCCAATGACGTAAGGACGGCAAGTTTTTCCTCGACACTGGATGGATTTTTGTAGACTTCCCAGAGTTGATCAAAAGTCTTGGAATCACCATGCTTAGCAACAGAATTGAATACAATGTTCCTTACATTGGAGTTGATGGCAGATTTGTTACCATTAGTAAAGTCCTCAAAGAGATCTTTACAAATTTGAACATACTTTGGATGTCCTGATGATACGGCACTCCCAAACAACAACTTTTTCAATTTTTGATCACTATAGGAATCGGATTCGGAGAATTTATAACCAACTTTATCCAACTTATCATCGATTAAATCGAATAAGAAAGCACTCAATGAATCTCTCAATGAGTCACCTTCAAATTTGAAAGCTTCTCTTATGCTTCCAACTCTAGCCAAGATTTCACTCCAAACAACATGGTTTGGTTCTTGAGTCCATAATTTGACCAAGTTCAATAAACTTGGGGTTGGAATGAAACCAGAAGTAGATAAAGAGGCTGCGTCAGCTACCAAACCAACTCTGTCTTCAACTGATAATCTCCCGTCGATACCAGCTTTACCCAATTTAGACCAACGGTCCAAGCTATATGCGGTTCTGTAAATACCAGATTGGTTAGCATTGATTTTAAAAAAGTCGTCACTGGAATTGAGCTTGAACTTCTTAGTTCTAGCATCCAAGACAGCAGATGCATCAATACCATCGGAAGTTTTTATGGTCAAGAAAACTGGATAAATCAATTTATCTTCTTCTTCTTTGACATCACCAGTGGTCAAGAACCTATTTTGGGTAACTTCTATTTCATTGTTACCTAATTCCTTAACGGTGACTAATGGGTATCCAATGTTCTTGGTCCAGATGTCCATGACAGTGTTGACATCCTTTCCACTTGCCTCAGCAAGAGAAGCCCATAAATCACTGGTCTTGGTGTTACCCCACATATGTTTCTTTAAGTAGTTGGAAACACCTTTGACGAAAACATCTTCACCTAACCAATTGGAGATCATCTTCAACAAGGATGAACCTTTGGCGTAGGAAATGGAGTCAAAAATTTGATTCACGTCATTGGCTCTCTTTAAAGGAACTTCAATTGGATGAGATGATCTTAAACCATCTAAACTCAAAGCTTGTTGTAAGTCATCAGCAGCATAATCTTCCCAAACCTTCCATTCAGGATTCAAGGCATCACAAGCATACCAAGACATCCAGGTAGCAAAACCTTCGTTAAGCCATAAACCATCCCAGAAGTCCATAGTGACAAGGTTACCAAACCATTGATGTGCCAATTCATGCATGACAACTTCGGTAACTCTTTTTAAACCATTGACATCAGCATTTTTAGGGTCAATCAAGACTTCAGCAGTTCTGAAAGTAATCAAACCATAGTTTTCCATAGCACCTGCGGCGAAATCATGAATGGCAACTAAATCACATTTTGGTAATGGATAAGGAATATCGAATTTCTCATCAAAGAATTTCAAAGTTTGGGCAGAGATCTTGGCAGAATATTCACCCAAAGTTTCAGAGCCTGGAGTAGAATAGACTCTAATTGGAACTCTATGATCGTTATTTTCAACGTATCTCAAGCCACCGACAATGAAAGCAACCAAGTAGGTAGACATGACTGGAGTGGTATTGAAGATAACTTTTTTCCTATTATCACCAATAAATTCAGTGGTCTGAACATCCATATTAGATAAACACGTTAATTCCTTGTCAGCAATTAAAGCGATATCGAAAGTAGCTTTCAAAGCTGGTTCATCAAAAGATGGGAAAGCTCTACGACAGTCAATTGGTTCAAATTGAGTGGTGGCCAAGTACTTGGTCTTTCCATCTTCAACATAACTTGATCTATAGAACCCAGCCATTTGATCATTTAAGATACCTTTGAATTTGATGTACAAGAAAGCGGTGGCACCAGCTCTCAAGTTATCTTTAGTCTTAAAAGTAACTCTCTGTTTCTCATCATCAAATTCGAAATCAGATTTGGGGATTTCAATATCATTGATTTTTACTTGGAGATATTCAATTTCCAAAGTATTCAATGTAATGACATTGGTGGAGTCAAGGACATTCAAAGTAATGGTTTCTTCACCAGCATAAGTGAAATCTTTGAAATTTGGATCCAAAGTAACATTGTAATTGATTGGTTTAATGTTAGTAGGTAACACTTCTCTATCAACTACAGAAGCGGAGGAATTGGTAGTTAATTGACACATATTCCAAAAAAAGAAGATGAAATATGTAGATGTATTTTATATCCGTACGATAATTGTGGGTGAGAAAAAGTCGTGTTCTCCGGTTATGGCTTTTGGCAAGGCCCACCGGAGCCTCGTGACTGAGTGGCTAGGAGCGAGTTGATGCCACGAGTCAAATAAACAGTGACTTGGCCAATCACAGTAGAGGTAAGAGGTGACGTGTTTCGGCATGGCTGCTTCTGGACTTGTCCTAACTGGCACCAAAAGCTACTGGGCCTGTGATGGGCCAATTTGTGGGGCAGCGAGCAAGCCAACCCACATGACAAAGAGAAGGGCTACTGGGTGCAAGAATGATTGTGCAATGGACGACGAGGCGACAGATATATATGCTACCATTAATAGAGATGTCGTTTCAAATATGGTGTAATGTATTTTGATAACTATGATTAACTATGAAATTTGATCATAAATTCGTATTTGTATTTAACCGGTTCTTAAGATCAAGTGGATTCCACTGTCACTCTCAACTGGTTCACTCAAGTCACCTACATGTAAATTGAAGGTGGCCTCTTCAAACAGGGGTTGCATCTGGCCCTTTCCGAACCACCCCAAATCCCCTCCTCTACTATGGGAAGAACAATCACTTTCAGTTTGGGCCAAATCTGCAAAAGAGATGTCATCACTGGTGATTCTCTCTCTGTATTGTTTGATTAATCTGATGGCGTCATCCCGGGAAATATTTGTTCCATCTGGAGATTTCCAAGATTTAGGTTTCCTGGATTGATTATGTTTAACTAAGAGATGAGAAGCTCTAACTTGTCTGTCGTTATTAATGAGAGGTTTATGTCCATTATCGTCGAATTTAGTTAAGTACTCCTTCAACTTATTCTGGTCGGTTCCAGCTGGAGGTTCCCAACTTGATTCATTAGTGTATGTATTGAGGAAATACTCTCTGTTATGAGTCCTAGACATCCTTATGGTGTAGTGTTCTGGTAGACCTGTTTCCATTTCCATGATGATTACAAATGAGTTAGAGATTATCAGTGCTGCGAAATTATTTTTTTGTTTTTCAATTTCTACATACAGAATTCTAGATACCTTTAGTTTTCAATGCGTCTAATACTTTACTGTAAACTTGGTCTACGGGATGGTCACATCTGACTTTAACCACCTTGTTTTGCTTTTCAAAATAGTCTACTACTGGCATGGAAGTTTCAATGAACACCCTAAATCTCTTTTTGATACTTTCTGCATTGTCATCAGTTCTACCAGAAGTCTTTCCTCTTTCTAATAATCTTTCCAACATCACTGATTCTGGACATTCAAAGAATAATGTGAAAGCAGACTTGGCAATTTGCTCTTCAAAAGTAATGGCTTGGTCCATCTTTCTTGGGAATCCATCCACCAAAAACTTGGTAGCTCCTTGTTTATTGGCATCAGTAATAGCTTGTTGTAATAATGCAATTGTAACTTCTTGTGGAACAATAGTACCTTCTTTAATACAATTAGCAATTAATTCTCCATATTTAGATCCTTCTCTAGATTGTTCGGCTCTTAACAAATCTCCAGCACTCAAATGAACGAACCCCTTTTCTTTAACTAACTTAGCACATTGGGTTCCCTTACCAGCTCCTGGACCTCCCAACACAAAAACAACAGAGATTTTATTATCAGGGAAAGCAGGAACAGATTTTGGTTCCACGGCTGACTTGGGAGCTTCATTGTTTTGAAACACGGTGACAAGTGAAGTACCTGCAACCAAGACACCCAATCCGAGAAGAATCTTGCCCTTTGATCCGGAGTTTCCTCCAGGATTTGGCTTGGAGGAATTAAATCGTACGGTTCTCAAAGGAGAGGTTCCCACACGAATAGATCCAGTACGGACAACCGATCTATAGCTTGTAGTAATTCCGGTCAAATTGGAAGTCTTTCTTGTTAAGAGCTTGAACATTAGTACACTTGAAAAGATTGAAAAATTCCCGCGATAGTATTGGGATGAATTGGGATGAATATATAACCATGGGCTCAAGTACATTAATTATATAGAAACTTATTTATTATAGCTAGTCAATGATTCATCATTATATCTTAAATAAGCACCATTAATTGACTTATCCCACCCAGAAAGTGCCAAATTGACGTAGATGGTGGCTGGGACCTCTGGGTGTAGTAATTGCTTATTCTTGTGTAAATCAGTGAAACGTTTGTGAGATTCACTCTTCATAGAAGTTTTATGTTTGTCTCTAATGTCTACTTGCATAGAAGTATCCACAACCCCTGGGGCCACCGAGATGGTTTGGACGGTTGGCTCCTGTTCAGCAATGGTTAAAATCAAATGATTCACAGCAGCTTTAGAGGCTCCATAGCATCCCCATCCACTAGTAGCTTTAGTAGATGCACCAGAAGACACGGTGATGAAATTTCCGTTAGTTTTACGTAATTCAGGGATCGAGAATTTAGCCAAGTTTACAATGGAGAAGAAATTAACATCAAAGCTTCGTTTCCAACTATCGATGTTGGCATTATCAATGGATTCTACCGGATCCAATACTCCGGCATTGGCAATAACTGAGTTTAGTTGACCAAATTTCTTGATGGCCAAAGAAACACCATTTTCAACAGTTTTCAGATCAGTAACATCCCCAGGAACAATTCCGACTTTATCCTCCCCAAACATTTCCACCAATTGTTGAAGTTTATCATGAGATCTTGCAATAGCAATAAGACGAGTATCGGGTTTGGATAAAAAGATTCTAGCAATTGCTGCCCCAATACCTATAAGTTAGTACACAAGCTGACACAAAGTCTTAAAGACGCAGAGTGGGAATGATAGACCACCTACTATAGTATTTACAACTACATACCAGTGGAGGCTCCTGTTAATAATAAGACGAATGGCATAATGGTGGAAAATCGTCGCGAGGTTTGTAGAGGATAAGTTATAAGTTAAGAGGAGAGGCAGTATATTTCCCTAAAAGAAAACAATCAATATCATTTACACCCATAACCGATGATCTCTACAATATCAAAGTAACTCCATCCATTAATATACCAATACTTCCATCAGTTGACGGGTATTTGTCAATTGCAGCCGTCACGGTTCACACACGCAAACCGTCGCACCTATCCACACTTTGAATCCCTGATAACAACAGGACAAGGGAATGCAAATAGGATCAGGTTTATTATGAACATAAATCTTGACTCGGCCAAAGACACTCTTTGCAAGAACATCCTTATATACGGCTATTGTAAATTTGAAAACAAAGGATGTGCATTCAGCCATTCATCTTCGGCAAAAAAGCCGGCCACCATACCTTCTGCTGATCAAAACTCACCTTCCACACCAGCTTTATCGAATACATCAAATGTTCTGGGGGCCAAGCCTGAGCTGAAGAAGAAATTCAACTTTAATACTCCTTCTTTTCAGCCCTCCACACCTACTGGGAGTGGTTCGGCTGCTGTTACGTCTTCTGCTGTCAATAGCATAACTAACAAGTTTACTGCTTTATCGCCTAAACTCAATGATATTCCTACATTTGTTCCAAGTAGTGGTAATGATGTTGACAGTAATGGTGGTGGTACGAGGAAATTTAATACTTCGGCATCGGTTTTCACTCCAAATTCGTTTGACAGTTCTCCAGTTATTAGTAATGCCAATCCATATGTTAATCCACCCTCTTCAGCAGGAAATCAATCAATATCCAGTGTAAATACAAACGATATATACTATCAACCATTGGGGACCAATTATCCTTTGAATTATCATTTATATGCCCCGGCTCCGCCTCCAAGATTGACAATTCCATTACCTCCTCATCAGACAAATGCTAATGATATGTTCATACCCAATGACTTGAGGGAAACTCTTCAAAGGAGAAATGAAGCCACTTTGACGACAATGGGAGGTAGAAGCAATTTACCTGATAATGTGGGTAGTTATCATTCGTTGATGCCATTGGATATGGAAAGCCAATCCAAGACGTGGAATATTAATACCTCCGTTTATAAGGTATTCTCGAATATTGATGGGAATCCTTATATTATGAGAAAGCTTGATAATGAAGATGTAATAACCATTGACAGTAAATTACCTTTCAAAACTGTCGAGAAATGGAAGCAACTCAAGAATAATAACATTGTTCAATTGAAGGATTGTTTCACTTCCATAGCATTTGGGGGAGTTAGAAGTCAACTCTGTATGATATATGATTATTACCCCAACTCCAGTACGTTACATGAACATCACATTCAAAGGAAACTTGGTTCCAAACTTGAACCAATAACTGAAGATATATTATGGTGTTACATAATTCAGTTGACGAATGCAATCAATTCAATTCACAAGTTTGGATTATCGGCAGGTTCTACATTAGATTTGACCAAAATAATTGTTGTGGGTAAAAACCACATCAAGTTATCTAGTGGTGGAGTAAGTGACATATTGAACTACGGAAACAATGCTGATCTCAAAACATCACAAAAGAATGACTTGAAGAAATTTGGTGAAGTAGTGCTTGGATTAGCCTTGTTATTATCACCAAACAAATCAAGCAATATTTCCGTGGATGCCATTCTGGAAACCTTAAGATCTCTAAAGGGATCAATCAGCGATGAGTTGCTCGACTTACTTGTCAAGTTGAACGTCGATTACATGGAGGTAAACTTAGATAAATTCACTGAAGTTTATCTCAGCAAAAAACTGTTAAAGATGATCAACGATTTACAAGAGTCTCAAGAATACATGACAAGCCAATTATCTAATGAAATTGAAAATGCCCGTCTCTTCAGATTGATGACCAAAATAAATTTCATAATTGACAATCCGTTTTTCAACTGGGATGAGAATGAAAGAGTGTTTCTCATTAAACTCTTTAATGATTATATCTTTCACCAAAATGACGATAATAATAAACCGGTGATAGATCTATCAAGAGTACTTGTCAAACTCAATAAACTCGATTGTGGAATTGACGAGAAATTCATGTTGATCTCAAGAGATGAAAAAGTATCGATACTCATCAGTTATAAAGAAATAAGAGACATAATAGATTCTACCTTCAGAGAAATTACCAGATAATATTCACTGCAAGCAAACGAATCATAAAACCTAAAAAAACTCTAGATAAAAAGTAAAAAAGCCCTATAAATATATACTCAAATGTAACCGTTGTACATCATCTGTCTCTGCAGTTCTTGCTCTTTTGCAAATAAACTTGAACCCTGTAAATCGATGAGCTAGTTTTCGGTGCAGCAATAGTCGGTCATCGGTAAGAAATTTTTTATCTTCATTGCTCCAAATTGCATTATTGCACCATAACTGTCACATCATGATCATTTCTTGAGATCATCAGTCATTTCTAGTCGTACCAGTCATTAACCCCGTTCCGGTCACGAGATGAGCTGCAATGACTCTTTATTACTACCGATGCGTCATATCTCTGAATTCCATGGATTATATACAGGCCCGTCATTAGTCTGCCTCCGTAAAAAGGCGTCCGCGAAAAATGAGTCAGTCTGATAAGCGGACATATAAGAAGCATTATTTCTGGCAATTTTCTTATAATCTTTGTAAAAGTTCACCAGAACCTTTGTTTTTCATTAGTGATTATAAAGTCATAACTGAGTGTTCTGTTAAATTTTACGTGTCCTGTGATTTTCCGATAGTTTGCTTAATTTTTTAAAAAAGTTTCCTACATTCTTCCCTGGTTGCAAGAGTGTTTTTTCAAAAGTGGTTAATAATTAAAGCTTCAAATTATTGTCCATTTTATTTTATAGTTTAACCGATTTTCTTACAAATTTTCAACGTTTCCACGTTCCTATTCGAATCAACTTATAGACCATGTCCGTCTAGGATAATTCCATTTTAGGGTTACGTGGTTCTAATATTTATGTGTGAGAGTCTTGGTTAAGATTATTGTCAAAGAAGTATTATAGTTTTTTTTTTGTTGAATATGATTCAAGGGGAGCAAGTGATTGAACAAGTAGCATCTCCAGCTACTTCAGTTTCATCCGTTTCATCGTTCGGTGATAACAACGAGGGACTCAATAGTTTGACTCCACAAACTACTGATGTCCCAGTCGACGAGTTTGTATCTTATTATGAGGAGGAAGTTTCTTCCCCTAATGATTATAAATATTACCATAATCATATGGACAAAAATCAATTTAATGTGACATTGATAAATTGTGCTATTTATCTTATTAAGTTGATATACCTTAAAGATGCAAACGTTGAAATTAATGCTCCCAACTTACGGTTCTTTATATTACAGATTTTGAAAAGATCAAAAACTTCCATTCAAATCCTTCAAATTACTAGTTTTTACTTGGTTAAATTAATTAAGAACCAGACCAAAACTTCAATTGAGAACCCAAAACATTTGTTTCTCGGATTAGTGATTTTGGCATCAAAATTCAATCAAGATGCCAATTATTCATTCAAGACGTGGGTCAAAATTTTGGGAATGGATTCGGAAGCTAAGGATCAAATCAAATTCTTAAAGAATTTAGAAATCAATCTTTTAAAAGATTTGGATTATAACCTTTATGTCAGCAGCACCGCTTATGAGAATTGGTGTAATGTTATGTTCATATTTGGTTACGATTTCATTAAATGTCAAAAGATATTATCATCAAGTTCCAAGTCTGAACTTGAATGGGAAAGCAGCTCTGAATTAATTCATTCAAAGTTGGAAAAATGGGGGATTTTCTTTAATAATTTGAGCTTAACAAATCTTAATGTGGTTCAAATCAAATTCATGAATTACTATTTGAGCCAATTTAATTCAAAGGTATTCATAATTAATTCCCTTTTTACCAAGAGAAAGTTCGAAGACGTTTCCCATGATAATGCTAATGATTTAAATGACAAAGTAAAGGTTTCATGTAAGTAGGATATAGAACTAGTAGTGTTCTCGTATTATACATTTTTTTTTTCACTGCACAAGTATTTTTCATAGACTAATTGTTTCTATCTATAATATTTTAAGCATATATGTAAAGGCATCCATCATTTCCCCATTTTCCTTTAATGTTATTCAATGTCATAAAACCTTCATTATCTTTGTTCACCTTCTCCACAAGCCCCTGACCTATAAGGTAACTGTTTACTTTACCTATATTGTAGCCTCTGATCATGATGTCACCGAAACCGTCAGAATTCAAATCCACCAATTTGAACTCAAGCGACTGTGATAGACAGCCATAGCCAATAAGCCCTTTAGTGACTCCAACATCTAATACTCTATAATCGTATAAATCAGTTAAAACCACCGAGCCTATCACATTATCATATCCACATTCAACAACCACACGGGCATTGATACAAGCCCTCAATTCATTCAATTGGCGAGAATCAAGCCTCAACTTTGGGTTCATATCTAAGCTATGATACAAATGTAAGACCCTCAATTTCAGACCTCCAAGTTTACTGAACTTACCCTGTGAGAGGAACCTTAAAGACTGTTTGAATTTGAGTTTATCAACCAAAGGTAACTGGGATTTTTGCAATTCCAAATGTCGAGGAGAAATCAACGAATCTTCCAAAAACATCACGCTGGGGTCATACTTCATAAGATCTTCCCAGGAAGTAGAGTTGGTGATAATCACATTCGCATTAGCGACGAAACCAGCCAATACTCTTGAAAGAGTGGTAGCAAGCATATGCTCAGGGTTAGTATTAACCAACACTAAGTTATCCTTCGATGAAATCATTTCTTCCTCGGGCAAGTGTTTCAATGTTGAAGCTATACTGCTGACGAAGTTAACTGCCAAATATTCAGAGCACTTAACAACCTTCGGCGACAGACTATTCATCCTAATCCGGACCCCCTTATCCTTTTCGAAACTATAAACGTTTTCATAATTTGTCAGATTCCCGGATAATTGAGTGATTGAAGAGATTTTATCTTTCAAGTCGATCTCCAGTTTATCAATACTGTCCTGGATATCGCGTTCTTTAGCATAAAAGGTAATTACAACTGCATTAATCAAACAAGTCATCACCAACACCAAATTATCAATTGATGTCAAGAACAGGGAGTATTGTACTGAAACTGAATTAATATCATTCTCCTTCAAATAGGCCCCCAATTCTTGTACCCAAAAATTTAACCGGCTGACGAGAACCTTCTCATCGTTTAGCTGTATGTACTTATCACCATTTTTTTTGGCAGATTGAATAAATATTTCCCATACGTCACAAAGATTACCATGTCTGACGTTATAATGGTTATACCGGATATCCAATCCCACTCTTAAACCATTCCCATACTCTAGTTTATTGGATTTGTAAATAGCCGACTGATTAGTTAAACGAGTAGGTTCTACGATGGACTGCTCTTGAAGATATAAATCTGGAACATCTCTCGTGGCTTCAACATATTTCTTGAATAGAAAATGGATTATCAATGCTGCACCAACAGCAAACAATACCGAATTCTGCTCCATCTTTTACTATTGATGTTGTCAATTGAACCTTAACCTTAAATGAACCTGGTGTATACGCGAGTGAAAAATACTTTTTTTAATTCTCTACGATCTTTTGAAATTCATTAATGGTCTGATGAAGCTTTTGGTGCCTAAATTTAAAAAGTTGCACCAGCTTGTGCTAGGGATACTATTGACATGGATCTTAACTTTTTTGCTACATGAAAGAATAATTCCTGCTTATACGGCATGGGGTTGTCTGTGGGGTAATGTTCCATTAAATCCTTCGCAGAGCCCTGATATAAATCCAACCAGAGTATTATTGGTAGCTGATCCCCAATTAATAGATAATCATACTTATCCAGGAAGAAACAGCTTTCTTTTGAAATTATCGCAACATACAGTTGATACTTATATCAAGAAGAATTACAAGGCTTTTGTACATCTGCTCAAACCTAATTACATCTTCTTCTTAGGTGATTATCTTGATAATGGTAGATCTAGTGATTTAGAGTATTTCCAGACTCAAGTCAAACGATTTGAGGATATTTTCGGTCCTGAAAAGTTTGGGTATACCAGAGGAGTGGATTATTTCACTAATGTACCTGGGAATCATGATATTGGAATAGGTGATGGGGTCCATTTTGACAATAGAAATAGATTTGAAAGCACATTTGGCAAGGCAAACAGTTTACACACTATCGAGGATGTGAATTTTGTGACCCTTGATACGCCATCATTAATGTCAACCAAAGCAGAGATTAATTCAGAAGTAAAGTCTTTTTTGAACACCCATTATAGTAATGATTTCAGTAAAAGTACCCCTACAGTGCTTTTATCACACGTTCCCTTATACAGAGATCCTAAAGATAAACCATGCGGCCCTCTTAGGGAAAGTGACCACTTTTTACTCACAAAGGGACACCAATATCAGCTGGTGGTTGACCACGAAATCTCTCAAGACATTCTTACTAGAGTACAACCAGATTTGGTATTTAGTGGTGATGATCACGACTACTGTGATATCAACCATAATGTTATGACGAGAGAAATTACCGTCAAATCTATCAGCATGGCCATGGGTATCTGGAGACCAGCAGTACAATTGTTGACTTTTGACAATAAAGATAAATTTACTTATGAAACTCATATGTGCTATTTACCCACACCTTACTATAACATTGTTAATTATATTGTACTCGCAGTAGTGAGTTCTTTGGTGTTGTTATATTGGAACTTCAACCAATCGCTGAGATTGAATTACAGTATTTTGCCCACTCATAATTCCAATGCTAAAAAGTTATCCAACTTCATAAAGGAACAAGATAACGAGGCAGGATCTGGTTCATCTTTCCTTTCTTATCTTCCTAATTATACGAATAGTTCCGATATCGCCTCGGATTATACCAAAAGCTTCCAACGAAAGATGTCAGATTTTTGGACCAAATTGAAACTGGTACATGTGGTGACATTCTTCAGACAGTCATTACTTTTAGGATTCGGGGTTATACTAGTTTACACCGTATTTTATAAAACTGTATGATAGGAAAAAATAATTTCCCCTGCACTGGATGCAGGAACTTTTCAGATGTGTTAAAATTCGTGAGGCTCAGAAATGGGGGCCTTGATGTGTGTCAATTCTACCACATTTGAAACCCGTTTTTTTCTACTTATCACTTTCTTGATACCAAGAGTTAATCTTGTTAGTCACTTTACCTTTAAACATTTATAACGAAAATGGGGTGTGCTGCGAGTGTCCCTGATATTGATGAAGAAGATCCATTTCTTGCTGATGAAAGGATCAATAATGCTATCAATCAAACTTTACAACTCAAAAAGAAGAACAGCAAGAACCAAATGAAGTTACTTCTTTTGGGAGCTGGTGAAAGTGGAAAATCCACTGTTTTGAAGCAATTAAAGCTTCTCCATAAAGGGGGATTTACGAGTCAAGAAAGAATGCAGTATACCCATGTAATTTGGGCAGATGCTATCCAGCTGATGAAAATCCTTATTGAACAGGCCAAGATACTCAAAATCCATTTGGATTGTGAGGATAAGACTGCTTCATTACATGGATATATGAAGATTGTTCTCAAGGCTAATGCGTTGCAACAGATTGATACTTCCATTGCTGGTGGAAGTAACTTCTTGAACGATTTTGTGTTGAAATATAGTGCAGAAAGAAAACTGAAGCGGCGAATGAATAGTACTGGACTCACTGATGCGTCAATCCAGGCGTCTCCTGTAGAGGAGCGGGACCAGGAGGCCAGAACTCCAGAGGAGGAGCTACTTGAGCTTAGTAACATGAATGGCCTGACTGAAAGATTCACTCGGGACCAAATTGCTGAAGCCATTGATATGTTATGGAAATTCGATAAAGGAGTTCACGAGTGCTTTCTCCGATCTAACGAGTTTCAACTTGAGTCAAATGCTGCATATTACTTTGAGAAGATCTATGATTTCGCTAATCCGGGATATGTATGCTCTGACCAAGATATATTGAAAGGTAGAATCAAAACCACCGGAATCACTGAAACTTATTTCAATATAAACTCCTTTAGATTTAAAGTGTTAGATGCTGGTGGCCAAAGACTGGAAAGAAAGAAATGGATTCATTGTTTCGATAACATTACTGCTATTTTGTTTGTGGTGGCCATAAATGAATATGATCAAACGCTTTTCGAAGATGAAAGAGTGAATCGGATGCGTGAAGCTTTGGTTCTATTCGACTCCTTGTGCAATTCTAGATGGTTTATGAACACCCCCTTTATTTTATTCTTGAATAAGACTGATTTATTTGAGAGTAAATTCAATCCCAAAGCTTTAGCGGCTAATTTCGCTGATTTCGAAGGTTCTACTGTCGAAGATGGGATTAGCTTTTTTGAACGGAAATTTTTGAGTATCAATAAGAATTCAAAACCTATTTATGTTCATAGAACATGTGCAACAGATTCAAACTCAATGAAATTTGTACTATCTGCTGTGACAGATATGATCATAGAAGAGAATCTAAGGAAAAGTGGACTTATCTGAAAAAATTTTATTATTAGAATTTTTCAATATATATAAATATATAACGTTGTCTTTGTTATGCAATAAATTTCTGGTAAAATGATGTGGCGTGGAAATATACAGGTGATAGAAGGAAAAATTCAGGAATAAGTTGTTCTTTGAATTATTGATCTACCATCTCATCATAGCCATACCGTTTCTCCATCTGTTGTAATCCATCAAACCTTCGGTTTGACCAGTTCCTGATATAACGATATCCTTGTCCCATAAGGCAGCTTGAGCCCAAGCCTTGACATCCTTAGTCTTGATAGAATCAATCTTTTCCAAGGATTCCTTAACAGAGTTTCTGTATCCTAACAACAAGACCTTGTTAGCAATATCAGAAGCAATAGCTTCACTGGAGTTTAATTCAGCTAACAAAGCAGTCTTAAATTGTTGCTTGGCTCTTTCAACTTCAGCATCAGTGATTGAAATGGATAATCTGTTCCATTGCTTTAAGGCAAAGTGAACGAAATCATCGATTTGGAAAACGTTGGAAATTTCAGCATTGAAACCCCATAAACCAGTATCAGAGTATGAAGTGGAGAAATGGGTGTATTTATCAACGATGTGGTATGGTTGGACTTGAGCGGCCAATTTTGGAGAAGTGTACTTGGCAAGAGTAGTTGAGAAATCAAAGTCTCCAAAGATCTTAGCAGCAACTTGAGCAACGTAATAAGCTGGAGAACTGATACCTTCACCTTGAGCGGCTAAAGCAACGTAAGCCTTTGGCATAGTATCATCTCTCATCTTAACTTCAGAACCCAAGAAGGAAGCTGGTTTCACAGCTGGCTTATGACCTTGCTTGATGTTCAAGATACCTTCAACAGTTTCAACCAATTTCTCGTGGTCAAAGTTACCAGAAGCAGCAACAACAACGTTGGAACCAACCAAGTGCTTTTCCAAGAGTCTTTCAGAATCTTGTAATTGTAAACCAGAAATGGATTCTGGAGTACCGTGAGTTGGTAAACCTAAGGAGTAACCTTGGAAAGCAGAAGCATTCAAATGTTCCAAAACTTTGACGGATGGAGTATTTTCAATTAAATCAGCTTGGGCAGATAATTGAGACTTGGCTAAAGCATAATCAGCCTTTTCTAAATATTCTAAAGGAGAAGAACCAATCTTAGCCACTAATTTAGCAGCTTCCAAAACGTTATCATTGGTAGTTTTGGCAACGATACCGTTAGTTTCTTTGGAGTTTTCAGCGGTTAACAAGACACCGTTTTCTAAAGTAGAAGTCAAAGCAGTGGCAGTCAAGGCAGAAACACCATTACTGTAGGCATGTTCAGCTCTGGAGCCAGCACCAAACCATAAACCAACAGTAGCCACGGTAGCATTAGGATTAGCTTCAGTAGCGATGGTAACACCATTGGATAAAGTGGCATATTTGGTGGCAGAGTTGGAGGTAGCAATGAAACGCTTACCGGCCAAAGTCTTGACAAGTTTTGAGTTGATACTTGATCCACGAATCATTCTTAAACGACGTATTACTTGGAAAACAAAAAACGACTTGAAAAATGGTGAGTTTTTTCACTCAAAAATCTTTCGCATTTTTTTGTTTCAGCCAATGAAAAAGGATGCAATTATTTTCGATCTGTGCAGGTCTCAAGACTGTTTAAGCTACATAAGTGGGTGAGAGAAGGTTTTATGATCTAGTATTTCTTTGTAGTATATGGTATTGATACGTATGGAACATATATATTTGTTTCACTATAATTGAATTTTGGCACCTTCGGTAGGTTTTTTACTTGTAATTTGGCTGAGGATAATCTGCAGGACGCGTTCATACTCTTTTTGCACCCATTTCTTCTTTACCCATTTCTCTTTCTTCCAGTTCACCTTCACTTTCAGTATATAACGATATAAAATCATAAGAGTAATCATCAGTTTGGAACAATTTCTTTTTAAAAGCGTTCAAGCTATCTCCAAAACGTTCTGAAAATGATCTGTTACTTTGGGTTTCAGTAAAATCTGGTGTGATAGTGGGAAGATCATTTCGAGAAGTGGGGGTTCCTCCTGTAGATACTCTTGCAGCCGATAGAGATATTTCATTTAAAACATGTTTCCATACTTCAGAAGATTGTTTAGGAAATTTCTCGGACTCATTGTTTGATGGGAGAGATGAAGCGGTGGCAGGTCTGGAGATTTCGGTGGTTGAGTATCTTCTCAAGAAGTTGTAAGGCCTTTTAAAGGGGGATTTTGGAGCTGGAACAGGTGGTGAAATAGAATCGATATCCTTCTCATCCAAAACTCTACTGACATCGTTCTCATCATTATTGACAATTTCAATAGGTACTGGGGGTGTAAGTTCACTTGAATTAGAATACAATGATAAATCAGATAATTTTGGTCTACCTAAAGCACCAAAGTCGAACCAGAACTTTTTCTTCTTTCTATCATTATACCCGAGAGCTGTTCCCTTGTGACATTCACAGGAACAAGGTGAATTTTCTGGTAAGTCAGAATCAATCTCTATTTGTGGACCATTGATGGGTTCCAGGGCTGCGATAGAAATGGAGATCAAATCAGACACACTCACTGGGGCCTCATCGGCTTGTAATCTCTCATACTCAAGTACATGCCGACGATGCTCCTCAAGTCTCTGACTCTCTTCTACGTCGTCGTTGGAAAGCTTCAAAAAATGGCCCGGCTCAGGGTATTGTTTGTGATCAGGGCAAGTCCTTAAAGTAGTGATATTTTCGGATATTTTTGACTGAATTACCCTTGGATCATGGGAATTACTATAATACCTCTGCAAGTAATCGGCCTTCAAGTAATCAACCTTGTTTCTAGCCCTTTTATAATAAAATTCAGCTGATTGCATGGTTTGATGAAGAGATTTTTCGCAGCCAAATTGGATCTGTGGACCAGAACCTGGTAAACTTAGTCGTCAACCAATGAACCACGTATCAGCTCCTGAGACATCCAAATGATACCAATAAGGATATATATTATATATACAAGACCAAAGAAACTATAATTTGACATAAGCTCTTTGGGCAATCGCAAGTTTATGCATTTGTGCTTTTTTGTCGTAACCCGAAGATTTACCTTCATAAGCAGATATTAATTCTTCAGCCAATCTGACAGAAAAGTCTGAAGACTTCTTCTTGGAGGCACCATCCAAGATCCATAAAATTGCATATCTATATCTTTGTCTTTCCTTCAAAGGATATGGAACAATCTTGTTTTTGGCAGTACCAGTTTTCTCGACTTTAGTGGCCATCACTGGAGCCATGTTATCTAAAGTTTCCTTTAATACGGCAACTGGGTCTTTTCTTAATTTCAAGAATACTATATACAAGGCTCTTGACACGATTTTTTTGGCCTGGGATTTTTTACCATTTCTCATGATTAAGTTGACCAAGTTCTCAACAACAGGTATGTGAAGCATAGGTATTCTGGCATTTTGAAATCTTTCTTGTTCGGCAAGTTGTTCTTCTGTTGGGGTGAATTTCTCAGTCAAAAATTCTTCCGGTTTGGTTAACTGATCGAGATAAACTTCGGTGGCATTTTCTGGGGCATGTCCATTCTTCAATTTTTGAATGGCGTTTAACCATTCGTCAACATCTTCTTCACTGATGGTGTCTTTATTTACTGGATAAACTTGTGCAGTTAAACCAGGACTGGTTGATTGAAATCTGGTCGATGCGGTGTTGTAGTGAGAAGTCGAGGGTAAAGCTGCAAGTGATAAGATATTAGACTTCACTACCGATACTTGTGAAGCACGAACAGTACGAGAGGCGACTGACACTGAGGACACTATTGGAGCCCGTACGAATCTTAGCATGGTGATAGACTGAAAAATTTTGAGACTCGCGATGTTGAAAGATATAACAGTTTTAGAAGTGCGTCTACGCAGGAAAAACCATATGGAGGTGGAACCAGAGCTTGTGGAGATGCCACTTATTAGTAAGGAATTGGCCGAGCAACTCAAAGTGATAATCGATGAAAAACAATTTGCCACAAATACAGCTGGGTCATGGGAACCCATATTTGTGAATATTGTGGACAGACTTGAAACTATTATCTCGCTGCTCCCTGAAGATAGGAAAGACTTAAAACAGGTGGGGGAAGACATCGTCAAACATCTTCAAAGCTATTTTACGGAGTCTCCACCATTTACAATATTAAGACTTGCAGAGATTATTTTGCTGCCGGAAAAGGAGGGATATAAACTCGATACGGTGGTGGGAATAGAGAAATATTTCAATGCCTTGTCTAAAGTTGTCTATGTTAACAGTACAGTAGACGACTTCCCGGCTCCTAGTTTTGGAGCAGAACTGGAAAATAAAAGTGAAGATATCCCTCTAATAAAGATCCCATGGGTTGTAGATAAGGAAGAAGAAGAAGAAGTAAAAGAAGAAGAGCAGAAACCAACCGAATAATTAATTCAATGTTTATTCTAATTACAAGGATTCTAGTTTAAAAGACCATTAGGCACCCCAAAGACCAGCAAGAATGGGGAAAATTCCGTTTGCAGTTGTCTCAAGCAAATATATCCCATATAAACTCAAACCAGTCCCCAAATTCAAAAGTCTTACTGCGTATTTATGCCAAACACCATAAACTCGTTTTGGAATATAATCGATAATACAAGATTTGAATCCCATTTGACAATGGGCTAAACATGTCACGGCCCATGCGGTGTCTAACATTGGGATATCGGTTCCAAGGATAAAAGGAGCCGCCGTTAATGGTACCATGGCTCCTGCTACGATCCTTTCGTAGGTCCAGTGGTGTCCTCCCTCATAAAGGTTTGATTCTGGAGGGACATAAGCATCGTTGACCGTCCCCACGATATTTCCTGGAGGACCTTTTTTAAGTTTATATTTCGAAAAGTCAGGCTTAAGTGAAAGTGGTCTTATATGATCTATAGGTCTGGAGTTATATAATATGGATCTACATGAAGTAGATTTAATTATGGATTTAAACATTAGTCCAATGAGATGAAAAATTATTTCACTGCGATTTGAGACAATGTACTCAGAGTACTTAATAGTTGATAGAGTTGTAGGACAACTTGATTCGATATGAATTATATATTATACATGATATTTACAAGATTACCAGGAAGCCTTGACAACTCCTGGGATGATACCGGCTCTAGCTCTTTCTCTGAATGCGGTCTATAATGAGTTAGTAAAAGATTAAATGTTGGATGAAAGACAAATGATATACATACTCTGTTAAGTTTAAAGTCCTTGATGACCCATTTGGCATTTCCAGTGGCAACACATCTGTCTCTGATTTGGGTTGGTGAAGTGTAAGCTGGCATGGAGGCCAATTGTAACTGGGCTTCTAATCTGACATTACCCGAGAATTCGGTGTTTCTAGCAATATACTTTAAAGCCTTTCTAGTGACTTCATGTTCAGCAACCTGAAGTCTTTTGAACTGATCCTTCAAAACACGGGCATTAACGTAGGAGTGTTTGGGAATTTCAAACTTCACGGGGAATCTGAATGGCATGTTGAAGGTCTTGACTTGAGGTGAAAAACTCTTTTTCAATTGTCGCACAAAAGAAGGCTTGATATTTTTCAGATCTTGCGGAAAAGAAAGCTCCATCTTTTCCCGATCTTGCGGAAAAGAACACTCCATCTTTTTCATATCATGTTCACGGGATTAGTAGAAACTATCGGTACAGTAACCGAATATAAGCTGGTAGATACCAGTGAAAGCGGAGGCAATGGTGTATCAATGACTATTTCTGACTGTCAAGAAATCTTGGTTGACGTACATTTGGGAGACTCTATCAGTACCAATGGAGTATGTCTCACTGTCACAGAATATAATGAAGAAAAAACCGAATTTAAGGTGGGTCTTGCTCCAGAAACTCTTAGAAGATCTAATTTGGGATCTCTTGAGGCTGGATCAAAGGTCAATTTGGAAAGAGCCGTCACCAGTGATGTCAGATTGGGAGGACATGTGGTTCAAGGTCATGTTGATACTGTAGCCTCGATAGTTTCTAAAGTCAGCGACGGTAATGCCATCAGTTTCACCTTTGAATTGAGGGATAAGCAGTACATCAATTACATTGTTCAGAAGGGATTCATATCCATTGATGGAACTTCTCTCACTGTGACCCATGTTGATTATAACACTTCCCAATTTGGTATAATGATGGTGGCATACACCCAGGGAAAGGTAATTATGCCATTAAAGGGTGAAGGTGATTTGGTGAATATTGAAGTTGATTTAACTGGTAAATTGATTGAAACCCAAATTGATGCAAATTTAAATGGTCAGATTCTGAATCCTGAGAGTGCACTCTCAAAGTTGATTACCAGAATTGTGGAACAAAAGGTCGAGGAGAGCGTCAAGAAGTTAGGCCTTTAAATTACACATACCACATACACATAGACACCCAAAAATACCCTTTCGATACGTATATACTAGATAATTATTAATGTTTTCAAATCTATTTCTATCTTAGTGCTCAACCGCACGTATAGCGCGGATGGCAAATTGAGAATCGAAATCTTCTTTAATCACCAACATGGATATCATCTTAGGGATTAAATTAACGGATTGCACTATCATTGCCACGTCTAAGGCAATCACCAGAGGTATATCCGTCTTGAAGAATACCGATGATAAAACTTGCGCTTTGAATGACCATAATTTGGTGGCATATACTGGAGAATCTGGGGATACCGTACATTTCACAGAATACATTCAAGCCAACATTCAGTTATATTCCATGAGGGAAAATGATATAGAATTATCTCCAAAAGCAACTGCATCGTTTGTAAGAAACCAATTGGCTACTCTGATCAGATCCAGAAAACCTTATCAAGTTAATGTATTAATTGGAGGTTATGATGTCAACACCAATGAACCTACTTTGAACTATATTGATTATTTGGGAACCCAAGCAGTATTACCATATGCAGCCCATGGATATGCAGCCTTCTACTGTATGGCTCTTTTAGATAAACATTATCGTACTAATATGACTTTGGATGATGGTTTAAAATTATTGAAATTATGTGTGGAGGAATGTGCTAGAAGATTACCTATTGATTTTAAAGGTGTGCATGTTAAGGTGGTTGACAAGGAAGGAGTACGGGCTTTAGATGATATGTAATTGCCATTTGAAATTATGAGTATGCAATAGATGTTGTGGTGAATAGTAATAAACAAAATCGTACCTTTAGTACGTTAAGCTTTTTAATATTTAAGTCCCTTAAGATGATAATATCTGTATCTAATTCTGTTATCATAGGCAACAACTGTATACCCAGATATTAGTGCCTTCATCTCTTCGTCTACAAGTCTACTCAGATATTAGTGCCTTCATCTCTTCGTCTACCAGTCTACTGTATGCTTCAGCCTCTTCAATCGCGCACACGACCACCAATACAAAAAACACAAATCTCAAATTAATCCCGTCTCAATACCATTCACAATGTCATTCAATTTCCCATCTCTTAAATCCATTCAAGAAACTATTTCGAGTTATGACTTCGAAAAGATCAGTAAATCCACTGAAAAAAGATATCAAGAATTGAGTAAAACTATTCAACCTTTCACTTCAAAGACCACTGAATATCTCAATGGTCAATTGAATCAAATCCAACAATTCGCCAATGCTACCACCAATTCTAATATTGAAGTATCAGAATTACCACCAGACTATTTGGAATTGGAGCAAAACTGTGATTTGTTGTTGAAATTGTATACCGATTTGATTCATTTCACCAACGATACTTATGGTAAAGTCAGTTATGATTATCCACCAGCTAACAACTCCTTGAGTAAATTGAAGGAAAATGTTTTCAGTGGTAAATTTAATCAATTGAGAAACGTTGCTTCTCCTCAAGAATTAGAAAACTTACTTTTGGGTAAGGAAGAGAAGAAAGAATCTCAACCTGAAGAAACCGATGCCAATATTCAAGTTATTCAAGTTCCAAAGACTTTATATGGACAATTGGCCACTATCTGTGACAAGTATCAAACTGAATTGAAAAATACCGAATCTCCATTGAATTTCGCTTTATTGAAGATCAGTGAATCCTATTTGGAAATTGCCAATGGCAGATTAGATATGGATAAGAAGATCATTGATGGTTTAAACTTGAAGTTAGTTGAGGTATTAAACCAGGAATTCATTAAAGTCAATGACTTGAGAAAGAAAGTTTATTCCACCAGACACGAATTTGATTTGATCAGAGCCAAGTCTTCTGCCAATGTGACTGAAAATGCTGAAGAAGAAGAAGATGAAGAGTTGATTAAGAAAGAAGATGAATTGGTTAGTGCCACAGAAAATGCCGTCATCGAGATGAAATCTTTACTTAAACCTTCTAAATCCGTAAACTTATTGAAGGTGTTTGTAGCTGCTCAAAAGGAATGGTTCGAGGTTTCTGCTAAGAAATTAGATGGATTATTGACTTCTTTAGATAAGATTGAATTTAAAGATGAAGAATAAACTGTCGCACATCTCGCACAGACTCGTTCTTACTTGGATCGGTTATCTAATCATTGTACCTAGAGATTAAATACTGTTATAGTCCCCACTATTGGCGATAATTTATATATAAAGATTGATGATTCCTGTTCCATCTTCCCAACCTGTTTATAGTGACAAACGACAGATCCTTAACCAATCTCATCTCATCGAGACGATTATTCGAAACCGAATAAAAGATTCCATCTTCTACAAACAACACTTGTATTTAACCAATGAACAAACCATACTACCGGTGATAGTTAATCATGTGCATTACATCGCTGGGGTGGATTCGGGGAATCGCCCATCTCCATTTATATGTTGCTTGTTAAGACTTCTAGAAATTAATCCATCACATACCATCACCAACTTATATTTGAACCAGCCTCAATTCAAGTATCTCACATGTTTAGCATTGATGTATATACGACTCACGAGATCAGCAGAGGAGATATATACCATTAGTGATACGTATTATCCCAACTACGCCAAACTTAGGACTCTACTTCTGAGCCCTGTAATGACAAATGGAATAGCAGTTAATTATGGTATTATTTACATGGATGAGTTTGTAGATAATTTGGTAATCAAAGAGAGATACCTTGGAATTATGCTTCCTAGAATCGAAGCTCGTGTGAAGTTAGCAGACCGTGGATTGGTAGTGGAAAGAAACTATTTGGTGAAAAGTCTCGATAGTGAAGAGGAAGCGAGTGAAAGCGAGTTTGAAAGTGACAGTGATTAGGTTTACTGGCTCAGTTAGGATGAAAGAGTAGAACAAACAAGTAACAAGTAACGAAGAACCAAATCATATAAAATTAATAGAAATCACGAATCTATGAACCCCGTAACTAAGAAACTCTTTATGTATGGGCAGAATTAGTTTTATGGTTGATCGCACTGATGTAATGTTGTCGAACCAAAGAAAAAAAAACCCAATTTGCGTATTAAATAAACTACGAGAATCATGGCAGTAACGGTGGCAGAACAAGGTCCACAAGAAGGCCACTCTAAGACGAAGATAATATTTATCTTTGGTTTGTTTATCACTTCACTTACCACTTTTGTGTTACAAACCGAGTTCACGTCTCAAGCATACACTTTGGGATTCAAAGAGCCCATCATTCTTTTAACTGTTACTCACGGATCTTGGTGGCTTTTATGGCCTCTTCAACTTCTTGTGGTTGCCAGTACCAGAATTTTCGGGAAAATAAAAAGTAACAAGTCCAATAGTTACCAACCATTAAATTCTACTAGTGAATTACTCACTCCAACAACTACAAAACAATTCAGTTATTATGACTATTTCAGGAAAGCCGTAGTTAAACAATTCCATAATGCTTATCATACTTCCATCATCATTTATGAATATAATGTGAATGGAGATGAAAGAGTCGAGGGTATTAATGCTTTGATTGAACTTCATCCTCGTATTTCTTCGACTCCTTCAATAATCGATTGTGTCAAGACTTTCTTAAATACCCCTTCGATCAAGTACATTTTATATAAGACGTTTGTGTTGGTACTTTTACTCACAGTGGCAGGATTTACTTGGTATGGAGCCATGGCTATTACTTATGCATCTGATGTAACTGCTATATACAATTGTTCTGCTTTCACGGCTTATGTTTTTGCTATTCCATTGTTAAATGAACGGTTTTCTTGGTTGAAAACTAATTCAGTTATTATTGCCATCATTGGAGTTTTCATCGTCTCATACTCTGGAAGTGATGATGACGAGGCCAACGCCGAGTACCCTTACCGGGTTTGGGGAAATTTGGCTATCATGATTGGGGCAATTATCTATGGATTATACGAAGTGTTTTATAAAAAATACTTGTGCATTCCTCCACATTTGGCCAAATTAATTACCCCAAGAAGACAAATGGTATTTTCCAATTTTGTCATGTCAGTGTTAGGTCTCTACACGGTAATTATATTGACGGTTGGATCTTTTATTGTCCATATAACTGGAATTCACAAATTCAGATTGTTTGATTATGACAATGCTGGAATTCTTTGGTTATATATTTCTGGATCTATAGTGTCCAACCTTTCCTTCAGTGCTTCATTCTTATCATTGATTTCATTAACAGGCCCAGTTTTATCATCAGTAAGTTCATTATTGACGATTTTCTTAATCGGAGTCGTCGAGTGGTTATTGTTTAATAATACTTTGAGTCCTGCTCAACTCTTGGGAGATGTATTGGTTGTTGTAGGATTTGTTCTTTTAACCGTTGCATCTTGGCAAGAAATCAGTGAAGGAGAAGATAATGACGAAGTCGAAGTCATTTCCAATTATTCCTTTGCTATTAGTACCCATCAATAGTTTTTCTTTTTTTTGTATTCTTTATGACTTTCATCAATTTGCACATATTCTTTTCGCAGCATTTATTTTTCTCTTTAGTAATAATGACTATGGAAAAGGATTCATTTGAAGGACTTATGAGTTCTTTGAATCTTGATGAAAAATTTGTCAATTACAAGATTCATGATGATCTCAATTATAATCAGTTGCTGATGATCAAATCAAGCATAGAAAATCAACTTCTGACGCTTTTTGATCTCTTAAATCATCAATATAGTGCTGATATGAATACTTCATTAATGACACCAGATGGATACCCAAGAGATGATATAGATATTGTGAGCGTAAGACTTATAAGAGTCAAAATCATCAGACTTCGTAATGACCACAAACAGGTTATTTTATTACTTGAATCTAAACTACAACAACAATTTTCTGGCCAATCGCCAATTTTGCCACAGACACAAGAATCGACTCCTCGTCAAATACCAACGGTTCCATTTGCTCGTATAGAGGAGGTGATCCCACAAAGTCCAGCTGAATCTGCTGGGTTACAACTCAACGATAAAATTATTATGTTTGATGAAGACAT
This sequence comes from Yamadazyma dendronema, assembly GCA_030572355.1. Taxonomy (NCBI): domain Eukaryota; kingdom Fungi; phylum Ascomycota; class Pichiomycetes; order Serinales; family Debaryomycetaceae; genus Yamadazyma; species Yamadazyma dendronema. The sequence goes on from JAJLZP010000005.1 coordinate 26,698, forward strand.
TCATGCTGCAAATCATAACCGATTGACGGCTTTAATAGCCCGTGTTCAAACCAAAATTGATAAAACCATCACCGTTGAAATCATTCGGAATGATACCATACATGCCGTCCAACTTAAACCTACCACTAACTGGAATGGTAGAGGAGTGCTTGGTTGCAAAATTGTTCCTATATAAGATCACTTAACCTCCATGTAAAGTACTGGTGAATGTAAATAAATCTCCACTTTCGGCCACGTAATCTTCCTTATCTTCAAGTTCCCAATCAGTATCATTTATAAGAACAAGAATCCCTGGTCTGACGGTATCATCTTCAATGAATACTGGAATATCTTTCTCATCGGCTATGATATCTTGACATATATATTTGATGACGTCTTTCATGGTAGCCTCTCCCTCTTCCAAAGGAATATTGAGCTTGTGTTCTCTGACATGATTACTGATGATGTCTAACCCCCCTAAGAATTCAACCTTAACTTTAAACATCCTTTACAAGTGCTTGAAATATGAAGACTGAAAATCTCTGGCTCAGAAAAAAAAAACCTGATAGTCGCGTACACTGAAAAATTGACAACTGCCAACTAATAATTCACCAATATGTTCATCAGTAAATTATTAGGAATTATATCTTTGGCATGGTATGCCCTTGCCATTGAAAGATCCATTATCATTTATGACTCGGAGAAATATAACTTGGACAAACCTCCAAGATATTTAAATAATCTCGTGGATTTCTTGTCCGGTAAAGACCATGAGGTGTTATTAAGAGGATATACTGATGAAGACTTATCTTTCTTATTGGGAGGTGAAACTTTGTTTACCAATGTTTTTCTCTTACCAACTTCATCTAAGAAGATCACCAAAAAGGACCAATTGAATAAGGCTAACTTGTTGAAGTATTCTGATAGTGGGAGAAATTTAGTGTTCGTTGGAGACAGCGAATACAATTATCCAGACGACATCAGGGAATTTCTCAATGAACTCGGAATCTTCCCATCTCCTAAAGGTTATAAGTTGATCGATCATTTTGAGGCCGATGATAAGCCCAAATTAACCTCCAGTAATATCGGAAGTAGTAATATTTTATCTGAAATCGATACCGTTTATGAAGGACAATCTGCCATTATCAATAATAACGAGAATTTGATTCTGATCTTGAGAGCTGGTAAAACAAGCGTTTCCACTAACGATAAGATCAATCCTATCGACAATGATAATAGTTGGGGTCTGGGACAACAAAGTCATGTCATCGTTGGATTACAAGCTTTAAATAATGCTAGAGTTACATGGGTCGGTTCAGTTGATTTATTATCTGAAGAGTTGTTGAATTGGTCCATTGGAGCTAAAAATATTATCAAATTACAATTCACCCAACATCACAAGGCCGACTCACCTGAAGCTATTGATGGTACCTTATATAGAATTAAAGATCAAGTTATCTATACTGTGGGAGTCAGCGAATTAGTTGATAATGAATGGAAGCCATATGTGGTACCAGAAGGTGACTTCATCCAATTGAGTTTTAAGATGTTGGATCCTTACCAAAGATTGAACTTGGAACCATTGGGGGAAGTTTCATCCACTGAGGATGGTCCATTAGATACTTACCTTTATTACACCAACTTTACTATTCCTGACCAACATGGAATGTTCACCTTTGAGTTAGAACATAAAAGAGAAGGTCTCAACTACTTATTAGACAAGAAAGTGGTTGCAGTTAGACATTTGGCTAACGACGAATTTAAGAGATCCTGGGAAATTCCAAATGCTTGGTTCTATGTCGGCAGTGCCGTTTTTGTAGTAATTGGTTGGATTTTGTTTGTTATCAATTTTATCAGTGTGAGTAGAGTTGACACCCAAAAGAAGGATCAATAAGTCAATAAATAAATAAAATATATAAGAACCAATCAACTGGACATTGGACGAGGGTTATTGCATTGCAAATCTCCCTCATCACCACTAATTTTAAAGAAGTATTCAAAAGGATGTGAAGAGTCGAAAACGTGATTATGGATCTCCGAATCTTGAACCGCTTGGACAAGTTCCCCAACTTCGTAAATTGTCTGTTGAATAATATTCTCGGTGGTTCTTGCATTTTTGACAAATAATTGACCTTTTTGCCCTTTCGGAATTGTAGCCTTGACTTGGTATGTGTGACTTTTGGAAATAGTATTACTCCTAGAATCCTTGTACTTCAAAAACACAATCCAACCCACTTCGAAGTTCCGTTCAATTTTCTTTTCCTTGACGAAAGATGATCCATAGGATACTGATATGGTCCCACCATCTCCCTCAGTCGAGTCGAGACAAGGTGTAACGGGGAATAACTCGGGTAGTATTTTCAGTTCCAAGGACAGAACTTTTTGCAAGATCCACATCCCTTTCTTTTTCATACCAGGTGTAAGTTTTGGTCTTAATTTGGCCCGATCATTGGCGTCCTTGACCTTATCTGGGATCAAATTTTCAATCTTTTTTTTCACTTTCTCTTCATCTTTATCCAAAATATCGGGAATTATATCTAAAATTCCACCTGTTTTATCCTTTATTCCTCTTTTTTCTAAACTAAGTGGGATCGAATCTTGAGGATCCGAACCATCTCCAGATATTCTTTCAGGCTCACTTGTTGGTGGTTTTGCTAAATCCCCATTATATTTGAACAACAAGCTTTCCTCCTCCACTACGTCGTAAACAACCTTAGAGTTATGGTCTATAGCAGCCTGAATTCTCGCAAAAGCATCTTCTAACGTCTGAACCGTAACGTACTGTTGGTTTGCACTGGTCGAAATGGTTGCAAAAGCTGGGGTATTTAATTGTTCTACCACTAAGGGTGTAACCATGCCAAAAAGAGCAAACAAAAAGTATTTCAACAGGTTCATATCTTATCTACTCAATATACACTAAACAAGAAAGTAAACCATTTTCCCATTGGGAAATAAATCATAATCCAGGTGTCCCTAAAATGATATGCTCCAAATTATATCGAGCATAAAATTAAATTGAAAAATTTCATCGAGTGCAACCATGAGTACTAAAACGCAAGCCAAAGTGTCAGACGAAGAGAAATCTGCGGCTTTACAACAGCAATATAACAAGCTTCAAGCTGATATATCGGATCTACAAGAACAAGGTAGTGCCATCAATGCCCAACTTCAAGAATATATGATTGTTGAAAAGACGTTGACTAGTATAAGTCCAGATAAAAGACAGGGTAGAAAATGTTTCAAGATGATTGGAGGTGTTTTGGTGGAAAAGAATGTCGATGAAGTGATTAAGATCTTGGATTCGGACATCAAGAATTTGAATGATCAAAAGACCAAAACTGAAAAAGAATTAGCATCTACTAGAAGTGGATTAGAGAATTGGATCAAGAATAATCACATCAAGATCGTAAGGCAATGAACCAATCACATGACATAAAAAATTAATAATAAATATACAAAACAAGATACCTAAAACCTGTTGAAGATTGTTTATACAACGATGCTTTTGACATAATCAGTCCTAGCTTCCGTGATTCTTTGGGTATCTCTATTGATAGCTTCCCATTTAGGTTCATCTTTGAATAATCTGACAGCCTTAATATTCTTTTGAGCACTGGATAATGTGAATCTATGATAAATACCGGCCGGTAAGATCAATAAATCATTGGCATTAAGTTTGGCTCTAACCCATCTATCGTGCTTGTCTCTAACATCGAAATACCCTTCACCGTCCACTATATATCTGATTTCTTCATCCTCGTGATAATGTTCCTTGTAGAATTGAGCCATCTTTCCGTTGAAAGCGTCGATGTCTCCCTTGAAGGAGTCCAAGTTTAATGTGATTTCATCTCTGTTCTTATAATCTCTTTCATGAGCAAGAACATTCAATTCTTCAGTAGATGTGACATTATAATAAAGAACTCCTAATTCATGTAATTCTTCTTCAGTGACTGGTTGTCCCGAATTATGTTCGTCAGTGAAGTCTTGTGGAGTATCTTTTTCGTCGTGATAGAAGAAAGCAACCATGTTGGTGGTGATTACTATTAATTAATCTTAGTTGGTTTTCGCATCGTGCCCTGTGAATCGGTCAAGTGTGGTTCAGTCACATGACTTGCCCTAAACCTGTGGAGATCAAGCTTTACACTGAATTATCAAGTTGTATTGACACAAAAGTATCTTTCAGAAGGAGAGTTGTACAATAATATGATATTACGATTTCTGCAAGTTGTATAACCGGCCGGTTAGTGTTCTATGAGCTTTGGGTGTGTAGATCCGGTCTAATAGCCGATTGCCATTGCCATTACCATTTCGGTAAAATTTAAAACGTCATAGGAGTGTCCAAAATTAAACAGCCAATTGATATGAGGAGAAATAAGCCCACTTTGCTCACATTTATTCTACCTAGCACATCGTTCTCAAATTATTGGAATGTTACAATTGGCTCTAAATCAGTTCATGCGCTAACTGTGTCAAATCTCTGATGGGCGATTTTCGCAGCCACCACCAACAATAGGATTAGAGAATTACAGATATGATAGACCAATATAGTTTTGTCATTCGGTTGATCGGATTTGACAGTATCATATGTCAAGTTGCTATACCGGTTATTGTTCTCAGATGACTCACTTAATTAGTGAGTCATGGAGAGGGCCCTTGTTACTAGTGTATCATAAGGACTCCTCCCATCCGAAGCGCGGTCCATGGGAGGGGAACTCACTCTTAACCGGAGGAAGGGATACGGAAAAATAATAGACCCGCTAGTCCTAATCTCAAGAAAAGAACTGGTGCGTCATGGCTTAAAATGAAAACCAAACTTGGTCCAAATGACCACCAATGTATGCTATACAAATGATAGTTGACCATCATCACAAATAAGACATCAAAGTCATGAATTATTTAACCCTCGTGGTCTAATTCCATGGAGGGGCATAATGTTTCTTTTAATTTTATTTTTTATAGGTAAAGTTTTCGGAGATCTGCAACCAAAAACAGAAATATAAAAATTCGCTAACAAGAAAATTTTAACGTCACCATATGCACGGACAAACGCATCTGTTAAACAGATGATATAAAATCTAGAGTTTCCTAAAATTTTGTTTTTCTATCACTTGTATATTATTCATTTATTCTACACATACCAAAATGCTTCCGCAAGGTTCAACTACATCCATGAATTCCTTATTTGATACCACCGAATCCAGAACTCCGGCCTCATTTGCATTATCTCCAGAAACATCAGTATGCCATCTTAATAGTAATACTTCAAAAAATATTATAATATTGGTAGGATTACCAGCAACGGGGAAGAGTACCATATCAGGCCAATTAACCAACTATTTGAATACTTATTCTCGTTATAAAACCAAGATTTTTAATTGTGGTGATGTCAGAAGACAAACCCTTCAAGGTGATCTTTCCCAAAAGTCATTCCATGATTATCAATTTTTCGATCCAACTAATCAACTCTTCAAATTCAAGAGAGAATTTATTGCTATGCAGTCTTTGAGCTTAATGATTGACGAATTAAATAATGATTCCATCAATGTTGGAATACTAGATGCCACAAATACTACTGTGGAAAGAAGATTAAATTTGGTCCATTTAATCAAGGAAAAAGCTTTAAATGAACATCTTGACTTGGAAAAATTGATGATACTTGATATTCAATGTAATGACCCAAGATTAATCACTTACAATATTAATGCCAAAACTAAAAATGCCGATTATAGAAATTATGAGTTTCAAAAATCTATTGATGATTTCACGAAAAGATTGGAGAATTATCGTAAAGCTTATGAACCAATAACAGATGACGAATTAGAAGAATATCAGGGAGTGCTTTCAAATTATTTGTTGATTGAAAATGGTGGTGCCAATTACCAATTCAGAAATTATCTGAAAGGGGAGTTGGTAGATATCATTGAAAATTATTTCATCAGCTATTCAAATTATGAAGCAAAATTATATCATGACAAAGTTAACGAATTTTTTTTATAGATTAGTTTATTGAAATAAACATTTATGGGGGGTTTCAGCTAGTTTAATTAATACCAGGAATGTTCAATCCAGGGATATTTAATCCAGGAATATGTGATGACTGAGATGATGAGAATGCTGATTCACTACTTGGAGGAGCGATAACTGCATTAACATTGTTATTGGCTTGATAATACCAAGCACCATTTTTATCGTTTGTGTATAAGGCATCTTGATATGCCATTGGGTCATTAGGTCTTGATCTGGACCAAAATCTAGCAGATCTATCAGCACCAGCAGAACATAATAAATGTCCTAACGGATGATATTCGAGTGCATGAATCGATTTCTCATGGGCATATGGAATGGTATGTGTAGGTTCAATGGTGTTGATTTGTTCCTTCTCATCAGTCGGTATATATGAGTCTAACAAGTAATGTTTTATGGAACCGTCATATCCACCAACCGTGAACATTGATGGATGTAATGGATGCCATTCAATACACGATAAGTCACTATCATGGTTCCTTAACACCGTCAAGTCCTTCATGGTTCTCAAGTCAAAAATTCTACAAGATCTATCTCTCGATACAGATGCCAATAATCGTTGCATACCATTTGGTTGGAATCTCGTCTTGGTAACTGTATGTTTAAATCCATGCAATGTTGATACACAACTACCAGATCTAGGATCCCAAAGTTTTATCAAATTATCCTTGGAACCAGATACAATAAGCCCCAAACTTGGATGCCAATCACTCGATTTAACATCCCAATGATGCCCTGTCAACAGAACTTCTTCTTTTCCATTATTGAAATTCCAGATTTTTAAAGTAGAATCATCAGATGATGTAAGAAATTTGGAGTCATTAGGTGAAAATGATATGTCTCTGATACCATTTGCATGACAATTTAAAATATTCACATTATTGAAATTGGTTTGCCAGTATTTCACAGTTCCATCATCATCACCACTAAGAAGCCATTCGTCATTATGACTGTATTGTAAAGATAAAATGGCCGAGTCATGTGCCTGTGTGATGGTTTCGAAATTAAACGTCATTCCATTCCACAATGTAAACTCTCCACTGTGAGCCGCCACAAGAAGTCTTCTTCCTTCTGGAGTCCATTTGACTGCACTTATGGTATGTTTCTCTTTATTTGATGATAAATGAACAAACTTTGTTTGGGCATCGAAGGTTGCCATATTGTTCTTATGTCCATTGAAATTGGAATATGCTGGCGATGGTAAAAGATCGATCAAATAAGATGATTCTGGTCTGATTGTTCCTATACTTTGATCATCTAATCCAATAGACCGTAGTAAATACCATCTTCCCATATTATTTCCATGATCGACAATTCTTCTGTGAGCTTGTTTTTTACTCTGAGATGCAAGTTGTTGCTCGATGTTCTGCTGCTGTTGAGCATATCGTTCTTGATCTGTTAATCTATAACTCATTAGATGAATGTGCTACTTCTAGAGTTTTTCAATATATTTTTCGCGGACAATTGGTAGTATTGAATACTCACACATTACTTATATTATATCATCATGTCGTAACAGAGATATCTAAACACTAAACACTAAAACTAATCTAAATTTAACCATCTAATAAAGGGGTTTCATAATGGCTTCAATAAATCAAATGAGCAGCATAAGGACTTATCAACATCCATGACTGCACCAAAATTCTTGAATTCACCACAATAATTGGGTGCGGAAAACACAGTTACTAGCTTTCTACGATTGAAAAACTCGTATCCGTCTTCCACCACCATATGTCCTCTAACAATTAACTCGAATCCAAAGGTCGAGCAGAAATAATCGACGTGCTTCTTACCAAAACAATACGAAACACCTCTATCATTTTTTGGCCAGCTCTTTAAAGAGAAGGTCTTAACAGATGAATCAGGATCTGACCAAAGTAAATCTGCCAACAACCCTTTATCTGGTACATCAGTAGGCCTTTTGATTTCTTCAATTTGCTTCAAATCTTCCAAGTCTGGTGATAATCCTCCATGAATACAGAAGATCTTATCGTTGATGGTAGCAGCGATGGGTAAAGTGTTGAATACATCAACAAATAATTTCCACATCCTGTGGTTACCGGTCAAACTTGGTAATCTTCTTTTACATTCATCATAGAAACCATAGATCTTGGTGATATTGGCACTTTCATGGTTACCTCTTAACATAAAGAAATTCTCGGGATACTTGACTTTGTAACATAACAACAAAAGCATAGTTTCCAAGGATTTATGACCTCTATCAACGTAATCACCCAAGAATAAATAATTACTATAAGGTGGGTAACCTGAGTTATTGAAGATTCTGATCAAATCCAGAAATTGACCATGTAAATCACCAACAACCTTGACAGGAGGAGCTAATCTCAATAAGGTTGGTTGACTCAAGAAGATGGATCTTGATTTATGTAAAATATATTTAATCTCATCAGAAGTCACTGGTAATTTATCCTTGGTCTTTCTTGATCTCTTGGGAACAGGCTTGGTCCCACTCTTCAATAATCTTTCAATTATTGAATCCAAATCCACAGATGAAGAAGATTGACTGATACTCAGGGTACTTGAGTTAAAAGAAGTTCTTCTAGTTTTATCGATGGGTGGTAAAGGTGGAGAAGATTCAAGTGAAGAAGAAGGAGATGACAAAGAATATTTTGAAAATCTCTTGGTTACCTCTTCAACCTTCAAAGAATCTAATTTCAAGTCGTCCTTTAATTTTGATTTCTTGATAACTTCAGGGACTGGGGAATTTTCATGTGATTCGGAAATTGGGTCTAAATTTCCAAACACCGTCTCTGGTTCAAAGTCATTCATTCTCCCATTATTGATCTTAGGAGAACTAGACATAGAACCAAGCGACAGGAGCAGATCTGAATCCTTATATTCAAGGCTAGTGAATACAGGAGACATTTCACTGTCCAAAGAGGAACCATATTCTTTGTGAGTGGAAGCTGATGGACTTGAACTAGAAGCTAACGGACTAGTACTACTACTAGTTAATAGGCTAGCGGTTTGTAAGTCCATTTCCAACTCCAAATTGGCATTATTAGATTTAGATTTTGATGGTTTTCTAACTGGAATTTGGTTAGATCGAGACAGTTGATTAGTGTGATTAATGGATAGAACTTGACTCTTACGTTCTATCTGGATAGCAGAACTTTTATTATAATTAGAAGGATATAGCGCAGAGCTACGCTCATCTGGTTCTAAATCGTCACTACCGTTGTTGTCGGTAGTCGAAGGGATATCATTGGTGGTTGAACTTTTCGGTAGGGGATCTTTTTTGGACAGGCCGTTTCCCATTATACTGTGTATGTTACAATAAGGTTAAAGCTTGTCAGTATATAAAGATGATATTTGGAGGGGATGTCCGGGGTTTATATTTGGAGGCTATGAGGCGTAGGTCCCTTTTTTAAGGTTTCGTTAGTAATGATTTTCTCAGGCATCGACTTTTTTCTTCTCCTTTCGCGGAGCCGTGTTGTGCCCCATTTCCAATTCGGTGTTTGCATTTGCAACATCGAGACGCATGTGGTCACAAGAGCGTTGGGGGGTTGAGACAGTATTATTGTCTAGGTGTTGGGATAATTGCTGTTGCTTGGTGGGATTATCTTGACTTGGAATAGTGGAATAGTTAGGTAAACCTTTTAGGTATTCTGGTACAGGCACGTCATTTCCGAGTCCAGAATTGATATCAAATCTGGTCCACGGTGGTGGTAGTGCTAAGATTGAGCCTGTGATTATGGTAGTGCGATGGTTATGGGGTAGTGCCATAATTGTGATGGTGACGTGGTGGTGTGCGACGTAGAAGCCTTGGCTGCTGGTGAGCGGAGACGGTTTAACAGGGTGGACTTAGCGACTTTTGGGGCAGTATCATTTTACCGGAGTTTGCTAGTGGTTACAGCGTGAAATATGAGTTCTTCTGTATATTAAATGATTAACTAGTTTTTTAGGGGCCCATATACACTATGGCTGTACGTTCCGTTATACGTTAATATTCACTGACTGTATGGGCCGCATGTATGTTTTGTGTATGTGGATCTCTAACAGGGTTGCTCATACAGTGGCCGTGTAGAGTTAACTATTTGCAGCAATTAAGTTCACACGATTCCTTGAATCAATTTCTCTCAAACTTTATCTACTCGATATTGGCTATCATTTACAAAGATAGCAATTCCTTCCACCCCAGTAAGACCACCTTATTCTCCTATACATTGTATTCTCCTTATCATCCCCTTCCTATATCCAGTGGGCTTGAGTGCGATGTAATTTTTCACTTTATGCTCAGATTCCTCTCCACCACTTCACGGCTAATGACACCAATAAGATCTGCAGGTTGCTTGATTATCGGAGATGAAGTTCTCAATGGTAAGATCCTCGATACGAACTCTCATGTATTTGCCAAATTCTGTTTCAACGACCTTTCGATTCCCGTCAAAAAAACCATAGTTTGTGGGGATGATCGGGAAGATATCATCAATTCTTTGAATATCTTGATACGAGATAAATGTGATTTTATCATCACCAGTGGTGGAATTGGCCCAACTCATGATGATATAACGTATGAGTCTATCTCTGATGCTTTCAATTTACCTTGTAAATTGGATAATGAAACTGTCGAGAGAATGGGCCAATTGCGTAAAGATTATGTTGCAAATTTGTCAGACAGAAAACTCCAAGCATTTTATAAAATGGCTACATTCCCTATAGCTTCTGATGATACTACGGTGGAGAAGATATATATTGATTCATCTCTTTGGGTTCCTATAATTGGTGTTGATAAGAGAGTGTATATTTTACCTGGGGTTCCCCAGTTATTTGAGAAATTGTTAAAGGGTTTAAAGTCCCATTTGATCCCAAGGATTGATGCTTCGTTGCTGTTAAAACGTCACTATGTCAAGACTACCACTAAAGAAAGTGATTTGGCTCCATTCTTAACTGATTTGCAACAAGAATATGATGAGAAATATGGCAAAGGTGTGGTTAAACTCGGTAGTTATCCTCATTTCGCTTGGCAAGTAAATACCATCAGTATCATTGGAAGTCAGCAAATTCCAACCGAAGATCTTTCTTTACTTATAGATCGAATTGTAAAAGGAATCGAAGGAAATGCAGTAGAAATTACTTTGGAAGAAGAAGCAAAAATGACCGAAACTAGCCCCGAACCTGTAGACTCTGCTAAAGATTAATTATAAATTATATATATATATATATATGTATCTAGATGGTTAAACCACTAGGCAAATAAAATAATAATAAAAGTTTATAACTTTTGTTCAAACAATTTGGTCAATTCACTAACAGCATCAGAAATACCGTCAGCTTTGTCCCCCATACCTTGAATGGTATTACCTTTACCACCGGCTTTACCACCAATATGTTGAGAAACAATCTTACCTAAATCGGTTACATTGATACCCTTTTCAAGAGCATCATTAGACATATAACACCCATGAGCAACTTTATCTGTACCAGTAAACATGTAGATGGATTTTTCTGGGTGTTGCTTCTTGATGACATTAAGACCTTCAGTGATGGCTTTAGCGTTGGCAGAGATTGGAACGTGACTGACAAAAAAGTTCTTGGCTTCTTTATCTTCCAACCACTTGTTGACAGCTTCCAAGACTTTCTTGCTTTCTTCCTTTTGAATACTCTTCAAATGGTCCTTGATGGATTTGTCCAATTTGTTGAATTTTTCATTCAATTTTTGCTTTTCAGTGACAGAGATAGATAATTTCTTCAAATTAACACCAAACTCTTTAGCTCTAGATTCTTTAGATTGTCCAAAAGGTAATTGGTTGATTTCGTGCAATTCTTTTTCATTATCGTGAGCAATTTGTTGGACCTTGTGAGCTTCGTTACCGGTCACAGCAACAACTCTTCTGATACCCTTAGCGATACCACTTTCTTCAATGATGACTAAATCCTTGATTTCAGCTGTCTTAGCAACATGAGTACCACCACAGAATTCAACTGAAACATGGTACCAGTCCTTGTTGTTTGGATTGGATAATAAGTCTTCGATAGATCTACCAACAGAAACGACTCTGACTGGATCTGGATAGGTTTCACCGAAAACAGCTCTTAAACCATAAATTTTTTTGGCATCAGCCAATGAAACGTCCTTGGCAAACACTTGCTTATTGGCTTTGATATATTCGTTTGAAATATCTTCAACCTTCGAAATTTCTTCTGGCTTCATAGCTTGTTTATGACTGAAATCGAATCTTAACTTTTCGGGAGCAACCAAGGATCCCTTTTGGTCAACAGAATCACCTAAGACCTCTCTCAAGGCGTAGTTCAAGATGTGAGTACCAGTATGGTTATTTCTGATTGGCCATCTTCTTAACTCGTCGTAACCAGCGATAACTTGATCTTCAACCTTGAGAGTACCTTCCACCAAGTGACCAGTGTGTAAAACGTAACCAGCATAAACTTGAACATTTTCAACACTGAATTCCATTTGTCCATCAATGACAATTTTACCAGTATCGTATTCTTGACCACCTTGTTCGGCGTAAAATGGAGTTTTGTCCAAGAGAACACCGTATTGCTTGGAAGTATCATCAGTAGAATTGATAAAAGCAGTACCATCATATATAGCAACAATCTTCGATTGAATATCGTCCAAACCATATTTGAATGAATCATCTGTTTTAGGAACTTTATCGTTAGAGTCTAATTCAGAAAGAGAGTGAACGTTCAATTTGACAAGATCAGCTGCTCCTTTACTGTTTCCACCTTTCGAAGCTTCTCTAGATTCTTCTTTAGCTTGTTCGAATCCTGGTTCGTCAATTGTCAAACCAGCTTCTTCGGCCATTAATCTGGTTAAATCAACTGGGAAACCATAAGTATCGTATAATCTCCAAACATCTTTACCTCTCAAAGTTTGTTCTGGGGTCTTAGAGGCGATGATAGAATATTGTTCGAACAACTTTTCACCTCTGTCTAAAGTTTTGGCGAAACTTAACTCTTCTTCGTTCAAGATTTCGAGTAAATCTTCCAATTTGTTAGCAATTTCTGGGAAGATTTCCTTATTTTGCTCAATGACCACTGGTGCCAATTGTTGGAAGAATGAACCAATTGGGTAGTTCATGTATTTTCTGACATATCTAGAACCTCTTCTCAAGATTCTTCTCAACACGTAACCTCTACCTTCATTATTTGGAACACCACCATCAGTGATGGCGAAAGTCAAGGTTCTAACGTGGTCAGCAATAACTCTGTAAGCAGTGTCAATACCATCAACATCTTCAGCGCCGAATTTACCAGTGTATGGTCTAACACCAGTGATTTCTCTAATCCTATCAAAGAGTGGGGTGAAAACATCAGTATCATAATTAGAATACTTGTTTTGTAAGATGGAAACCAATCTTTCAAACCCCATACCAGTATCGACATGTTTAGCGGGTAAAGGTTTTAAAGTGGCATCAGATTCTCTATTATATTGGATAAACACAAGATTCCAGATTTCCAAAACATTAGGGTCATCCATATTCACCAAACTGGCAGCATTTCTACCTCCAATTCTGTCATAATGAATTTCAGAACAAGGACCACATGGACCTTGATCACCCATTTCCCAGAAATTATCCTTAGCATTACCTGGTAAGATGTGATCAGGAGCGACACCAATGTCCAACCAAAGCTGTTTAGCTTCTAAATCAGCATCCAATCCCTGTTTTGCATCACCTTCAAAATAAGTAACATATAATCTATCTTTTTCCAAACCATATTCTTTTGTTAATAAATTCCAAGCAAATTTAATAGCATCAGCTTTAAAGTAATCACCAAAAGACCAATTACCCAACATTTCAAAGAAAGTGTGGTGATAAGAATCTCTACCAACATCTTCTAAATCATTGTGTTTACCACCAGCTCTAATACATTTTTGAGAATTGACAGCTCTTTTCAAATTAGCAAAATCAGACGATGGGTCTACAGTTCCAAGGAAAATGGGTTTATATTGGTTCATACCAGCATTAGCAAAAAGTAAGGTTGGGTCATTATGAGGAACCACAGATGAAGATGGGACAAAAGTATGGGAATTGTCCTTGAAATATTTCAAGAAAGTATTCCTAACCTGAGAAGCGGACCATTCGATGTTATTACTAGACATTCTTAGGGTTTTTATCATCAATTGGTGAAATTGAATAAAAAGATTTTTTCGCGTTGGAGGTCGTGTGAGGCGAATGGAGATAAGTGATGGCAGTAGACTTAGAGATTATGGGTTAGAACCAGAGTGAATGATTGTGTCAGGGGATAGAGATGTGGGTTGGACAGATATAATGGTATTTAGTTTTAAGGAGTGCCAAGCAGATACTACAAGACCAGATCATAAGACGTTAATAGCCTTGGTGTTTTGGTTGCAAAAGACTGTATACACAACTGATAACCACTAAATGAGTCAGGAAACCATCATTAACGTCATAACTAATGATAAATCTAACTTGCTCCAAATATATCCCGAAGTTACAAGTAAACCTTAAAACCTTGAACCACTATGATTGGGTTCTTGCCTAAAAGGGACAAGAAATTTGCTCGTGCGAAGATGCAAAGATATATTTGAATCATTATATCCATAAATCATCAATTTATATAACTTCAGAATATTTAACCTGGTATTCTCCCGTATCATATGAAATGATTCTAAAGGACGACACAAAATACTCATGCGTTGAATGTATACGGGGACATCGCTCAAGTCTGTGTAAACATCATGAAAGACCTTTACTTCAAGTGAGGGCCAAGGGAAGACCCAATATCCAGAATAACCCTAATTACAGAATAGCCATTTTTGCCAAAACCATAGACAAGGAAGATTCGGGTCCTATAACGATTCTCAAATCTTCGGTGGAATATGTCATAGATTTTAAGACCAATGATATAATAGGGCCTTATACAGAAGCCAGTCAGATCCAAAGACAACCTCAGGTTGAGATCAGTGATAAAAGTTTCATTAATGCCACTGCCTGTTGTGCTTTTGGTATGTCATTATCTCGCAAACAAACTTGTGGATGTAATCATTCAGGTAATACCAGTAAAATCTTGAAGAAGTATCTTAAAAAGAATAAAAGAAAATTACAATTCATCGATAATAATGATGAAGCTAAGCGAGAGTCCTTGAAAGATCAAATTAACCGGAGCTTAAGAACGAAAAAATCGTTTGCACATGTGTGTAATTGTGGAGATGATTGTGAATGTGAAGCATGTATAATACACAATGGAGCCGCCAATGGATTTGATATCAATAAAGAAATAGACTCGGCCATGAAAGATCTAGAAATGGGAAATATCGGATTCACAGGAGATCATGTACTTTTGGGAAATGGACAGTTGCTGGTACAACAAACCGATCAAATCCAAAATCAATTCTACGATCAATCAGTTATGGCATCAGCAAATGATTCGGGAGATAAAACTGAATGTCTTTGTCCCGATTCAGATTGTAAATGTACCAATTGTGAAACACATGGTATAATAAATGGTATCAAACTTGATGAATTATTTGGAAATATAGATTACCGTCTACTATCTATGTAAACGGTTTGTATGTAAATAGCTAGCTGCAAAAATGCAAAGTCCCTAACACCAGCGCGGGCCCCCATCGACAGAATTTTCTAGAAAATCTCATCACCTACGCTATCACTTTGAGACACCTGCCATCTATAGTGTACCGTGTTAAAGTATATATACACACTTGAATTTATTACAACTTCAAAAAATACCAAATTCCATCCAAAGGTTTAATACTATTTATCTCCAATCCTTTCGGTTAACTTACCTGTATAATAGTCCCCATTCCCTTCTCATCTCCCATCATGTCATACAATGATAACTCCGAATTCATCGATATTTTAAAGAAGGATGATGAGGATGATATTCAAGTCATCGATAGAGATGATTATCCATTTGATTTTGAATCCGGTAATTCCCCCAACAATGCCAGTCCCATAAATATCCTTGATACAAATAACGGGAAATCCAATCACACCACTAATCCTACAAAATCTGAAGATTCTAATTCGAACCAAACCACTAATACTCATAATAATCCAGCACCCGAACCAACTGGTTTAACTCCGATTCTTTCTTCACTTGAGGACCCATTCGAATCACTGCTTGTACCACAACCTAAACTTTATTCTAATTTACCACCCCTTCAACCATTAAGTGATTCAGTATTGCCCAACAATCTTAATATTCATCCATTGGCTATAGATTCAGAACCTGCAAATAGTGGTAATCTAACGAATCCCAAAAAGCGTAAAGAAGTGGGTTCGGCTCCAAAGACTAGACCAGCATTCGTCATGAAAATATGGTCAATGGTTAATGACCCCAGCAATCAAGATTATATAAGGTGGGATGATGATGGTAAAACATTCCAGGTATTTCATAGAGAAGAGTTCATGAAGAATATCTTGCCTAAATATTTCAAGCACAATAACTTTGCCAGTTTTGTGAGGCAATTGAACATGTATGGATGGCATAAAGTTCAAGATATAAGTAATGGGACCTTGAAAGACGATAAAAATGCAGAGGAAAACTGGAAGTTTGAGAACCCCAACTTCCAAAAGGATCGTGAAGATTTATTGGATAATATTGTGAGGAACAGAACTGTTCAACTGGATGAAGGTTCTGATAAACTTCCAAATTTGAAATTACTTTTAAATGAACTTGATTCCATAAAGATGAACCAAATGGCTATAAGTGAAGATTTGAGAAGAATACGCAAAGACAATAAAACCCTCTGGCAAGAGAATTTCATTGCTCGTGAACGTCATGTTAAACAGACTCAAACTCTTGATAAAATTTTGAAGTTTTTGGCTACAGTCTATGGTAATAACAATACCGGGAAAATATTAGAAGTTGATTACGATCAACTTGATAATGTTGCTCATAATCAGAATAATCATCATGCCAATCACAGCGCTCAGGTCAATAATTTGGGTAACAATAGTGGATCGACTCCACTTAATTTCGATACGTTAAGTGATGATTTTAACCTTGATGAAATCTCAGGCAATAATAAACCTGGCCATAAACCAAGATTGATGTTAATGAACCAAGCATATAAGTCAAATAAAACCACTCCAAATTCAGATTCCGTCCCTAATGGAGAGTCAGTTGTTCCAAGTCCAGGTCCACTAGGTGATGGTGATCTACTTAATGGATTAGAACATAATATCTACAAACAAGGACAACTGATTCAACAAGTACAAGACTGGGTCCACAAACTTTCAAACCAACAGCAAGTGCATCAACAACAACTTCAACAAGTTAATAATAATCAACCCCTGTCCAGTCCCCAGATCGATTTAGACTTTGACGTTAACGACTTCTTGCATAACTCCAATGCAAATACTCCTCAATACGAAGAAGAACCGAAACGGAAAAAGTATAAAACCGGGATCATTGAGGAAATCAATGATTAGTATGTAGATTAGTCGTGTATATTTGTTGACCAAATGTATCGTATTTTATTAATTCTATTGTTAATCTTTTGTTAACTAGGTTTTCTTTTGACGAATATCCTTCATCAGTTGAAAAGATATTCAATGTTTCCCTCGATCCATTGAAATGTGCTATACATGTTTTTAGAGTGTCTTCTTTATTTCCAAATTATTAGACACTGCGCTAGGAATGTCGCACTTTGCAGCAAATCTGTATCTGCTGCCATTTACACATGAAGTTTCCTTTGCTTCATATTCAAGTCATCAAATTGTCAAACACGTCATTCATCACAATTCTACTACAATACCTGTAAACTTAACAATGTCTTTATTTTACTCCGTCTGTGATATTGAAAACCTGAAGAGAGCGAGATTGAATCCATCTGCATGCGATCCAGAAAATGAGACTTTAGAATTCAAATCGAAAACGCTATCTTGGTGCGATGCGGCTAAAGTTTAGCCGCATCGCAAAATCAGAAGATAAACTTGAAGAATTCAAAAATGAGATTTCAGAGAATAATGGAAGCCACTCAACTTCACGGCTCTGAAACTCATGGGATTACTCGACTAAAAAATCCTGATATTGAGCCGATGCCTCAAAGTCGTAGGATATGGGGGTTCTGGTCTTTCTTTGGCTACTGGGGCGTGCCCAATGTCACTATTTGGACTTGGTCCACAGGTTCTGCCTTATTAACCCTTGGCCTCGATGTCGGTAATATCATGGGTGCCTTGACTTTGGCGAATATTTTGATATGTATATATATATGTCTTAACTCCAATCCCGGGATCAAGTACCACCTCGGATATACCGTATCACAACGAGCGGTATTTGGAATATATGGATCAGCTATTGGAGTCGCAATCAAGTTTATTCTATCGGTGGTTTTTTATGGAGTCCAGGCATGGTTAGGGGGTCTCTGTATTACTGTTATGCTTTCCTGTTTAAGTCGAAACTTTCTGGAAATAGATAGAACTTTAGCTGGTGGAGATTTGTTACTTCGAGAGTTCATTGGGTTTGTGATTTTTCAAGTCATCGAAATGGGATTTTATGCTCTCAAGCCAGAACGAATGAACGTATTTGTGAATATCTCATGTGTGACGACATTAGTGGCTTTTGTGTGTGTTTTGATTGTATGTATGGTCAAGAATAATGGACCTGGAAGCATATATCATCATGATATAAGCACAGTTAATGTCGGATGGATGTGGCTTTTTGCTATCACCACTTGGTATGGTGCATTATCTCCCGATATTTTAAATCAATGTGATTTCTCAAGATTTTCATCGAGCTCAGTCAAGACATATTCGGGGTCAGTGGCAGCTATTCTCATTACTGGTACATTTGTCCCATTGGCCAGTCTATTGGTGGGCTCAGCCACTAAAGATTTATATGGAAATAGTGTCTGGTTACCCACCGAGCTTAGTTTAATTTGGTTAAGAAATAGTGATTTCTCGGCTGGTTCGAGAGCTGCTAATTTCTTCTTAGCTCTTTCATATGCTATGCTGCAGGCAACATTCAATGTGACAGCAAATGGATTTTCCGGTGGGATGCAACTTGCAGGTTTTGCTCCTCTCTATATAAATATTACAAGAGGTGCTATCATTACGGCATTATTATCATGGATTGCCCAACCATGGTACTTCTTTAACACTTCACAAGTTTTTTTGAATGTCATGAGCTCTTTTGGGGTTGTTATTACCCCAATCATAGCTATCTCGGCCTGTGATTATTATCTCATTCGACACCAAAAGATTTACATTTCTCAGTTATATACTGATGCAAGTGATAGTGAATATTACTTCTGGTACGGATTTAATTTAAGAGCCGTGATAGCTTGGTTAGTAGGTATGGCACCAGGTCTTCCTGGGTTAATTGACCAGGCGAAACCCATCAAAATTCCCGTTGGCTTGGATAACTACTTTTATGGATCTGCGATTTTCCTGTTCATAATCCCATTCACCCTTTACTATTTAATAGAGAAGATATGGCCTATCAAAAAAAACCACGACCTGATTCTTGATACCGATGATGATGTCGAAGTGAATCATCTGCAAGTGGGTGGCGATACCCCAGTAAATGAATTTTCACCCATAAATGATAACTCGAAATTAAACTACAGCCGTTGAGTTTGTGGTGCTGCTCAATGCGGAATTGCCGCAAAAAAGAAAGAAGGTCGCTAAGAAAATACGCATGCATAGCTTATCAAATGCATCAAAAAGCAAGAGCTAAAAAAACGTTAAACCTAATATAAACCTAATATTCCGATCTTGACATCATATTTACCTATTGAGTGTATATACCTTCATATATAGATATAGAATTATTTTTGTCTACCTTGTATTATTTATCTGTACCATCTATGTTTATCTATAGCCAATCCCATCGCATATCTGGCGAGCTGCTCATAATTCCGATGATTCTTGCCATTTACAGTAGGATGGGTGCGGAACACGACCGAAATAATGCGAAGATAACGGCAGTCGATAAAAGAGTAAAATTAAGTTGATTGATCTTTGGTAGTTTTTGTACCATACATTAACCTTATTTTTTGAATTATCATCAGGTTCTGGTAACCTAGGACTTATACCAATGATGAATTCTCCTAGTGAGAAGTCCACTCACAAAAAGCTTTATTCAAAGCTAGGATGCCGCGAGTGCAAGCGACGCAAAATTAAATGCGATGAAACAAAACCTCTGTGCTTGAAATGTAGCAGATTGGATAAAGTCTGCGTATATCCAAAGTTGGGCGAGAGAGTCGCAAGGGTTTCGAAGAAATATATGGCAGAGCATCCGGATTTGGAAAATGATTCGAAAAAAGCTGCTGTTGCTGCCGCTGCTATTACAAACAATACATCTTCGAATTTAAATTCGAATTCTACATCAGGTTCTAATACTAATCTGAGCCTAGCGGGTGAAAATAAGTCAAAATTAGACCACGGGCATGGAATGCTGCTGGAACATCCCCGGTCATCTTCTTTGGGTCCTCAGGTGGCTTCTTTGGCCATAACCAGTGGCTCCTCCTCTCACTCATCCCTAGTATCCCCAGGGATGTACAATGAAGGCAAATTTAGTCCTTCAAAACCTGGAAAACCAATCAAAAGTGGATTTTCTACTTCCACAAATAGGGTTGAGAATGCATCTCCTGATCCACGTATAATGTACGGCCCATCTGTTGCATCTCCAGGTCCCTCTGGTGTACTTCAGACAATGCCGCATCTTTCCCATGGTTCTATTGCAAGCCCAGCTCATACCCCAGCACCTATAATGCCTCCCAGGTCGGCAGCAGGAACAGGGCCCGTTTATGGACCCGGTCCTGGCTCTATCGGCCCTGGACCTCGTGGTTTACCTGCGGGAATTGGTCATGGAATGCATCCATTTCCTCCTTTACCTCAACTAGCGGCACTCCATCCTAATCCTGCTTTTCCTTCTACTCAGTTTCGGTCTTTTGCACCAACGGTGGCTCAATCTCCTCCGGCAATGCTGGCAGATCATGAGATGACAAGAAACACCTCTCCAACTTCCAAGACATCCACTACATCGAATGCTGACCAAGTATTAGGTTCGAATCCACATCCACCAGCACCTACTCAGGCAGAAGGTTTGACATTGAAAGGGGATATGTTATTCGATAGTTATTTCAATCTAGAAGATTTGAATCTTTTGGCAAGTGACTTGAATAGCTTGGTGGGAAGTATCATGGTGGAAGCAAACTTCGAGAAACGAGATGATCTGGAAATAGCATCGATGGACAGTAGTCTACTAAACCAGATATCGCCGCCATCAATCCCTATAATGAGTAATATTTATTCAAATAATGGGAACAATAACCTGAACACGATACCTCGAAATTTGCCCTACGATTATATTAAGGTCAAATCGAGTCTGGAAAGGTATTATCTTGAGCTTTTTTATCACAATTATGCCTCATTGATACTACCGTTTAATCCTTATGATGAAGCTGTAGGAGGTTATTTTAATCCTGCTAGGGATGTAATCCTATTCTGTGCTGCTAAGGAGCCTTTGTTATTGGCTGTTGTGTTGGCTCAAGGGGCAAAAGTTGCCTACAATAAAACCAATTTCCCTAAACACGAAGAATCTTACTGTAATTATCTTCTGAAGTGTTTGAAATTATTGGGCCCGGCGTTAAATGCTGATAGTGTTGCTCATAAATCCACTGCCAAACTCGCATCCAATATTGAGTCAGTTTTAATCACGGTTTTGTTACTCACATCGGTGAATGCTTCAAATGACAAACAAAATTGGAGACCACATCTCAAAGGTGCAAAAGATTTGTTGCTCAAATACTCAATGCATTCGGAGTTAAAAGAGAGTAAAATCATGATCTTCTGTAAGGCTTGGTTCACATCCTTTGAATTGTTAGCTGGCCTCAGTTCTCCTAAGGGAGGGACATTACAAACTGATGCTGAACTAGAT
Organism: Yamadazyma dendronema; assembly: GCA_030572355.1. Lineage (NCBI taxonomy): Eukaryota > Fungi > Ascomycota > Pichiomycetes > Serinales > Debaryomycetaceae > Yamadazyma > Yamadazyma dendronema. Next base: position 48,565 of record JAJLZP010000005.1, read on the forward strand.
TCGATAATGAAATTAGACGACCCGGAAGTTGTGCAAGTTTTGACCGAGTTGGAAATTGTCAACAAGAATGGTCTCAACTATTTTTTCGGGTTCCACCAAAATTTATTGCCAGTGTTCAAAGATTTGATTAAATTTTTGAACAGTAAGCGCACTGGAAACACTACAAGTCATGCTACCAAGTCGTCTCTTTACTTAATAGACTTGTTGTCGAAGTTCTATCAACAGACAAAAACTGTGTTCATTAACAGAAATTCGTATTTGACCCCTAAAGACTTTTTTCAGGAAATTGTGCCTAATGGTGTTCTCTTAGATATAGTCCACCATGATGACAATCCTATTGTTATCAACTGGCCAGATATGGTCCATCAAGCCTATTGTTTTGCTGGTATGATTACTGTCATGACTAAAGGTTTTGGACTTGACTATGATAGTGATCAGATCAAACCATTGACTCTTCAGTTAGTCAAACATATGGCCATCTTAAAGGACATACCGAACCCCGATTTTGGCTTATTCAAGATTTTGATGATTCAATGGCCTATGCTTGTTGCCGGATTGAACTGCTTCGAAGAAGAACAGAAAGATATAGTTCAACAATTTTTCAGAATCAGTGGGGCTGGTTCTGCGCCATTCTCCATCAAGATAATTGATAGAGTGTGGGATAGAAGGAAGAATGGGGCCTCAGATGAATCAGATTTGGACATTGATGTTTTAACATACTAGCCTTTATCTAATACCAAATTAGATATCGCCAAACGTAGCTACTGTAAAATTATGTAAAAATAGAAGTAATAGATATGCATTTAATTCGAAACTAAGAAAGAAAACCTTCTATAATAGAAAGTAAACCAACTGCACCTGGATCGGGGATTCCACCCTCTGCTTTAAATTCACTTTCGTCAACATAGCTAGCTCTTCCAAACTTGGCTTGAAGTTCTTTGGTGCTTTCACAGCCCTTCTTGGCGGCTTCAAATGCCTTTTGTAAGTCTGCTGACTTGTGTAATTCATCGACAAATGGCTGTAAAGTATCCACCAAAGTTCTTCCTCCTGTACGAGCTCTGGTGTATTTGAAAAGTCCATCATACAATGCTCCATTCATGGCCGAGGCGGCTGATTTGACCGAAGAATCGTTCAACTTTTGTAATTGATGCACCAAGGCTGTTAAGAAGATGGAGTAAATTCCACCTGAAGTTCCACCCATACTATCCTCAACTATCTCGGTTATCTTGGATAGACTGGCAACTGGGTCAGAAGCTGTATCTTGGAAGGATTTGGACTCAATAGCCTTGAGAATTCCTTGAGCTCCTGCCGCCAATGTTTCTCCGCAATCACCATCACCAACGAGGGTATCATAGTGTGTGATCTTTGGTTCGTTTTTGATCAATAAATTCATCGATTTCTTGAGACTATCCAAGAAGCTATGGCCGTCGATCTTGAGATTAGAGGTAACATGTTCAGTCTCACTCATTGGACTAGGGATCTCCAAACTTCTTTCGGTGTTGACAAATGGTTTTGGTTTCCAGCCTGGAGCATCGGTCTCCAAATCAAGGAAAGAAAGAACATCATCCTGTGAAAATGTTTTGGCCAACTTGACAGTCTTCGACAAATTCAACAATGTAAGAGAGAATCCAGGTGCATTCAATGAAGTGACAAAATCACTGACTAAAATTCTCTTTGGTTGCTTCTCGAGAGGGAATTGGGCAACAGCGTGAGCGGTAATGGCGAAAAGCTCGAGAGAGCTGGTTCCCCCAATGTTATTCACGAGTAAAACAGTATCATCATTCTTATCGAAATCAACGTAATGCCTTTCCTTATCAGCATCAGAGATGAGTTTTTTATAGAGATCCTTAATTAATACATCAATGTCTGGAATTGGAGACAATTTGGTACCTGGCTCGTTATGGATACCCAATCCCAATTCTGCTTCGTTGGCACCAGTGAACTCGATTTCTTCATCACCAGCTGATCTACCTGGAACCGATGTACGATCTAAGGAAGCCCCAATTGTAACAAGGGAAGAATTGAGAGCATTTCCAAGTGAAACAACATCATCGAATTTGTGGAGTTTGGCAGATGCACCTCCTAACACCTTGTGAATAATAGCAGTACCAGCAAGACCTCTTCTACCTACCATTTCATTTTGGGTTCTACCAACAGCCACATCATCGGTTACAGGTAAAATTTCAACCTTGTAACCTTCAGCCTTGGCCCTTTCAACTACTAGCCCAAAATGTAAGACGTCACCAGTGTAATTCTTCACTATGACAATTGTACCAGCTTCTTTATTACTCTTGGTTTTAATAGCAGCCATTATCTGTTTGGTCGAAGGAGATGCAAAGATAGATCCACTAACAGCAGCATCAAGAAGATTCAGACCAACATATCCCCCATGAAGTGGTTCATGACCAGCACCACCTCCACTGATCAAACAAATCTTTCCAGAGGTATTGGAATTGGGATTGAACACAACCTTTTCCGAGGGAATCAATGATACTCTGGGATTAGAGTGGCAAAGGCCTTTAAGGTTCAGGAGAACAATGTCTTCGTCGTGGTTATAGTTCCAATGTTTAGCAAGAGGCATTTCAATTATTAGAGCAATTGCAAAAAAAGAATCAACCAATCTCACTTTTTCCGGATCTATAACAAGTACAATTACCTAAAGTCGTGGAGGGGTCCAACTCAGCTGCGATGTTTGTGGATGCCATTCAATGAATTAAATTGGGCTATTGAAAGAAAGAGGGACAGAATATGGTGTCCTGTTATGAGAGATTAATGAAGACTTATTGGCATGTTTAGATACGGGGGACGTCAATTCAATAATTTTTTACTACAAAGTTTAGCCCAAATACAATGTTGAAAGAAAACCTCAGAAGTCTGAACCAGTAATTATATCACCCCTTCTAGTAAAACCTACCACACTATTTATGTTATTTTCGACCTCTTCTCAACCTCTGCCAAATACATTCATCGCAGCAAAAGTCGCAAATCCTATTAAATGCTTTGCAGCATTAAAACCAAAACCCTTGACAATCTGTCTAATAGGGCAACTAATAGCGCCGAGGAAGAGCACCCAAAATTATAAAATTAAATCTACCAAGTTTACGTCAAAGGTTTCATAAATTTCAATGGCCCCAGGAATTGTAGCAACTTTTTTCTTGCCCAAAGAATCGTTGAATATGCCTCAAACCACCTAATGTTGCATAAATGTGTCAACCGTTACATCTCCACTCCGAGGCTTGCAAATGCGCAAAACCCGACCACTTTTTGCGCATCTGGGGATGCTATAAGTTATTTTTTCAACTCATCGCGACGTACTCCAGAAGTCAGATCTCATCACTTGACCATGTCATCTGGTTCAAATAGTCCTAAAGGCTCATCGCCTGATATCAAGAAGAAAAGGAAGCCCGTCACAAAGACCTTTAGTGGATGTAATCGTTGTCGGTCTCGTCGTATACGATGCGATTTGGGAAGACCTGGATGCAAAAATTGTAAGAAAATTAGCGTCGCTTGTCCTGGTTATGACATCACATTGAATTGGTTGACTTCTCCTAAATTCACTCCCTCTGGTGATTTGATTGCAAGTTCTGTTGCATTCAAAAGTAAGAATAGAATGCAAGATGATAAAGATGCTTCCAATGCATTTGCTCGTAGAAGACAGATTGATTTTGTTAAATGGCAAGAGGAATCGGCCTATGAGACATACAATGATTTGGATCAAGATCTCATGATTCTAGACAATTCTTCCACGGATGATAATGTGGGGAAGAAGGGGAAAACTAAGTTATTGGGTCCCTTTGGTGTTTTCTTACTGACAGATGGAGTTAACAGTAATACGTCCCTGCCTATGGTGAAACCGATTGAGGGTTCAGATGATGTTAAACCTTTAGTCTCTTCATCGAATCTCGCAAAACAAAAGCCAATCTCAAGAACAAAACCAGAATCAGAATCGGTAAGTGCTGATCATCTTTGGTTATCTAATGAATTAAGAGATGATGCTATGTTGACTGCTGCTGCTTTAAATGGTGATTCTCATTTACTTGAATTCATGGATATTTCCCCCAGTGCTTTATATAATCATGTCAGTCACACTCCAACCCATAATAATGGTACTCATCAGCATACGCCTAATCTTCTGGCAATGGATACTCCAGGAACGACCGATTTCCTTAATCTTCTTTTCCACAAGAATAATATCCAGAAACCATCCTCAAATAGCCTGACACCAGCTCCAGAGGGTCGAGAATTACAAATATCGGAACCTACACAACCGTATTCGAATATTCTTATTGATCCTACCAACCAACATCTATTCTATTCTAACTATAACAACTACTTCTACGATAATCCTTATAAGATGAATGAGAATCTTGAAATACACTTGCATGCCCTGTCTAAAGTTGAATCCGAAATGGGCGATGATAGTTCTCATGTTACTAAAATGCCATCATCGATCATGAACATCGTTCAAAGTCCTTTACAGCCTAAGTTGGGATTCAATTTACTTACTCCCAACTCCGATATTGGATTACCGTCATCTGCTCTTCAAATCCAGCCGTTGACTCGTTACTTACTTAGTCACTATGTGACCCATGTGGCAGACTTGATGACGGTGTTACCATTAACTGAAAGTCCATGGAAAATCATCTACTTCCCTAGAGCTCTTATGGCCATTGGGGAATTGGGAGCTTTGGGAAAAACTTCCACAGCTAAAAATGCTTTATTGAATGCTTTGTTAGCAGTTTCAGCATTTAATCTTCAGTCGAAATTCCCCAAAAATAGTGAATCCATGAAATTTTATCTCAACTTGGGGATCAGATTAAGAAATCAAGCAAGTTTGTTTGTTAGAAAATTACTCGGTACATCACATGACACTCAAGGTGAAATCGAAACAACTCTCAAGAATGAAAAATATAAAGACGTTCTTTGTGCTGTTATGTCAATGATTTCAGTTGATTTAGTGTGGGGTACAATGCAGGACACTAATTTCTATATCAGATGGTGTGGTAGAGTGATAAATACTAAGATGCAAAACAAAAAGAGACTCTCCAGTAAAGCTCGTATTTTGCACAGAATTTTTTCAAGTTTAAAGATTATTCAAGACTCTACTTGCTTAGGAAAAGAGAATATCAAATATGATTTCAAGCTCATAGATGAAAAGGGGTACGATATCAATGGACACATAAATGGGCAACAAAATGATAAAAGTGACCTCGATTATATCGTCAATCAAGAGAACACCACTCCAATTTTCATTAATAAAAAATTGATGAATACCAAGAATCATAATGAAAACTTTGCCACCGATGCTTTGTACGGTTTACCAAACTCCCTCATCAAACTCTTTGCTGAAACTGTCAGATTACTAAGACGTCAAATGCATAATGATGAGACTGACCAGAAGAACATTGAAGATCTTGGTAACAAACTTAATAACTGGAAGCTTGATTGGAAGCTTTATGCAGATGAAAACGGTGGTAAGAAGTTTTATTCTTCTATGCATCAAGTAACTTATCATCATATCATGTCTTTCTATTATGCCCTCACCATCTATTACAATCGATTAATAAGACATCAAAATCCTAGTGAATTACAGGATAAAGTCAAACTTACATTAGATCACTTGAATTCCATTCAAAAACTTATATCTAAAGAGGATGTGGGTATAATTCCATTATTCTGGCAAGGATTTATAGCTGGGTGTGAAGCCATCACTCCAGACCTACAAATGGGATACAAGAAATGGGGAGCAGATATAGCCCAATATCTCGGAAGTTATTGGGGTGCTAGACAGATTATGTTAGAAGTTTGGAGAAGGAAGAGATTGAACCTCGCTAAAGATGATTGGGTGGGTGTAATTAATGATTGGGAGATGAATTTAATGTTAAATTAGAGATACATCAACTATAATGACAAATACGCGATGTAATGCTACACGTATAGATGAGCGTGTAGGAACACGAACACGTAAAATACTATAATTTAGTAAATAAATACACGCCAAAGATATGTTTCATATTAGATCGTTTGCTACTTGAGCCTTGTTTCTGTAAATTACATTCTACACGGTACACGTCTGGAGGTGTAAACAAACACGCTAGATCATCGTTTGGCGCGACTCGCGACCTGGCGAGAAGTCGCGCCAATTACAAAACAAAAACAAAAAATTGCTGCAAAATCAATAGAATAAGATTGTCGCAATGCATTTAGGCTAAACAAAACACCTCCTGCCGAGTAAATTAAGGGGTGATGATCTAAATATTATGGAAATTACAATTAATACACCTCCTTCTCGACCATTGTAGTAGTTGTTGATGTCACGGTTGAAAATTTTTTTAGCCGAACGCCCTGTAAATCTTACCAAAACAGACTCTGACCGTGTCCATCGACTTCATGTGGCAGATCAACTATAAATACCCTTGAATTATTCCACTTTGAGTTAAATCTTTATCATTCAATCCGACTCAAGTCTTTCTTTAATTAGATAATTTCAAATAGATCTACTCCTTCATAAAAAATGCAATTCTTAAACGTTATCACCTTAGCTGCTTTAGCCACTGCTGCTACTACTTCTTACGAAGTTGAAACTGTCACCAACGAAAACACCGTTGATGTTACCATCACTTCTTGTTCCGGCCACCCAAGCTGTGCCGTTGCTGCTGTTGCTTCTACTGATACTACTGTCACTGAAACCGTTGACGGTGTTCAAACTATCTACACTACTGTTTGTGAAGCCAGTGAACAAGCCAAGGCTGCTGCTCCATCTCCTGCTCCAGAAGCTTCTTCTTCCGAAGAAGTTGTCTACATTGATGAAACCACCACCCCAACCGTTACTGCTTCTACTGGTATTGAATTAACTTCTACTGTGCAATCCACTTTAGTTTCTTCTTACTCCGGTTCTAACAGTTCTCTCGCTGATGTTAACACTTTTGAAGGTGCTGGTCACAAACAAACCGCTTTCGGTGTTGCTGGTTTAGCTTTAGCTGCTGTCTTATTGTAATTTTAATGTGTTTATAAAGGGTTTAATATACTTAATGTACTAGTAACTGATAAAACAACCTCTTCTAAATCTTATGATATTTCATTTTCCTATATATTTACATGAAGTTTTAATCAATCTTCGAATAAATTCATATATCCTTCTTCGAGTTCGAATTGTTGATAGTATTCATTGGTATCAAGACCAATAAACGTCTTCCAATAGTAATCTAACTTGACCATGGTTAATTTGATCAAAAATGCTGGCAACGTCTTATATGACTTTAATACAAATTTGAGGGCACCAAATACCTCTTTTAATGCTTCTTGCCAATCATCGGCATAACTTTGCTTCTTTTTGTCACCTTCAACCTTCTTGGTATCTTCTTTTTTTCCTTGGGTGGTGGATTCCTTTGACTTTTCCAATTCATTGGCTGAAATCTTGGACTTCAATGCATTACTATTAGCCATGAATGGGAAATTGAAACCATTCTTGTCGGTCTTTTTGTCAAAATCTCCTGGTTGAACTAAACCCTTTTCGACATCACGAAGATGGTCTAAGTACATGAGTTTGAAATTCTTGACAGCTTCAATAGACTTACTCAACCTATCAAAAGTGTTCAATAATGAAACAAGCTCAATTCTTCTAAATGTCAAATGATCTTCAAACAAGATTTTCAATGCAGTTCCGTATCCAATAGTTTGTAATTTACCCCACATTCTACATCTGTCACATCCAACACAGTCCATAATGGCACTGATGTTTCTGAATTTGGCTTTGAAATCGGTCTTCAATTCAGGATCAATGATCAATCCAGATTGGAAAATTGGTTCTTGATCCAAAGTAGAAACCATTGAATCGAATAATGTTTGATAATTATCATGGTTCTCAATCAAGTCTTCAGAATTTTTCAAGAATTCAATCACTGGATAATCTTTAAATAACTTCACAAGAGCTTGACTAACCATACCATAATTGAAATATAAGTTGGAAATTCTATCATTGTACTCACCTACTCTTTCCATGAATAACTTCAAGTTTGGAGTGGTACCTGGGATTCCTTCATCTTCAGAATCAGATCCCGCATAAGGTTCAACATATTCATTCGACAAGTGAGTAGAGATCGAAGCATGCATACCACTGATAACTCTCAAGAACAACTTCCTAGTTGAACATGTTTCATCTTCTCCCAAATCATTGGTAAAACAGTTCTCTTGGTAGATGGCACCCCAAATATTATGGGCTTGTTTACCACCATAACCGGTGAATCTTTCTGGATTATCAAGCAAATTAACCATGTCACATGCACGGCTATCATCTATTTCACAAAATTCTTTATCCTTTTGAGCTTCAGGTCTTGTGTCATATTCACCGATGTTAGCATCATTCAACACGATTTCATCCCACTGATTATGATTAGGTGGTAAGATCTCAACGGCACAATTTTCAGTCGAACAGAAATGTTCATCATCCCAGAACTTACATTTGTTTTCAAAGTTGATCTTAAAGTATCTAAAGTATGACGTTGATGTTAAATCTTTGATTATTGGGTAAACTTCTGAATTTATGTCATCGATGTAAGAAAAGGTGGTATTACAATCGTTAGTGATGGTCTGAGAACAGAAATCAGATGAGTAGAAAGGTGTGAAAGCAGTCACACTGTATGAAAGCCAAGTCCAAAACAAACACAACACTGAAACTGACAGTTTTTTCATAATGTTGAACAGAAATATTTATATTTTAGTCTTTGTTCAATTCAGATATACTTGTCCTTTCATCTGGTGATCTTGAAAAATTACTAATGCTATACAACGCGCACTATATGCAGGTCAAGCGCGCATGAAACGCTCGCCTTAGATGGCACTATCGGCAGACCCAAAATGGTCCGATCTCCGTCTACAAGTTGCAAAAAAAGAAAGCCAAAACTACAGAAAGTTATTTATTTGGTTATGGTACATTAATCGAATTTAATCTTTTTGGCCAGTTTGGACATGTCGACATCTTTGAAGAATGCTCCGTAAGCAGAATGGGCTTTTTTCTTGGTATGTCCTCCAAATTTCAATAAATCTTCAGGGACTGGTTGATCAGCACCTCTTAAAATATTGGCCAATGCTCCACTTAAATGCTTTTCATGTTCAGTGAATAAAGTGTGAGAAATACCAGTTTTACCGGCTCTTCCAGTTCTACCGATTCTATGAACGTAATCTTCAATAGTTAATGGGAAAGTCATGTTTATAACCAAGGTGACATTTGGGATATCTAACCCTCTAGCGGCAACATCAGTGGCCAAAAGAATTTGAGATTTACCGGCTTTAAAGTCCAGTAATGCTTGAGTTCTTTGATTTTGATTTAAATCTCCATGAATAGCACTGATTCTATAATTACTTCTTCTCAAAGTGTTTTCAACTCTGGCAGCTTCTTTCTTGTACAATGCAAAGATTAAAATCTTATCATGTTTTTTAGAGTAATCTCTTAATAAGGTTTGTAATTTTCTTTCCTTATCATAAGGTTCAATGACATCAACGATTTGAGTGATTCTTTTGTTGGCATTCAATTCATTTGAGATATTACCCAAAGTTATCTTGATTGGGTTTCTTAAGAAAGTTGATGCCAAATTTTGTACTTCAACTGGCCAAGTGGCAGTGAACATTAAGGTTTGTCTGGATGCAGCAGGAACACTTGAAATAATTGCCTTGATATCCTTTTCAAATCCTTGATCCAACATTCTATCGGCTTCATCTAAAACAAGGTAGTTGACTTTGGATAAGTTGATGTAATTGTCATTGATCAAATCCAATAATCTACCTGGGGTTGCAATGATGATATTAGTACCCTTCAAATTACTGATTTGTTCTTGTTTGGAAACACCTCCATAAATACAAGATATCTTAACTTTTGAAGTCAATTTAACCAAATTATCATAGATTTGAATGGCCAATTCTCTGGTTGGTGAGACGCATAACACTTTCAAATCGGATGTTGGATTGTTCAAAAGATTTTGTAAACTAGGGACTCCAAATGCCAAGGTTTTACCGGATCCAGTTTCGGCAACACCGATAACGTCATTACCATTAAACAAATATGGCCATGAAACAGATTGAATTGGAGTTGGTTTAGGGAATTCTTTCAATTTAGCTAATTCAGAGTGTAATTGTATGTCTGAAAAATTGAGAACTGGCTTTATGGAATCAAGACCATTTTCAATATGAACCTGATTGGTTGAAAGGAACGATTCGATATCGGTTGCAGATGCAGTTGAATTGATGGCATTGGTGGAAGTGGTTGGTTCAACAACCTGGGGTTCATTGGTGTCTATCTTTTCCTTCTTGTCCTTCTTATCTTTCTTGTCCTTCTTGTCCTTCTTATCCTTTTTGTCTTTCTTGTCTTTCTTCTCTTTCTTTTCCTTCTTTTCCTTCTTCTCCTTCTTCTCCTTTTTATCCTTTTTATCCTTCTTCTCCTTCTTTGGCTTTTTGTCGACGACCTCTACAGTCTCTTCTAACAGTCTCTTCATGTTGCAGCTCATCGCAAAAATCTTTTTCTTAGACACAACTAGGTGGGGCGCGGGATGCCTGCATGTAATGGTGGTCATGACCTGCATCCACGCTTATCTCGAGACCTGATCCTTATCATTCCCTGGGGCATGTGGGAAGCAACAATGAGTCAACCTCAAACCTCGAGATTTGGACGTGTCACTCTCGGACACAATAAATGACCATAAATATATCTGGGGTAAATGATAAATGGACTAATTTGCCTTGACACCCTTGGGGTTTCTATAACCACTAGTATCAAATCTCATAACTACTATATTCCTATAACCACCATTTACTTTGTATTTGCTTAGTACTTACTCTATCTAATGTCTCTTCTACCTCTCTTCATTCTCTTTTTCTTCTCTGATCTCTTGAAAGCACGATGCTTAGTATAATGTATGTCCGATTTGAATTTCTCGTGAATTGACTCTTCCAAGTCATCATCATCTCTGGTGTTCACGCTTGTCTTGACAACTTTAACGGAACCCGAGGTCTTTGGTGAAGCTTCAGTTAATTTGGATTTAGTAGTGGTGGTTCTTTTAGGAGCCATTTTAGCAGCCTCAGCATAACTCAATTCATTCATATTAATGTTAATGAACTCATCATCAACCGTGTTTTCCATTGAGATATTAAGCATCTTATTGGCATTATGATCAGCTGAAACCACAAATTGTTTGGGAATTGGTTCATTGGCAATTGAGTTGGCCTTGGACTTATTGTTCGATCCAAAGACACTGGATAAAAGATTGAACTTAAACATGATGTTAAAAAAATTAAATTGGAGTTGGTAGTAAAGGTAATTTAAAAATAAACAGGATTGTGTGGGGCCTATATATATATTTGTTTTTTGTTTGTGTGTGATTGTGATAAGGATCGGGACTGTGTATGAGTAATAACACCCGATGGCGTGCTCGCACCAAAAACAAACGTGTAACCATGGTTTAATAGAATGACTGAGCAAGTGTTTGCTTGTGCTTGAGAAATTGCTACTCGTGTCTGAGCATCATATGACTCAACGACAAGGCTGTCTCTCCATTAAGTAATGAGAAAGTCTTGATGTTTGGTTATGAGATACAAGTGGCTTTCCGAGCAGTTCTTTTCCTTGGTAAGTCTCGGTTATAACATCACAGTATCGTTCCACAATATCCAGATTTTGTACAACTAAATCACCACAAAATTTGACCATTCTCTCTTCCACGTTAAATTTTCCCTCTAAGTATGCTGACATATTCATATTAGTAGTATACTCCAACATTTTGGCAAATGCTGAATCTATTTCAATTTCCTCTATAAGGAATACGGCTATATCAATGAGGTAATTCTTTAATATATCATAATTCCAGTGGGGATTTTCATGACATAATTCTTTGATGACAAACGAGATTATTGCCGGAATCAAATTGAAATATTGAATGAGTTCAAACCGAAGTTGACTTAAATACATGACATTGTCTCCATAAACCCAAGGTTCTTCTTCGAGTAGTTCTGCCAATACGTATTTGAATTTATGTGTTGGTACTCTTCTATCCCATAATTGGAGGAATGGTTTGAGTTTCTCGGGATTCATCGTCTTTTTACCAGGGATCTTCTCTCTTGCAATACGGAGAGCTTGTATATAGAACTCTTCATGTAATGCACTGCCGTCTTCACAAGAATAGAACTTGAGACATTCTTTCACCACTTTTTCAATATGAGCTTCCAAGTTAACCCGACGTTGGTCTGACAAAACATCTCTTCTTTGACATGACTCAATGATTCCTCGGACAAACAACAACTTGTCGAATCCATTTTCAAATTTACGAAGTTGTTCAAGTTGCGGTTCAAATGCAGCAAAAAACTTCATGTAACTATCGACAATGTCTGGTAATTTAGGATTGATGACTAATGACTCATTTGTGTGGTGCATGTTGATCAAGGCTCCAAGACATTCTAATCCTTGCATTAACCCCCACCCCAAGTCTCCTAAACAATTATTTTCGATGGCTTTTTCATGCTTGGCAATAATCAAGTCAAGAGGATCACTGACAACTTTCCCTCTGTATTCTACTCCCACTATACTATAAGATACATGGGCCATTATTGTCTTCCAAAGAATTGTATACTCAGAGATTTCAAAAGACCCCAATCCAAATGCTTTCAACATTTTTTTGTTGGTGATTTTCAGCAAGTGCTGTTCTAACATTTCAGGTGTAGGCCATTTACTGTATACAAGCTTGAAAAGATCAAAAATGTAATCCACAACTGGAGTTGGATATCCATCTTTAAATTCCTCTTGTGGAAATGAAGGCCAACTCAACTTATGTTTCCAGTTACTCCAATGGGATTCCAGTAAGCTCCCAAATGTATATCCACAAGTTTCCTTATCCATGACTTCAAACATTCTGTTGGTGAAAAACAGATCTGGATGATCAAGAGCAATATCTCGACTTAGATCTTCCAACACCGACTTTTCAAAATATCTACCGAGGAGGTCGAGTCTGAATTGAGCTCTTTTATGAGCCTCTGGTTTATAATGAACGAACTTGACATAAAACTCCCCTCTTTTCAATAAAAGTGTAACAAAGTCATAGGGAATTGTCAATCCGATATCTCGATAGAATTGGGGAGTGCCATCTTCACTGAATTTCCATTGTACATAAATTCCACTTTTATCGTGCTCAATAACACTGAATTGGTAATCGGATATCTCTCTATCTTTTGTCATGGCATCTTGTACTGACTTATCCCATCTCTTAGTCACCACTGTAACTTCTTCTCCATCCACTTTATAGAGCTGTCCGTTCTTTAAAAGGACGTCATATAACAGTCTGGAGGGAGATGTATCAGCTCCATTTAAACCAACAGTTTCGAATTTCACTGGAGCTAATTGTGGAGCTAGTTTTGGTTTAACTACTGGATCGGTAGGACTAGGGTTCTTTGGGGAATTGTTCATGGAATTTTCCACAAATTCCAATCTTTGTTCAATACTAGAAAGCCTCTTTTCGAAGCTTTCAAAGGAGGCAAATACAGTGGGAAAGACCTGGTCTGTGAGCTTCTTTAGAAGCTCATTGGTCTCTTCCACTTTTGTCTCTAGCATCACTTGACTGAAAATTTTCGCATCGGAAATCTTAGTTAACTCGTAAAACCGTTGTGAGACAATCTGGGGAAGCTTATTAAAGATCTGTAGCATGAAAATTAATGAAATTTTCGACCTTGATATTGACATCTCAATCATAACTGAATTATCCCATCGTCTACAATTGGGCCTCTGACACCGATTCAAACTCTATCTCTGCCTCATTCATTTTCTATCAAGGCACCTGGTTTAATATTGGGAGTTGCGCGGTGTGTTATTTTGTTTAACCAACAAATGGAAGGGTGGAGTGAAACGCTAAGATTACCACTCGAATCCCCCATATCGTCGGTCGAATTTGATTCACAGACCAACTTATTATGGTCAGGTGATAGCCAGGGATATCTCCATAGTTTTTCCCCTATTTCCTCCAATTTTGGTGACCAATTAAACCTTTTTCCCTACACGAAATTCAAATCCAATAATCAGCCTGCTTCGATTAATCAAATTATTTCTGGTATTAATAGAATCTATTCGCTTTCTCATAGTAATATTAACATTAACAATAAGAGGGGAATCCCGGTGGCTAACATCAATTCTCGATTAAATGATTTGTATTCTGACTTCCATTGTATGGCCCTCAACGATCTCACCAATGACTTAATAGTGAGTAAGTCGGGAGGGTTACTCAAGGTGAATCTCCATGATCCAAAGACATGTGAGTCATTGAACTATGATGATGATTTATCCTTCATACATCATCAAGCGAAATTCTTGACATTAGGGAAAATGAATGGATCTGTTGATTTGTTCGATACCAACTCCAATGAAATCATTAAACAGTTTCCGGGTCACAATAATGGATTAAGTGATTTGGATGTTAATGGTAATTATCTTGTTACTTCGGGTTACTCCTTGAGACATAATACGTTTTTTGTGGATCCTTTGGTGAACCTTTATGATTTGAGAATGATGAAACTTCTCCCTCCAATTCCGTTCCCCTTCGGTCCTTCATTTGTCAGATTTCACCCAAAACTTCCCAACTTAGTTCTTATTGGATCGAAGCTTGGAAACCTTCAACTTTTGGATATATTTGATCAATCTCAATTCCAAATGTATCAGGTCGATTTAATGAACAATCCCAATTACATCTCCAATCTTAAAATAAGTAACAACGGGGAGTTTCTTGCATTTAACGACAACTTTAACAATTTGATTATGTGGAATTTTAATGATAGTAAGAAATTTGTCAATTTTCCCCTGGAACTAGAAGGTCCAGCCACGGTTCAAGAGCGAATATCTAATACACCTGTTGATAACGATACGGTTCCTTTGAATTTTGTGGGAATGCCTTACTATAAGGACTTACTTTTGTCTAACTATGGTAGTAATTTGATCTTTACAAAAGAAACGAGTAAGCTTCCCCTTTCTTATGACCCTGATATTCCTTATTTGAAATTCATGGAGAATAAATTTGATAATAACTTTAACAAATACTTCCCATTGAATAAATCGAATGATTCAGACCTTATTCCATTCATAAGTGATTCCAACTCGAAATTCAATGATACCCATTTTACGAAAATTCCTAATTGTTATAATAAGTTGCTTATCAAATATTCCAAATTTGGAATTCAAGATTTCAATTTCGATGTTTTTAACAAGACTGATTATAGTGGACTTGAGAACAATCTTGATAATTCATATTTAAACTCAATTCTTCAATTATACAAATATCAACCTGACTTCCAAAATTTGGTTTTGAAGAACTTATTTAACGAATGGCTTCCAAATGATTCTGCAACTATACTTGATTCGAAAAACTTCAAAGGGTCATCCATATTGAATGAACTTGGTTACCTTTTTGATATGATAAACAAAGCATCAGGAAAAATTGTCAAGATATCTAACTTTTCAGAGTTACTCAATTCGGTGTTGCCAAGCGATCTTTTGAATTTTGATGATTTAAAATCGGTTGACTCTCAAGCTCTCAAAACGAAGATCTTGAATTTCAACAGGTTCTTCTTGACCAAACTTCTTGACGACTTCCATCAGCAAAACTCTTTCTGGAAAGAGTTTGGTTCATTGTTCTTGATCAAGTATTTGAATGGGAATCAAGTAAGTGCTTTAACAAATGCTACCTTGTTCAATTTGCCAGATCGTAATTTGTGCTTGGTGGACTATTTAAATTATTCCTTAAGCAATGTTATCGATCTACCAAGAGTCTTATCTATAAATGTCAACTTCAATAATAGAGAATTCAGACTGTTGAGTGGAAATTTTCTTAATGAGTATATTCACACCGAAAAGGTCCAAAATTTCATCAAGTTTACAGATAAACCAAGTAACTACAAGAGCTATAAACTTTTGGGTTATGTTTCAGAAGTACACAGTGGTCCAGAAACATCGATCGGAAATCATAATTTGATCACTTTTGTGAATATCAGTAATAAATGGTATTTGTTCAATGATTTTTTGGTTAAAGAAATAGATAAACTGGAAGTGATAGATTTCCAGAAGAATCATAAGAAGCCGTTAGTGATCCTTTATCAAAGTTTGAAACATGAACCCTTTAACCGTATAAGCCAAAGTGATTATCCTCAAATCAATGACTCGATCTTATACCGTGATCATTTTGCATTAAGAATTAGAGAAGATTATATCCAACAGTACAAGTTGCTCACTAGAGAAGACCCCCCTAAGCCTGGAAGTCTAATTGCCATTGATGCTGAGTTTGTCATACTCGAAGATGAGAAATTCGAAATCAACAGTTCAGGAACTAAACATCTAATCCAGCCAAAGAAATTGAGTCTTGCAAGAATATCAGTAATTGATAAAGACGAAACCCCATTCATTGATGATTATATAATCCACACCCAACCTATCAAAGACTATATTACATCTTTCTCAGGTATTGAGCCTGGAGATTTGAGTCCGATTGAATCTACCAAGAATTTAGTCACCCTGCAAACCAGTTACAGGCGACTCTGGTTATTGCTTAATCTTGGGTGCGTATTTGTTGGACATGGATTACAGAATGATTTCCGGACTATTAACATACATGTTCCTGATTCACAAATAAGAGATACATTGGAATTATTCTTCTTACCGGAATTCAAGAGGAAGTTGTCATTGAAATTCCTCTCGTTTTCGGTTCTTCGTGAGAAAGTCCAGGTAGGCAACCACGATTCAATTGAAGACGCCAAATTCGCTCTCAAGCTCTACAAAAAGTATCTCGAATTTGAAAGTTCGGGAATTCTTGAATCAACCTTGTATAATGTCTACATGGAAGGTCAATTATTCAAATTCAAAGTCCCTGAATAGGTAATTAAAAAAAAAAATAAGACAATCTAGATAACAAATACAAAAACTTTATGTACGAACATCTCTTCTCAATGCGCATTCCAATTTCTGGCAAATAAACTATATAACGGTAGACATGGTGCCAGAAGATAACGTGATTGACACTAAAGCTTCTAAACCATCGCTTTCCCGTGAGTCAAGTAGTTCGGCCACAGAGTCGGATAAGGTGGGGAATTTGGACCATGATAGGAAACCCAAGCGAACGGCAAAGGCAAAAATGCATTCGAGAACTCCATCATATAATAAAGTCGCTTCTCTCAATAGACCAAGTTTGAGCAAGTCTAAATCCACAGATGGTGTTATACGTGTCAAACGAAGTAACCGGTCATACACCAAATTAACTAATCTCCAACCTTTGACGAAAACCTTATCGAGTCAATCACTAAAATCCAATAAATCTAATTCTTCACTCAAAAATTTAGCTGCATTAACAGGACCAACCGGAGGAGGTTTAAAACTAAGTGCTAAACAGGGGAAGGCAATCTTACGATTGAATGATGATAATGATGAATATGAAGATTTAGACGATAATCTTGAGAACGAGAATAATGATCAACTTCAACCTTTACCATCACAGCATATCAGCTCTGATTCCGAAGAACCTGAACAATTGCCTAGGGAACAAGAACAGTCAATTCCTTTACAGCAATTGTTTCAAAGAGCTCTCGATCAGCCATTCATTGATGGACGTCCCGTTGTTCATCACCAGGTTAGTGCTCCTGCTCAGGTAAGCATTTCTCAAGTGGAAACACCTGGGGGTGACGTACAAAATCCATCAGATCCACCTTCACAATCGACGGCTCACATACCCGCAGATGCACACTCCCGGTCGCAACTCCAAACACATAATGGTGAGTCATCTGAACAACAACTGGGTCCTCCGGAACCATCACTCGAACCTCAAAGTTTGAAGAACCTGGATCCGTCACTTCCTAAAGATGACGATACGGACTCTATAACTCCTTCCAGTAATTTATATGGCGGATCATTGTTCCTTTCCCAGAGTACAGGACTTGTTCGTAAAATAGATCCAACAGGGCTAATGGGAGGTGGGATCGCTAATAATTATGACTTGCAAGATTCATCACACGATAATAGTGTTTCAGGATCAACTAATCCGGTTGAATTCAATCAAACTATAGCAGAACCAGTGACGGTCAATAAGAATGTTATCAAGGAAAACTCATATCAACCAAATCAAACCATATTCAATAATCTACAAAGAACTAATAGTCAGTATGTGAACTCCAAGAAACAACTTCAAAAGCAACAGCAGCAACAACAACAACTGCTGCTGCTGATACTGCAACAAAATTCAAAATCAAATGGCGATCAGCCCAACCACCAGCATAAAAATATTAATTTGGATGGAGCCAATAACTTTTCCCATTTCTTGTCTAACAAATCTGGTTTGAATGATAGTGATGATAATAGAACTCAACAACGGTTATGGTTGCAAAGAGAGAACTCCCGGATAGATTTGAGTTTGAACAGTAATCAACTTGCAAACTTATCGAGCTTATCGCTTAATAATCTTATGTTTGCTCATAATTATTATCAATCAAGTGCCAATTTGAGTCAAATGAATGCGCCTACCACCCCAGGACAAATGTCATATGGATCGTTAACACCTGGAATTCCTAATGACCAAACCCCCCAGACTCCTGGAATATCCAGTGATAATTCCAATTCAACCACGAATATGCATGGTCTTTTGATGTTACTACAAAATGGACAACAAAATCCAATCCAATCGAGAATTGAATATGAAAGGTTGAACAGAGAATACCTTAACGTTAGAAGACATTTGAACCCTGTGGGAGAGAGTTTAACTAGAGTCAAGAATAATACCATCAGAATTGATAAGACGGCCAACAAACGAGACTCCAAACAACTCAATAAAAATGGAAATACATTCCAAGAGTTTGCCCCACATTTCGAAGAAAAAGAGCAAGAAATCAACACGTCACTCAACAAGATATGGCAAGATGCATTGCTTCTGAGTACTTCAATCAAGTCACAGCAACTCTCAAATCAGCATCAACAGTTTCCCCAACCTCAGCAATATCCCCAGCATCCACATCCAAGCATGGTTTCCCATTCACCAAAGCAAATGCTGAGACCTCTGATGCAAAGAATTCCTTCGAGGAATCAATACATGAATTTACGGAATCCACAAACCCAAACCCCAACTACCAGAGCTGTAAAACTTGCTCAACAAAAACCACAATTACATTAATATATTTTATATCTCACTATATACAAGATCCTTTATCTTCTATGTGACAGTTATTAGCATTATCCTTGTCTTTGTTTATGTTTACCATTACTCTTACAATAAACGTAAACTCTTCCCTTTCTTCTGACCATATAACAATCTTTACAGAATTTTTTCACTGAAGTTCTAACTTTAAAACTTCTCCATTGATTTAAACCAAATACTCCCGAAGCAGTTATAGCTCTCTGGCCATTTTGAAACAATGACAGGGACACATTACTCCGTATCACCCCCGAGGTGAATCTAGTAGTATTACTGATGTTTCTAACTCCGGTTAGCACCAATCCTTTGACTAATGAACTAGCTTTGAACATATCTCTGGTATAGCCTGAAAAATTCTTTCACTAATCTCAAATTATACTATCAATTTTTTTACGTGCCCTCACCACCCGCAGTTTTTCAAGGTGCTATTTTTTCGTTGAACGAATTCAAATCAAACACGTCAAGACAACAATTGAAACCCAAACATAAGTTCGATAATGTCCACATCATCTTACAAAAAGGGAGACCCGTACTCTCATTCGGGAAATGTGGATAAGATGACCGTTTTCCAGGAATGTTTACAACAATTCAATGCATCACCAGTTAATGCTAAAAAGTGTAGACAATTATTGGCTCAATTGTTGAGATTGATTTATAGTGGTGAACAATTCCCATCTCAAGAAAGTACGACTTTATTCTTTTCAATCTCCAAATTATTCCAGCATAAGGATGCTTCTTTGAGACAATTGGTTTATTTGACCATTAAGGAATTATCCTCCACTTCTCAAGATATCTTAATGGTGACTTCTTCTATCATGAAAGATATTCAAAGTGGTGATTTGATCTATAAACCAAATGCCATTAGAACTTTATCCAAAGTTTTGGATCCAACTACCGTTTCGGCTAGTGAAAGATTATTCAAGAATTCTATTGTCGATAAAAATCCTATTGTTTCCTCTGCTGCTTTGATTTCTTCCTATAATTTGTTACCAATTGCCAAGGATGTTGTCAAAAGATTTACCAATGAAACTTTGGAGACCATTCAGTCTTTCAAGCAATTTCCTCCTGATCAATATCAATTACATGAATATTACGGCGGGGCCACCACCAGTTTACCAACAACCTCGTATATGTATCAATATCATGCATTAAGTTTGTTATACGAGTTAAGAAATCATGATAAAATGTCCCTTATGAAATTAATTACTTCTTTGAGTGATGGCTCCTCTTTGAGAAATTCATTAGCCATCATTCAACTTATTAGATTCATCAACAAGATCTTATCTGATGATGTCTCCTTGGTTCAACATTTGTTACCAATTTTAGTTTCATTCTTGAAACACAAGTCTGACCTGGTTGAATTAGAAGCTTGTAAGACTATCATTAATTTGCAACATTTAATCAGCAAGACTGATTTTGCCAATGTTGTCAACACCTTACAAAAATTATTGACAGTTCCAAGAACTGCTACTAGATTTGCTGCCATCAGATTGATCAATAAAATTTCTATGAAACATCCAAAGGAAATTATCACCGTCAATCATGAATTAGAAAATTTGATCAACGACTCAAACAGATCTATTTCCACTTTGGCCATCACTACTTTATTGAAGACTATTGGTTCCGGTACCACTGAATCTGAGGGTGCTGTTGAAGTTGGTAGTGAAAGTGTGGACAGATTAATTAATAAAATGACTTCTTTAATGGATGAAATCACTGAAGATTTCAAGATTGTCATTATTGAAGCCATCGAGAATTTGGCTCTTAAATTCCAATCTAAACATAAAAAGTTGGTTTCCTTTTTGGCCGATTTATTGAAAGATGAAGGTTCTTTGGAATTGAAATCCTCCATCGTCGATACTTTGTTTGACTTGATCAAGTTTTTGAAAGACAAATCTGCCAAACAATCAATCTTAATTAACTTATGTGAATTCATTGAAGATTGTGAATATACTGAATTATCAGTCCGTATATTACATTTGTTAGGAGACGAGGGCCCAAGCGCTTCTAACCCATCTTATTACATCAGACATATCTATAACAGATTAGTGTTGGATAACTCAATCATCAGATCATCTGCGGTGATTGCATTGTCCAAATTCGCCATTATTTGTGGTGGAGATGTAAGCAAAAATGTCCAGATCCTTTTGGGTAGATGCTTGAATGATGTTGATGATGAAGTCAGAGATAGAGCTACTTTATCATTGAAATTCATCGAAAACAATGAAAAGAAATTAATCATAAATGAATCTAAATATGACCTTGGAGTCTTGGAAAACAAGTTGATTCATTACTTGAACGATGAAAAGAACTTCGATGTCAAGTTCGATATCAATGAGATTCCATTACTCACCAATGAAGAATTGAAGTCCAAGGAATTCGAGAACAAGTTGAATAAGCTAGACAAGAACGATGAAATTGAAGTCGAAGCTTCTAATAACGAACTGAAGGCGGACGATAAACCAGATCAATCGAATGATTTATTGAAACAACAAGAATTTGAGCAAGAATTATCTCAAGTGAGTGAATTCGAATCATTTGGTAAATTGAGTAAATCCTCGATCCAACCAATTTATTTGACGGAACGTGAAAATGAATTTGTGGTAACTTGTCATAAACACTTTTTCCTTGAATCCAAAAAAGTGGTGTTACAATTTAATGTTACTAATACTGTTACCCATTTGATTGCCCAAGACGTTTCGGTGATCGCTCAACCAGATAACAAGGCATATACCGAAGAATTCATTTTGTCAATTGATGAATTAAGACCTAATGAAACCGGTACCATTTACGTAAGCTTTGATAGCCCAAGCTTGGATGAAGATCAATTAATCAGTGTATTTGGCAACACCTTGAGTTATACCAATAGGGAAATCATTGATGATGAAGGTAATATTGATGAAACTGATGAAGGATGGTCTGATGAATATCAAATTAGTGATTTGGAAATTTTGGCAGGAGACTTCATTACTCCATTATACAATTCGAACTTCGATGGTATTTTCGAACAATTACCTATTGAAGATTCATCTGTAATTCAATTAAAGGGCATTAAATCGTTAGAGAATGCTATAACTAAGTTTAAGACCGATTTGAATATGTTACCATTGGATGGAAGTGATTATGTACCCGAAGATTCTAATTCTCATATGTTGAAATTATTAGGTAAAGATATTTGGGGTGGTAAAGTTGGTGTGTTGATCAGATTAGCATTAACCGGAGGAAAACTAGCAGCCAAATTACAAGTTAAAACCGAAACTGAAAATTTCTCAACCACTGTGATTGACAGTTTTTATTAAAATTTTGAAATAAAAAAATATATATACTAGTATATCGCAATAACAATAAAGAGTTCATATAGTTAAATAATCCCATTTACATGTTATTGGCTTGATATAAGTCATCTACAGGATTCATAACTTGTTATTGTTCTAAGCATATTCAGTTGAATCAAATAACGGAAAGCGGTTAATATCGCAGAAAATTACACAAAAAATCCTATAGATTTACAAAATCATATGAGCACAGTATCTCACGGATATCAAGCAGTGACCGACATGAAGGGCCTTGAATACCAAAAATGTGGCAATAATTACAAGGCCTCAATGTTGACCCGACTTCATATGAAATAAACAAGAGTCTTGTGTATAGTCTGTGGCATGACAGATGGCTCCCATAAATGTTCCCTTCCACCGACGCAACTACTCAAATTGCCATTGAGCCGAAGATTTTCCTTACTAATATTTCCTTGCGGACTCTAACATCCGGGGCAATAGCTTATCGCGATCAAGGCTACTTTTCATTCCAAGGCGGTCGATGGGCCGAAAATTACCGCAGTATTGGTCACCACCATTGTTTTCCACGCCATGTTCCTTTTTTCCTGCGGCTGTCAAGGCCACCAGAAAAAATGACTACCCGAAATCTGAGGGATTTCGGAGTTACCCCGTACTTTAAAAAAAAATGAGCTCATCCCTATCGGACAATTAATTCCATTGCAGATGATTCTCCTAAACCGAATAGCATAAATATCAGACGAGTTTCCTGAGTTTTTCAAGATTTTCAAGAATCTTAGCAAACTAGAATTTTTCATTATCGATTTATAAAATATGTCTGACTATAAGAAACTCTTTCAATCTGCCCCAAACGCCTTTTTAGCTTTAGGTACTGAAGTCAGTGAGCCATTTATCATTCCAAATGTATCACCAACTAGTTCTCCAGTGTTGAACCCAATTCAAGAGGAAACTATCGAAGGTGTTAACCAAGAAAGATCCGTTTCAATCATTGAATTGAAATAGATTCACCATTCATTTGCATTTGACGAAATTAGTTTACGAACTTAGGTTACGATAGTTATGGGAATACATTTTTATGATCATAAAACACTGTAGATTTTTATATACAATTACATTCTAAAAGAATGGGTAAAATTCGTTATACTTCTTAGTATAGTAAATAGTAGACAAAGTTCCCAATGAAAGTAACACCAAAGGTACTGGTTTCTTGAATTGACTCTTTAAGGATCTACTGAATCCAGCAGCAAATAAAACGGCACTGGATCCCAATGCAAGTTCTAATCCCCAGTCTTTATTCTGAGATAATAAGTAACCGGCAGTTCCGTATAAAATGGCGAAGGAAGTTCCAGCAACTAAAGAAGGAACTGATCCTTTTCTACCGTATCCCATTCCTGCGCCAATTGCGCATAATCCTGCTAAAGTGTATGCTGGGTGTTCCATTATCGAGTTGTATAAAGTGAGAAATTATTCACAGTTCGAGAAACGGATTTTGCATTTTCCTCAGCTGATTCGCTGCGGATGCCCGGAGCCTTTAACCATGACAGAGGTATTTTTGCAGCCACTGCTTGGCAAGTCAAATCATTTGAAGCTATGTAATTCAAGCTAAAAAAATGTCTATAGAGTTTCTATGAATGATATTGGTAGTAATACCAGAACCGTAGGTGCTTATTTGATCTATATTATGATTAGTTATATCATTGGTAAAGGGTTCTGAACACCTCTGGAGCATCATCCCCCTTCACATGCGTAAAGTCCTCTCTTTTAATTTGAAAGTATCCCAATTCCTCTTTGATTCTAAATTGAATAAGCTTGAGGATATTGTAAATCATATTTAAACAAGGAGCGTCAATAGAGTTTTTTTCGGCAATTCTGAGGGGATTGCCTAGAATGACTTCAATTTCCAACATCTGCTTTTTAACCACATCTACTTGCATTGAAGGAGTATAGAATAAACCGTCAGATTTATGAAGTAAATCATCGATTCTTTCTTGGTCAAGTTCATAGCCTTCACTTTTAGCGATCTGGACGACTTCATTAGCAATTTTACGGAACATAGAGTCAATCCCAATTGCTATTTGACATCTGGTAACATCCATATTAACTGCAGCACACACAGTGTTATATACACCATTGTAACATAATTTGTACCATCTAGACAATTCCACATCCCTCTCGACTGTGATCCGATTTTCATTTCTCAGATATGCATCTACAAATCGGTTGAAAACAACTTCAGCTTTATCCATTGGATAATTGTTGGCCTTAAAAATTCCAAATGTAACTTCATCTGCTCTAACATGTGTAACATTATTACCATATCTCCAACATCCTGTCAAGGAAGTTCCACTACAAACCAAATTATCGGGGAACTTTTCAAGTACTGGCATCTCTATACCGATTCCATTTTGAATCAAGAAGATACAAGTTTCAGGTTTAATAACTGGGGCAATCAAATCCTCACATTTGATCCCAGAATCAGGCAAATTTTTTGTACAAACCACCACATAATCAAAAAATTCATGTTTTGCATCTTCAACCGATTTGAAGGCTCTTCTAGGTTTGTAATAAGTATTACCGAAATCAACAGAGTCAACATGAAAGCCTTGATTTAAAAATTCTTCATCTTGATTTCTGACTACTACAGATACTTCAGCCTTCCCATTCAATTCAAGAGTTATTGCTGCTACAGATCCAACCCCTCCTAATCCAATTACCAAGACGGACGGTTTCCCGGAATGTGACATTGTCCTTTTTTTTCACTACAACGCAGATGTGAGCACAGATTAAGCGAGATTGGCCCAAAGAGCAAATTTCACCAATTACTATTTTTTATCGGGTCGGTTGATGTCATGAAATATTGATTTCACTTGATGATTGTCCTTTTTCGATCCATAAATACTTGGAAATCTACTCTTGTATATATATATATATATATATTTATATATTGTAGTGGTAGGATCCCAATTCCTGAACCTCCGGAGATTGTTTGGTTCGCGCACGCAAATACTTCCTGATCCTCTTAAATCCACCAAATACGTGTAGTTCAAATTCTCTAGCATACCATTTCAACAGATCATTTTCAACATTCATTCATATGTACCTGTTAAGATGCCCTATATATGGAACATACGTTGATAAAACACATGTAAGTTTCTAATTCAAACTCTTCTTCCCGCCTTAAACGCGTAGTTCATCGGCCCAGCTCATTCGGCAACAACCACCGCTCTCTCACACTCGCTCTCACTAGCTCGCCAGTTGATCTCAATGGTTTCAATTTGGACCATAGAAAAAAAAACTCGAGTGAAATTAAAGGGAGGTTGGCAAATTAATTAATTGTTTTTGCAAATGAATATTTCGTCAATGTTATCCAACGACTCCGATGGAGTTCTGGGATCTGGTGATATTCTGAATAATGAGGCCTTGAAAAATATCAGTCCCCAGCCTATTGCCAATAATACTACTCTGGTTGCCCAAGTTAAAGGTCAGCAACCACAAAATGGCGACTCTGAGTCGATGAATTCAGAACAAACTCCACTGTCATTAAATCATAATGGAACTCATGAGCATATATTTGCAACTGCTGCATCTTCCGATAGCTTGTCTGAAAAATCCAATGTTAACTCTACAGTGCTGGCATTTTTACCTTCAAACGAAGGTTATCCCAAGACAATCGAAGGAGTGGTGGATTACAATACACTTTCATCGATCGAAAAGAAACTTTCCTTCATGTCCCAACTTGACCACAGACTTGGTGAAATAGATGATATTTTCACCTTGGATGGAGAGTTGAAAAATCGCCTTAATAAGTTATCAAATGACGATTTTGAAACTTTGACTTTAAACAAGTTATATCTTGATCATAAACTGGAGGTAAGGGGTGATAACTCTAGAAAACTTCACTTGGGTTCTACTAGATCTGATGGTCTTCTTGATCAGAAACCACTCAAGAAGAATGCTAGAAAATTACCAGAAATTAAATTATATGGCAATGAAGAAGAACCAAAGAAACGTAAAAGAAGAATCAATTCTAAGTCAACATATCTGGCTGATGATCATGCTACCAATGGATCCGGTTCTGTCTCTGTTAAGAAAGAGTCTGCTTCTACTAAGAATACCGGGGCCAAAGATGAAAAATTCGTTGCTAGACAATATGACAATGTGTCTATCTCCATTTGGAAAGATTTGTCAAGAAAGGATGGACCCAAGGTTAGTAGAATGATGCAACAAGCTACTCAAGCTAGATTGATCAATTTAAAGAAAACTAGTATTTTGGCAGCCAGAGAATCCAAGAGATGGCAGCTCAAGAACAATAAAAATCAAAAAGATTTAAGTTCTAAGGCAAGAAGGGCTATGAGAGAAATGTTCAATTTCTGGAAGAGAAACGAAAGAATTGAAAGAGAATTAAGAAAGAAACACGAGAAGGAATTATTGGATAAAGCCAAGAAAGAGGAAGAAGAAAGGGAAGCAAAGAGACAATCTCGTAAATTGAATTTCTTGATCACTCAAACAGAATTATATTCTCATTTCATTGGTAAGAAAATCAAAACCAGTGAATTCGAAGGTCAAGATACTGACCCTAACTTGCCTGCCGGTGATTCCAATAACGGGTACGATAAATACACCGATGTCACCGGTAAGGCAACTGATTTCCATTCCATCGATTTCGATAATGAAGACGAGGAGAATTTGAAACAAGCTGCTGCTATGAACGCTCAATTAGCTTTGGAAAATGCTAAGAGTAAAGCCAATGAATTCAATGAACCTTTGAAAAATCCTGACACTAACGGGGAGGAAATGAATTTCCAAAATCCAACATTAATGGGTGATATCAATATTGCCCAACCTTCTATGTTGAAATGTACTTTGAAGGAATATCAAGTTAAAGGTCTTAATTGGTTAGCTAACTTATACGAACAAGGTATCAATGGTATCTTGGCTGATGAAATGGGTTTGGGTAAAACTGTCCAATCTATCTCTGTGTTGTCTTATTTAGCTGAAACACATAATATTTGGGGTCCATTTTTAGTTGTTACCCCAGCTTCCACTTTGCATAATTGGCAACAAGAGATCACCAAATTTGTTCCAGATTTCAAAGTGCTACCATATTGGGGAAGTGCCAAAGATAGAAAGGTGTTGAGAAAGTTTTGGGATAGAAAAAATGTTAGATATAACAAAGATTCTCCTTTCCATGTCATGGTTACCAGTTATCAATTGGTGGTGGCGGATGCAGCATATTTCCAAAAAATGAAATGGCAATACATGATCTTGGATGAAGCACAAGCTATTAAATCATCTCAAAGTTCCAGATGGAAGTCATTGTTAAGTTTCAATTGTAGAAATAGGTTGCTTTTAACGGGTACCCCAATTCAAAACTCCATGCAAGAATTGTGGGCATTATTGCATTTCATCATGCCTTCATTGTTTGATTCTCACGATGAATTCAGTGATTGGTTCTCCAAGGATATCGAGAGCCACGCTCAATCCAATACTCAATTGAATGAGGAGCAGTTGAAGAGATTACATGTCATCTTAAAACCATTTATGTTGAGACGTATTAAGAAAAATGTGCAAAGTGAATTGGGTGATAAGGTGGAGATTGACTTGTTCTGTGATTTAACGAACCGTCAAAAGAAATACTACCAGATGTTAAGGTCTCAAATATCCATCATGGATTTATTGGATTCCACTTCTAGTAGTAAAAGTGATGATGATTCACAAACTTTAATCAACTTGGTTATGCAATTTAGAAAAGTGTGTAACCATCCAGATTTATTCGAAAGGGCTGATGTCAATTCTAGCTTTGCTTTTTCGAAATTTAATGATACGACTTCTTTCTTGAGAGAAGGTAATGACTTAGAATTGTACTATACCACCAGAAATGCCATCAGTTATGACTTACCAAGGTTGATTTATGATAAACTTTTATCGCCTGATTACAATAGTAATTTTGGAAGTGAAAAGAAGATTTCCAGTTTGTTCAATATTTATGACCCTGCTAATCAAGAAACGGAGCAGGACAGCTTTCTCAGACTTGCGGATACTTCCAAGAGTGAAATTAACAAATTATCACACCAAGACATCATCAAAAGGGCTATCGATCTTCGGGAATATTCTGATATTAACTACACAAAATCGAACAGACTCAAGTATATGTATGACGGTGAATTTGTTCCTACTAGCAAGAAGCTTCTCATATCCGATTACGAAAATGATGAATGTGTTAAATCCAATTCCCTTCATTTGAAGGAATTATACACAATTCAGAACAAAGTTTACGAGGATATGAGAATCAATTCATTGGATCCGGCCTCTGCTCCAATTGCTGCTGCTCCTCCTGTTGAAGTCAGCTGTAATTCGACGAGTTTCAATCATCATATGAATGACACTTTGTTCAACGGCAAAATCAGATCAGCATTGTATCCATTGTCTTTAAATACTGAATTTGAATTAATGAAGAGAGAACTCCCAGTTCCAACGTTCCCGAAGTCCGATATGCTTCCTAGGTCACTCAACAAACTCATGGACTATTCCAACATAAGAATGCCCTCAATGAACAGATTTATCACTGAATCTGGAAAGTTAGCCAAGTTGGATGAGCTTCTCGTTGATTTGAAAAAGAATGATCATAGGGTTTTGATCTATTTCCAAATGACAAAAATGATGGATTTGATGGAAGAATATTTGACGTATAGACAACATACTTTCATTAGATTAGATGGATCTTCCAAATTAGATGATAGAAGGGACTTGGTACATGATTGGCAGAACAAGCCGGAAATTTTTGTATTCTTGTTGAGTACAAGAGCCGGGGGGTTGGGTATTAATTTGACCGCTGCTGATACAGTAATCTTCTATGATTCTGATTGGAATCCAACCATTGATTCCCAAGCTATGGATAGAGCTCATAGATTGGGGCAAACAAAACAAGTCACCGTTTATAGGATGCTTACCAGAAACACCATTGAAGAGAGAATGAGAGATAGAGCTAAACAAAAGGAACAAGTTCAACAAGTGGTCATGGAAGGAAAGAGTACACACGCTAAAGAAGATGCTAGAGAGAAGAAAAAAGATGTTGCATACTTATTGTTGGGTGGTGATGCTGATAACTCAAGTTCATCAAGTCCAGCTCCTGCAACCCCAGAACAAGCCACTTCGGATAGTAAAAAGGTATTGGAAGACATGTATCATGAAGGAGAAGGAGAAATGGCCAAATCAGATTAACTCGTTGGTCTATATGTAAAAGGTGTATAAAATAAATACAATTATGAATTAAAGTGTAGTTCCTCTTTCAATGTTCTTTTCAAGATCATTCAAAAACGATTTGTTCAAAGTTGTTTCGTTCACGTTGATTTCTTCGTTCATTACTTCTTTCGTGGGTTCGTTAGTTTCATTATTGTTTGTGTTTGGGTGGTTCACTTGGTGCTCAAGATTGTAAATCTTGTTTAAGCTTTCCTCCAACCTTAGCTTGAGTTCATCCTTGGAAAGACAATTTTCTTCCTCGTCGAAGGAGGTTGTTTGAGTGGATGCCACAATATCTGATAATCCACTTATATTCGAATTGAGAGAATTCACCGAGAATCTGCTGGCTTTTCTCTTTGATAAAGAATCAAGTGTAGCTTGATTAAAATCAAAAGTTGCCACAGCCTCATCAACCTTTCTCGATGGTTTTCTATTCTTTTGATAGGCAGCATTATGTTCATCCTCGAAAACTGTTAAAAGTCCTAGCTTGAGCCCGCCAGATAACCTGTTATCATCATCGTCGGGGTTAGGAGACCTAAGAGGCAATTGAGGTGACGATTTGCTCAGACCCGGAGCAATAGATGATCGTTTCCTATTCCTTGTGTGGAACGACTTCAAACTGAAATCGCCGCTGTTCCTCGAGTTTCTATTAGAATTAGAAGAATTGGAAACAAGTTCCTCGTTTTCAACCAGGTTCATCTGATAACTAAACTCTTGAAGATTCAATTTATGCAATTCATTGATTGCGTTGATATCATCGCTGAATTGAGCTAGGATTGTTATCTTTTCACTTAATTCATTCTTGTTGTCAAGAGTAGATTGATTATACTTCTGAAAGAATTTCAAGTTGGTGGTCAAATTCGAGAGCTTTGTCACCAATTGATTCAAATTGGAGTTCGAGTCTTCCATCCTTTGGTTGGTCGACAATTTCAAAATATCTTCGTTCTCACTTATGTTTAGATTTAAATTCAAATTATTGATCAACTCAAATCTTTCAAATAACAAATGGAAACTACCCAAAACATTATTATGGTCCGTGAACAACTCACCCAAATTCAAGAGCTTCTCGTACTGTGACAAGTTATCCAATTCATTCATTTCGAACTCTCTGTCACTCAAATTAAACTTATCAATTATCTTCAAAATAAAAAAATTCTTCTCTGATTTCCTATCAATTGTTAATAATTGACAGATTAAGAATTTCCGATACTCGTTGAATTTGTTGATTTTCGACACAATCCTATTGATGTCGTCATTCGGGTCGTTAGGGTTCCTTATGTGCTGATTTGCTTCATCATCAAAATCGAGATTTATGTGGTTCAATGAACAATATTGTTCGAATACTGGTCCATTTAACAATGGAAGAATTTTGATTATTGAAGACTTTATGTTGAAAATTAAAAAGTCCAAAGTCTTGTCTAACTGACTCGAATAATTCTCCACATCTGGGGTATTATTGAAAAGCTTCAAGTTCTTCAAATTGACTAATTTCAAAATGATCTTCTTGTTGATTTTGAAATTATTAATCAAGAATGTATTCAAATGATTCAAGATCTTATTCATTTGAAGGGTAGTATAAATTCTTCTGAACTTTATGAATCTGGTGGAAATGATCAATATTATTTTGAACATACCGATTTGGGTAGCCCGATCGACCTTTTGGGTGAACTTCTGCTTCAAGAGGTATATGACCATATTAATCAACTGGATAACATTGTTCTTGAAATAAAAGCTCTTTGGGAGAAGAAGGGTATAATTCTTGTTTATAATTAACCGAGTACCATCATCATTGAACATCTTGTGATATTCATAGCATTTCATGACAAAGTCATCTTGACTATTCAAAAGACTTTGTAAAGCCTGCTCATTCTTTGAAAGGATCATGGAACTGTCTAGTAAATTGGAGACAATCAAGTTATATTTGAACCTATCCCAAAACTCACTTGACAACCGTAAACGAAGATATTTGCCGATGAATTTACTGAAGTTTTCGGTGGTAGACGGTAGATCTATATCTGTCCGACGATAATAATCCTCAAATCCCACAGACTCGGCGACACTGTGGGAGACATGCCTTAGATCCAGTTGAATGTAGTTGGGTTTGTATTGATGTCTCACAGCCAGTGAAGGATTACTTAGGGTCTCTTCTATACCCCAGTCACTCATTCCATTTATCGACTCTTGGGCATCACTTGTGGCACTGAAACTATCCGTTCGTACTGGAGGTCTGAATTCCAGTATTTGTTTAGGCTTGGAGATATCCAGCTCTCCTCCCCAATAAGATGCCAATTGCGTAAATCTATCGAAGTTCATGCCATACGACTGAAAAAATTAAATTGGGACCCGGGAAAAAATTGAGCAATAAGCGGTTGAATTGGGGGTAAAGTTCTGATGGTTGTGTATGGAGTATGGCTGGGTCAAATAAGACTTAAGTAAAGTAGAACTCTATATGGTTGTACAGAACCGATTAGGATTTAGGTTATTTGTTTTTAAAACCCTCGCATAAAAAAATGTTGCAAGGTGCAGGATGATCTCTTCACGTGAAAATCTTAGACTATAGTTATAAGGTTATCAAAAGTTCAGTGGTTACGTAGTGATTCAAATTATACAATTATATCGTAATAATAATACATGTGGTCATGTCCTAAAACCCAGGACCCGATCCCATACTGCTGAACCAATCAGAGTCCAAAAACCCATCACCCATGACTCCATTCTTCATCTCATCATTGGCTTGAGCTGGCATCATCATCATATTACCTCCAGTCATATTTTGATGCATTCCTGGTTGTTGAGGTGGTGGTTGTTGGCCTTGTGGTTGCTGTGGTTGTCTTTGATCTTGTTGATGTTGAGGGTGTTGTTGTCCTTGACTTACCATTTGAGGTTGCATCATATGCTGTTGCATCATTTGTGATTGATTACCAGGCATTGGTGGTCCACCTCCTTGTCTAGCACGATTCTGAGCTTGTAGCTGGGCCGCCTGGGCCTGTGCTTGAGCTTGTGCTTGAGCCTGTGCTTGGTTTTGTGGTGGATTCTGACCTGGCCGTGTCTTCTGACCTGGTGCCATAGTATTTGGTGACATTTGAGGTGGAACATTTTGCATTGGCATTTGCATTGAAGGACCCATACCTCCTTGAGACATCGGATTTCCCATATTTTGTTGCATTCTTTGGGCTCCCGCTTGTTGAGCAGCCACCTGTTGCTGTGGGGTCAATCCTTGTTGTGATT
Organism: Yamadazyma dendronema; assembly: GCA_030572355.1. NCBI lineage: Eukaryota > Fungi > Ascomycota > Pichiomycetes > Serinales > Debaryomycetaceae > Yamadazyma > Yamadazyma dendronema. The sequence goes on from JAJLZP010000005.1 coordinate 81,509, forward strand.
GTCTCCTTTGTTGGAAAGCTTGTTGTTGAACTTGTTGGGGAATAGGTTGGGGTTGTTGAGATTGTTGTTGAGGAGGAATTTGTTGTTGCATATTCATCTGCTGTTGTTGGTTTTGTTTCATCATCATGAATTGTTTCTTTTGTAGATCTGTCAATCTTGGAGCTTGACCATTTACTAAAACTGGACTCTGAAGATATAGCTGAGGATTTGGTTGTTGCTGAAGTTGTTGCTGTTGACTCTGAAGTCGCATTTGTTGCATTCGAAGTTGTTGCTGGTATTGTAGAACGCTGGCATTAGCGACTTGGTTTGATTTTGGTGGTAGCATTCCTCCAGGCCCCGTGGCATTAGTATTATTGTCCTGATTACCTGGTACTAAAGAATTTGCCCCAGGCTGATTTACTGCAAGTCCATTCATGCCATTAGAACCCGTATTGGGCACTTGATTATTATTTGCACCTGGTATTTTTGCCATAAGATTGCCATGATTCACATTCAAGATTTGGTTCAAATTAGGATTTAAACTAGATTGTGAACTCCATAACATATTCCACCATTCAAGAAGAAACTGGTCAGAGTTTAGCCCCAACTGGTTATGTTGCTTGTTAAATTCCTCTTTGATATAATGCACATTATTAGCCCCAATATTGGTTTCTGAAAGTAAAGCTTTAGCCGATTCGTTCATACCATTTTCCGTCAAATAGACATACAAAAATGCCACGAGCACTTGATGGTTATCGGGAGTCAACTTCTCTTGTTTACGGGGTCCCTTTTTCACTACACTAGTTCTTCTTTGTGGTTGGGGTTTCTGAGAATTTGGCTGCTGTTGTTGGGCCGGTATTTGTTGTCCCTGAGATTGACGACCAACCATATGAGGGTTGGGTGGATTATGTTGTTGGGGTAATTGTTGTGGAGGTTGTGCCTGTTGAGGAGGTGGGGGAGGTTGGTGTAGTTGCTGGAGTTGATGTTGTTGTGCCAGACTTTGACTTTGATCCTGGTTTTGATTATTCACTCTGTCAAAACCAAGACCACCGATGGGGGAATCGTCAAATAAATCATTACTGAATAAGTTATCGTTAAGATCGAATTCCAAGTTATTGGAATCCGTCAAGTTTAGCAGGGATAATGGATTCAGATCCATTTCTATGACTTAAAAGTATATCAGTTAATACGAGTAATTGAGTTCTAGCTTAATAAAGGTGCTCGCACAGGAAAAAAACTCTCTTAGATAAAGCGCCCATGAAGTAGTGCCACTCTCGACTTTATGATGAGGCGAGAAGGAATAAATCCGACGTTATGAGAACAGGTAGTGCGCTGCTCACTATAGATAATGTCGTGTATATTCGTATATATATGTAGATATTGGATGCAACGGTATGCTAGTTTATCCAGTAAAAGGAGCCCGTTTTAATGGAAGAGCTCAGCACTTGAATTCTCCGAATCCAACAACCGGTTCCGTGTGAAATTTTTGTCGCTGCAGACTCATTTCCTCGAGAAACTCTGGAGGATAATCGGGGTTATCAAAAATGGGTACCATTTTCAGGCCTTTTGCTTGATAATAAATTCCGTGTATCATTAAATTCTCTAATTTAACGAAGAATTTTGGAATGAAATTCACAATTGGTTTCAACTGATGAACAATATAGGTTGTGACTAAGTTGTCGATATTCAATTTACTCTCTCCATTAGGATCCTGATCTATTTTACATTTGCATTTACTGCCACTACTTTGATGAAAGTAATGATGGAGTGTATTTGGAGAACCCTTGTATATGGGATAGTTCTTGTAATTGAAAGTTCTTTGCTTTATTGGAACACATACTTCTCTATCTGCTTGTAATTTTCCCAAAATGAATCCTATTAGGATATAGAATGTGGATTGTACTGTGATGTCTTCGTCTTCATCATCTGATTCGTTATCCTCATCTTCATCATCGAGAAGAGGATGGAATAATTCTTTCAATTTATCGAGAACATTCTGGCATCCCCAGCATTTACAAGTGTGTAATAGTGACTGATAGAAGTCAGGTTTATAATAAATGAAAGAAGTCAAGAAGTCGGGCAATTGTAGGGTCTTCAAGGTTATCCGAGATTTATCACGGCCGGCCGTTACAAATCTCAAGAAAAATGCTTCCATCAACCTTTCGTTCAACCGATTAAGAGTGTTGGAACTCATTCCCATCGAGTTATCAAACATTTTGAACCCTGGGGTTGAAAGGTCAATAGCGAGTCTATTCAAACTTCTAAGAGAAGTGATGAAATCGCTAACTGGAACAAGGTTATTTTCCAAAATTTGATGTGGTCTTAGCCATTCAAGATTAGGGAAAAGTTCTAATTCGAAGCTAATCAAGTTAGGTAACCCTTCATGTTCCTCTGCAAACTTGGTGAAATCAGCAAAGAACTTGGCTAAACAGTTACAATTGGTGAGCCTATGTTCATTACAATCAATCTTGAGGTACAAATTCGATAGATTGTAGAGGTTGACCTTTGACTCCAATATCCCGAAATCCAACCTCTTATCCATATTCATCACATAATCTTTGTATTCTTGGGTATAAATTGGGTTTCCTGAGAATAGTAAATCTTCTGTCGAATCATCGTCTCCGAATAGCGTTTCCTTATGACAATGGAATATTGTCAATCCTTTCAAATTTAACTTGATATCAGGATGGACCAATTTGATCTTAGATAGTATTTCAAGACCAAATTGATTATTGGTGCTACAGGTCAATGTCGCAAGTGAATATAATGGACTATATGCTTGTAAGCTCAAGTCTATCGCATCCATTCTCATTAATTCTGGTTCATCCAACATTAGGAAAAGATTAGATAATGCTTCAGGTACCTTAGGATAATGTAAGTCAGCCAAACTAGTGACAAACAATTTAAAAACCTTGTTTCTTACATTCTCATTTCTTAAGAAACTTGTGAGTTTTTCAATTCCTTGCATGAAATCAATAAATGTTATATGAAGAAAATGAATATCCTGAGATTCTTTGCCAAAGAAATCAATGATTTGACTTTGAATTTGGGGTAGAGGAAGATCCTCGATCGTCATGGAGTTGCATTTATCGAAAACAAAGAATCGAATTAATTTCAAGATATTGACATTCAACCTAATCAGATTGAGAAAGAGTACCAAATTGTGGGGTTTCAAAATCAATGAGGAATCCATAAACTTGATACCATTTTCTTTTATGAATAACATGCTATTTCCTTGGTACGTTAAAGGGAAATCAGCATTGAGAATCACAGTCACTCTACTGTACAATCTTTTACTGGCCAATCTATGGAAATTTGAATTAACAAGCAGCAAATTAACCAAATCAAATTGATCCACATGTTGAAAGATCTCTTCTATGAGAAATTCAGGAAGGGCATCCAATATCAGACAGCTTGGGTGAATTGGAAATTTGGGCGAATGGATTATCCCGAAGTTATCTGTAGTATCGACTTCCATGGAATCTTTATCTATTGAGCTGCAAGAGACATTGGTGAAACTCTGAGCCAAGTCTTCGTTGTCCTCAAACACATTTTCAGGTTGACATTCTTCTTGCTTTAAAAATGGATGTGTATAAGTTATCTGATCCAGCTTTGGGGTTATGTTTCGTCCAACATTCATCTTTGAGTGAATTGTGGTTGAAACTTTAAGACGGTCTGTACATGAAATAGGGGAACCAAAATTCGCAATCGAAAATTCACCTCAGACATCTACACGACACTCTAACTATGAACATAAAAAGAGACACTTAAATATGACATAAATTCTTGGAATTATATTTGTGAAAGGATTGGATATACTTGTCAGTGGTTTGTGTTTTAGATGATTTTTTAGAAGCTTGATAACTTTTTCTACAATTTCTCTCTTATCGTCAGCATTCTGTGAATTTCACAGATCCAGAGAAAGCTACGTTACGGCTAAGGAAATTAATTTAAATACTTAAAACATTTTTATTCTCAAGCAACTAACCAAGAAATCAATTCCGATATGGAGTGATTAATTGCAAAAGTCCGGTCATTATACTCCCTATCACTGTCTGATTAAAATTGAAAAATCTTGTATTTGCAGCCAAAAAGGGCCCTAACACCACCAAGGTATAGTGGTTTTTTTCGGCTCTTTTTAGTGATTGAAGCCATACCGTAGGCATCTCATGTAATTATTCAATTACTTTAACAACAAGGTATCTCGGATACTTGAACACTCACTAATATGTAATTATATGTTTAACTCCATAGGCCCCTAAAAGGGGCCACTTGGGTTTGCCGTGCGAGAGGGAGGGGGATGCGGCAGATAACTATGAATCAATCCGACCAAAATGTTTTTTCTATATATTCTCACATCAAGGATCGAAATAGTTAATAAAAATGACCCAAGGAACTGTTTTTGAGCAACAAAGTCCAGCTCACAATGAGTTTAGAAGTGATACTTTTACTACCCCAACTCCTTCGATGGCTCAAGCTATTTTCAAATCTTCTCTAGGAGACGCAGTTTATAATGAAGATCAATCTACCAACGAATTGGAAGAAAAGGTCGCTAAAATCGCCGGCAAAGAAGCAGGTTTGTACTGTGTTAGTGGAACTTTATCTAATCAGATTGCAATCAGAACCAATTTGTTACAACCTCCTTATAGTGTTATATGCGATGCAAGATCTCACATATATGTTCACGAAGCTGGAGGAATTGCAACTTTGAGTCAATTGATGTGTACTCCAATTCTCCCACAAAATGGAAAATATTTGACTTTGGAAGATGATATTATTCCAAGCTTCGTTCCAGATGACGGTGAAATCCACTCTGCCCCAACTAAATTAATTTCTTTGGAGAACACCTTACACGGTATGATCTATCCGCTAGAAGAGATCAAAAAAATTAGTAAATTCTGTAAAGAAAATGATGTCAGGTTTCATTTGGATGGGGCAAGATTATGGAATGCTTCTGCAGAAACTGGAATATCCATTGAAGAATATAGTAAATATTTCGACTCAGTTTCCTTGTGTTTGTCTAAAACATTGGGTGCTCCAATTGGTTCCGTCTTGGTGAGTAACAGGAAGTTCATTAATAAAGCTAACCACTTTAAAAAACAAAATGGTGGTGGTATTAGACAAAGTGGGATCTTAGCTAGAATGGCAATGGTGGCTATTGATGAAAATTTCCCAAAGTTAAAGAAGACCCACGAGATGGCAAAGGAATTGGCAAAATTATGTGAAGAAAAAGGTATTGCTTTAGCTCACCCAGCTGATACCAATTTTGTATTCATTGATTTAAAGAAGTCCAAGATGAACCCGGATTATATGAGTAAGGTACTGGAAAAGTATGGTGTCAATGGTGGTGGAAGTAGAATTTCGTTCCATTATCAGATCTCTCCTGAAAGTTTTGAGCTGATAAAGAAGGTTGTTTTGGAAACCTTCGAATACGCCCAAGAGCATCCATATGAGAGTAAGGCTTCTACTTCCTTTTATCTGGCTACCAATGATGAGAAGTATTAGTTAAGAACTGTATAGAAATATGCCAATACATGATAAAAAATATCAGGCTGATTGAAAGTCCATAAACTACAACAGAAAGATACACCGTTACTTGATTATGTTTCCGGCAAAGGTATCAACAGGATACCAAAAAAAACAAATGATTTCGCCCAGGATCGAACTGGGGACGTTCTGCGTGTTAAGCAGATGCCATAACCGACTAGACCACGAAACCATCTGATATTATAAAATTACTAGAGGGCAAACTCATTCAATATTCATGTTGTAGCCTCCTGATACACCCTTTATTGTGGTTCAGATAGCCCAAACGTCAACTAAGAGCTTAAAACAGCACTTGAATTTTTCTCATTTATTATTATAAGCTCAGAGTATCATCAACAATTATATTAGCCCAAATCAGCCTATAAATTATGTTTATTAGCTAGTTAAAATGACATTCACCAATGCTACTCCATTTTCGTTATTTAAAATCACAATAATGGACCCATTACCTTCCTGTATTTGTATTCCCCAGCTAGAACTCGTAATTGGCGGATTACGAAAAGCTACACCTCAATATAATAAGCAGCAAACCAAACTCTTGATTTTGTAGAATTCAAGATTTCTTTTGTGAAGCATAGAACTCAAAAGATTAATTAGTGTTCAGTCAAAACTTAATAATACCAAAGCTATATGGAGATAATAGGTGTAAAGTATACTATATATCTCGCACTAAGTTCCATGGTTGCAAATTTGCAAATATCCACATTAAATACTAGACTTATTATTTTTCCGGTAAACTCAAGACTTAAGTGTTAAGTCCCAAATTTTATGGATATAACTTAAAAAATGATTCTAGATCGACAGTAACTACTCCCAAGGGATAGTCAGAACCTTATCAACTGCCTTGAAAACATTTAGGTAGTACACTACATATAAGCCCGCGATTTCTTAGTTAATCATCTCAATTGCTGTTCTGATTAATATGGGTGTTTTCAGCTTATTTTCTGGTGGTAAACCTGGAGTAGAGAGGTTCGAAAGGGAATTGAATGAGTTGAATCTGTCAATTACAAAAGCCAATCGAGAAATCATCAAATTGAAAGAGCTAAAAAAGCAGATTACAACCAAACTTGTCTATTATTTAACTGCCATTTATGCTGTTTTGATAAGTGTATTGATAGTAAAGTTACCCCTTAAGCCCTCCAATATAAATTCAATCAAATGGTTTTTCATGAATCAACTGAAACATCGAATTTTGCTTGTGATTGGTATTCCAGGGTTAGGAACGATCATAGGCATTTTGCTAAGAAGATTAATTGATTTCTTGATCAATTCCAGAGACAAGAGAAACAGGAGCTTAAGGAAAAAGCAAAAGACCAAGATCGAGGAATTGAAAAAATTAACCAATTTCAATACTGTCAATGACTTATTGACGGAATATGACACCTCCAAGAAAGGCAACAATAAGGAAATTGTCAATTCTCGTAAGCAACAGACTCAGAAAGATGGCAACCAGAAACAAAGTCGTGAACAAAATATACCCAGAAGCACTCAACAATCAAACTTATTGAAGCAGGTCCCAGGAAAGGCTGGAGCTGTACCACCTCAAAATATCCAATCGTCTGGGCTCTCGCAATTGCAAGCTCAATCATCAACACAGGCTCAACCCCAACCACAAGTACAATCTCCGTATAGACCGGTTCCTGTTTCTAAAAAAACCATCCAAGACCGTGTGCTTGATTTACTCATTGGATCAGAAGACGATTCTGTTGAAAATAGATATGCATTGATCTGCAAGAATTGTTATACCCATTGTGGATTGGCTCCTCCTGGCACCAAGGATCCGTATTCTGTCAACTTCATATGTCCACATTGTAAGTCCTTCAATGGGAAGGAACCAGAGTTAACATCTCCAACATCCCCGTCACCAGAAACGAGCCCTACATTGGAAACTGAACCAACAGAGGAGGCAGTTACCAAAGAGGAAGAAGCTAACAAAGAGGAAGAAGCCATCAAAGAGGAAGAAGCTACCAAAGAGGAAGCAGCTACTGAAGAGCCTCTGGAACCCGGAGAAATTGTTGAAGAGAAACCTCTCTCGTGAATAAAACTACGTGTATACGAGAATACTAGAATACTACAAGTCATATCATTCGTATCTGTGCCAGTGTATAATACTAAATAGTCTAAATAACTTAAGCAAATTCCATGATGGCATTGACCATGTCACCATCGTGTTTTCTCAAAGCCTTGACAGCCTTAGCTCTAGACACTTTAGTTTGTTCAATGATGATATCAATATCCTTTGGATCTAAACCAGATTCATCAACTTCACCTTCTTCTTCTTCTTCCTCTGGATTAGCAGGGTTCAAAGAAGCCTTCTCTAAATCAGCAGTAATAGCTTCTGGAGATTTGTCTTCGTGAGAGTGATCGTGACCTTCATGATCATGGTCATGGTCGTGGTCGTGGGCACCTTCACCAGCAGCTTCAGCAGCAGCAGCTTCAGCGGCGTATCTTTCGTTAAGATCTTCAATCTTAGCTTCACCGAAAACAATGTAAGTTCCAGCTGGGGATCTGTAAACTTCTGGGGATTCAATGGCATGGATCAAGTTACCTCTTTGCTTGAAAGTAACTCTGGAAATACCCTTGATTTGTTTCAAGTTGAATTTCTTGATGGCTTCTCTAGCCTTTTTTTCATTCTTTGGAATGACTTGGATATCAGCACCTTGTGGAATTTCTTCAATTGACATTATAATATATTACTTTGTTAAGTTTAATCTGAAAAATTTTCAAGTCTCAAAACTCGACGACAGCAAAACTGGGTGGCACACTTAAGACGAAAAAATGCTGCAGTGAGAAAATGGTGGTGCCAAAAATGTTTGTCTCTGAATTTTCTAACCGTTTTGACAAGGGCACGTTTAATATTAGCCTACACTGAGGCACTTAAGTTTTGACGTCAGATTCGGATGAACTGAGTTTGGATTAGTAGTAAACATAAAGATTCCGGGGTCGTCACATTAATTTTATAGTTCATTGTAGATTTTTCATAAAGACTCACAAAATCATAAATATATAATAATCTTAAGACAACAGATGCATGTGGTGGCTAGAGTTAAACCTGTTCCTAACTTAAATGGGTATATGTTAAAGCATTACGGGTAGCCAGTGGTAATTCCGCTTCCGGGTACGCCGCGCACCCGCTGCGCATTTGGCTGGTAGAATAAAAAGAAAAGTTGATAAACCAGTAAGGAACTGTATTAATCATATTTACTTTGTTCTAATTTAACCTTTTATTACTGTCAAAGTTCTAGGACAAGTTAATTATTTCTGTTTGTAGTCATGTCAGACGACATACCACATTCTTCATCATCCGATGATCATGAGCAGAAATATAATAATGGATTGGTTAATAGCGACAGGGAGAATGAGAAGGTCCAAGAAAAGCTACCCGAAAGTTCTGGTGATACTTCTGATGGGGAAGATACCAAAGTAAAATACTCTCCTAAAGATCTTATTAATGCCCCTCCGCCCGATTTTAAACAAAAAGTTCAACGGTTCTTTTATAACAAAGGAATGGCATCTATGCCGTTATATATGAAGGAAATTTATCTTTCGATGCCTAGATATATCTACGTTAACCAAGACTTACCGGAGTCCATGAAATACCCAACTGGAGAACCGATTTTGTCATATTCAAGGAACAAAATCAGAACTACAAAATACACCCCTTTAACATTCTTACCTAAGAATATTCTATTCCAATTCAGGAATGCGGCTAATTCGTTTTTCTTATTTATGGTTATCTTGGGTGCATTCCAAATTTTTGGAGTGGATAATCCGGGTTTGGCGGCTGTTCCTTTGATTGTCATTGTGTGTATTACGGCAATTAGAGATGGGTTTGAAGATTATAGAAGAGGGTCCAGTGACTATGATTTGAATAATTCCCCAATCCATCTTCTTTACGGGGTCAAGAATTCTAACGTTTTGAAAGATAATGTGAGTGGATGGAGAAAGATTAAGAAGGCTAACACCAAGACGGCACGTTCTATTATTAAAGGAATAAAGAAAGCTGCTATTATGGTATTTGCTAAAAAATCTGTCAAGCAAGATTACATCCGAGACCAAGCTCAAATACAGGACAATGCATTGAGAAGAGTCTCGACCATTGTTTCTGAAGCCTCTATTCAAGAAAATGGATACCGTCAATCTTTCCAAAGTGGCCGTTCCGGTTTTAGGAAGTCTCACCAGTTCTCCATAAAACCTAAAGATGTGGCCCATTCGTTGATTAACCCAGAGAAAATCAGAGAAAATCAGGGAAGGGACGATGAAATCAAGTTTAAAAACAGATATTGGAAGGATGTTTCGGTGGGTGACTTTATTAGAATCAGAGCAAACGAAGAAACTCCAGCTGATGTTATTATTGTTTCTACTTCTGACCCTGAAGGAAACTGTTTTATTGAGACTAAAAATTTGGATGGTGAAACAAACCTTAAGATGAAAAAGTGTTTGGAAAGCGGTGGTCTCCAACATTTGAAGCACTCCAATGACATTGCCAATACTAAATTCTGGGTAGAATGTGACTCCCCAAATCCTAACTTGTACAGTTTCAAAGGTACAGTTCATTACGAAAATTATGATAAAGATGGCAACTTGATCGATGCTGATGATAAAGAATCCGTGACGAACGAAAATGTCATGTTGAGAGGATCTACTTTGAGAAACACCAAGTTCGCTATCGGTTTGGTAGTCTACACTGGTGCTGAATCTAAGATCATGTTGAATTCTGGGATAACACCAACCAAGGCATCCCGTATTTCCCGTGAGTTGAATTTGTCAGTTTTCATCAATTTTGCTCTTTTGTTCATCTTGTGTTTTGTTTCTGCCGTGATTAATGGTATATTTTATGACAGAGATGATACGTCACGAGCTCATTATGAATTCAAGCCATATGCTTCTACATCGGCTGTCAATGCCATTATTTGTTTCTTCGTCATGATGATTATCTACCAATCCTTGATCCCAATTTCCTTGTATGTATCTGTGGAGATTATCAAAACTTGTCAAGCTTTTTTCATTTACTCTGATGTCAAAATGTATTACGAAAAATTGGATTTCCCATGTGTACCGAAATCATGGAATATTTCTGATGATTTGGGGCAAATTGAGTATGTTTTTAGTGATAAAACAGGTACCTTGACACAAAATGTTATGGAATTCAAGAAATGTACCATTAAGGGAGTGTCCTATGGTTTGGCATACACCGAGTCCAAACAGGGTTTAGATAAAAGAAATGGGGTTGATACTGTCAAACAACAGGAAATGTGGAAGACCAAGATTGCCAACGATAGACAGGATATGGTTGATCACATTTCACAATTTACAAATAATGACCAATTCCGTGAATCTACTTTGACATTCGTTTCCAGTCAATATACTAAAGATACCATTTTACCGGATGTGCCCAAGAAATCGCAGAAGGCAGCAAATGAACAATTCATGTTGGCTTTAGCATTATGTCATACCGTTATGACCGAAGCTAATCCCGCAGAGGAAGGATTAAGAGATTTCAAAGCAGAGTCTCCTGATGAAGCTGCTTTAGTCGCTGTTGCCAGAGATGTTGGAATTGTTTTCAAAGGAAGACAAAGAAACGTTTTGACTTTGGAAGTGTATGGTGAAGAAAGACAATATACTTTATTGCAAACTATCGGATTTACCTCGGCTAGAAAGAGAATGTCATGTTTCATAAAGACTCCTGAAGATAAAATTATCATGATCACTAAGGGTGCTGATAACGTTATCTTCCAAAGATTGAGTAAATCTGGTCAAGTAGATGACGTCCTTTCCAAGACTGCATTGCATTTGGAAGAATTTGCACAAGAAGGATTGAGAACCTTGTGTATTGCTCAGAGAGAAGTTGATTCATATTTTTTTGATAATTGGATCAAACGTTACAAAGATGCAAATGCATCTATTGATGACGACAGAGACATTATCATTGACAAGTTGGCCGACGAGGTTGAAAACGAGTTAATCTTATTGGGTGGTACAGCCATTGAAGATAGATTACAACAAGGGGTCCCTGACTCTATCTCTTTATTGTTACAAGCTGGTATAAAATTATGGGTCTTGACCGGAGACAGAATTGAAACCGCCATCAATATTGGTTTCAGTTGTAACTTGTTGAATAATGATATGAAATTGCTTGTAGTAAGGCCCGATGAGAATGATCCAGATAATTTAGACTACATTGACAACATGGTCTCAAATCATTTGCGAGAGAACTTCGGAATCACAGACACCTCAAATGCTGCTGTTGATGAGTTAATTAAGGAAGCAATCAAGGACCATTCCAGTCCAACTAGCAATTTAGGATTGATTATTGATGGTGGCGCATTGGCTCACGTATTTCAACAGGATATCGATGGTAATATCGATGAAAAGAATGTTTATTTGAGAAAGAAGTTTTTGCTCTTAGGAAAACAGTGTAAATCAGTCATTTGCTGCAGAGTATCTCCAGCTCAAAAGGCTCAGGTTGTCAAGTTGGTGAAGGATAGCTTGAAGGTTATGACATTAGCTATTGGTGACGGTGCCAATGATGTGGCTATGATCCAATCTTCTGATGTTGGTGTAGGTATTGCCGGTGAAGAAGGTAGACAGGCCGTGATGTCTTCTGATTATGCTATAGGTCAATTCAGATTTCTATCCAGATTGGTATTGGTTCATGGAAGATGGTCTTATAAAAGATTAGCACAGATGGTGTTATGTTTCTTTTACAAGAATGTTGTGTTCACATTCACATGTTTTTGGTTTGGAATCTACAATGATTTTGATGGAGCCTACTTGTATGAATATACCTTCTTGATGTTCTATAATTTGGCATTTACGTCATTACCTATAATCTTTTTAGCTGTTTTTGATCAGGATGTTTCAGACACAGTAAGTTTGCTTGTTCCTCAATTATACAGATCAGGAATATTGAGACGAGATTGGTCCCAGTATAAATTTGTTTGGTATATGTTTGATGGTGTTTACCAATCGGTCATCGCATATTTCTTTGTTTACTTATCCTTTTATACTGGATTTGCCAACCATCTCGGATTGACAGTTGATCACAGATTCTGGCAAGGTATTTTATGTACCATGATTTGTGTTACATCCTGTAATATCTATGTGTTGTTGCAACAATTCAGATGGGATTGGTTAAGTTTGGTGATCTACGCTCTCTCAATTTTGGTGGTGTTCTTCTGGTCAGGTGTTTGGAGTGCTAGAATTTATGCCAGAGAATTTTATAGAGCTGGTGCACAAGTATTCGGTACCCTCCCATTATGGTCATCTTACTTCATTGCGGTGATCATTTGTTTGTTACCAAGATTCACATATGACTTTTTGATGAACAACTTTAAGCCTAGAGATATCGACATTATTAGAGAAAAGGTCAGAATTGGAACTTATGATGAATATCCACAAGGTTATGACCCAACTAACGCCGAAGATGTCGAGAAACATAGATTATTAACCGAATTGTATAAAGTTCACCCAGAAGCATTTGCTAAATTTGAACAGGAACTTGAATCCCTCAACACATCTGGTTCCAGATCTTCAAGTGCATCGAGCAGTGATAACCCATTCACCAAGACCTTCAAATCTATCAAACGTAAAGCAACCATTCAAAGATCCAGGTCTGCCACTACAAGGTCTAGAAGTGGAACGTTGAAAGAATTCAACCAAACTTTCCATAAACCAATTGATTTGAGTAGACTCCGGGCTCAAATGGTCCAAGATGGTGAATTGAGTGGAGGTGCGTTATCCAGAATCAGCACTACTCATGAATTACCAGGCTTAACACAAGCAGATACTCTTATGAGTTATCATACCCGTACAAGTATTAATCTTGACCACTAATTATGCCCCACGATCCTCTTCTGATTCTTTCCGTTATATATTATTTTCGAATTGTTCAATAGATATTTTATTATGAAGCATTTACATCTACTACATAATTTTTCGCACTGAATAATTTCTCTCTACACACCGATGTTCACCTTCACGTTAGTTGGTCCTGATGACAAGTCGTCAAAGGCGTCTTTGTTGACCATTGATAGTGATATAAAAATATTGGCAGATCCCAGTTGGAATGGTAAGAATCATGCTGATTTGGATTTCTTCCAGACTACCTTAAAACTGGTGAATATTATGTTACTTTCTCACTCTACTCCAGAGTTCATTAGTGGATATGTAATGTTATGTTTGAAGTTCCCAGAGATCATGAAAAACATCAAGGTTTATTCCACATCAGCTGTTAATCAATTGGCTCGGGTTTCAACTGTTGAATACTACCGGTCATTGGGTATAATCGGTCCTTTGAAGGATGCCCTTTTGGAAGTGAGTGATGTGGATGAATGGTTCGATAACGTGGTACCTTTGAAGTATTTTCAAACCATAAGTGCTATGGATAGGTTGTCAATTACTCCATATAATTCGGGACATACACTAGGTGGAACATTCTGGTTTATTCAAAGAAAATTAGAGAAGATTATCTATGCTCCAAGCTGGAATCACTCCAAAGACTCCTTTTTGAATTCCGCAAGTTTTTTATCGTCCTCCACAGGAAATCCTATATCCCAATTGATGAGACCAACTGCATTGATTACTGGAACTGATGTTGGGTCTGCAATGCCACATAGAAAAAGGGCCGAAAAGTTCTTACAATTGGTCGATGCTACTTTGGCCAATGGTGGAACTGTTCTTTTACCAACTTCCATCAGTGGGAGATTCCTTGAATTGTTGCATCTCGTGGATGATCATCTTAGAAGTGCTCCAATCCCCGTTTTATTTTTGTCTTATAGTGGGACTAATGTATTGAGATATGCTACCAATTTGCTAGAATGGATGTCACCAAACCTTGCAAAAGAGCTTGAAACGGCAAATTCTATAATGTCAAACTCCGGGAACAGGAACCACTACCCGTTTGATCCTTCGAAGGTAGATTTGATATCGAGCCCATTTGAATTGACTCAGATGGCTGGACCTAAGGTAGTATTCACGTCTGGGGTTGACTTGAACAATGGTGATTTATCCTCCGAGGCATTAAGAGTATTGTGTAATGATGAGAAAACGACTATAATCTTGACTGAAAAAACCAATTTCGGTAATGATTCTAATATCAATAAAAGATTATACAAGGAATGGGCTGATCTATGTAAGTCAAAGAACGATGGAAACCTCGAAGATGGAATAGCTGTGCCTTTGGAGGTAACTTTGAACTTGGACAACTGGACTACGGAAGAGGATTTGGCGGGGACAGAACTTACCGACTTTAGGGAAAAGGTGACCTTGAGGAGGAAGCAAAAATTGATAGAACAGGTTAGAGACCGTAAAAACAAGGTTTTGACCGGTGAGGACTATGATGATTCCTCGTCCGATTCGGATGATGACCTCGAAGATGACGATAATGATGTCCTAGAGACCACCGCCGAGAATGACGAGAGTCAGATCACTACTCCTGGTACCACAGATGCGGAAGGAGAGGAATCAAAGAAGGTCCCTCAAAATGGACAAGACAATGGAAGCAAACCTTTGGGGATTGATTTAGCAACGTCAACCATTTTGGACGATGCAGCAGCTCAAGAAGCTATTCTTGTTGAAAACATCAAAACTTCATTTGACCAGAGCTTACCTTTAGATATGAAGATTACGAATAAATTAAGACCAAGACATGCCATGTTTCCATACTTCCCACACAAGGACAAGCAAAACTTTGATGATTATGGTATGATAATTGATTTCAAAGATTTTGAGAAGAAAGATGACTCCAAGAATCAATTCAGCTTAGAAGGAAGAAGACCAAATGCTAGAAATTGGGCAACCCAAAATGATTCAATGGATAAGCAGCAAAACCAAAACAAACTCACACCACAAGAGATGTTAAATAATGAGCTCATCAAGAGAAACCTTGATTCATTGTTTCAACCTCGTAAAAGGGTGGAAATTTCATCGACAGGCTCTTCATATTCAGCAGGTAATCTTCAAACCATCCTGATTAGATGCGGATTATCGTTTGTAGACTTATCGGGATCAGTGGATTTAAGATCAGCTGGTTTGATTATATCTGCTCTTAAACCGTTAAATTTGATTTTACTTCCGGATCCAAGTGTATCTCTGAAGACCGACGAAGAAAATGGATTGGTAAAAATACAAAATATGTTGGTACAACAGCAAAACCAAATTCAAGAGAACGAAAATAAGAATTCACTCTTGAAGTCAGCCAGATTCATGTCATTACAGGCCATACGAGCAGGTAATTTCTCAAACATCAAGACTAATAAAATGGAGATCCTTCCAGTTGAATATAATAATCAAATAACCATTGGAAGTGATGATAGCGGATTGAACATAGGAGATTTCGAAATCAGATTGGATGATTCTGTCTTGAATGAGCTCAATTGGCAAACAATTGACGGAAGTTACAAAGTCGCTAGAGTCATGGGTCAATTAGAAGTGAGATACAAGAAACAACAAGAAAATAAGAGACAAAAAGTTGCTAATGATATCTTGAATCAATCTAGTGAATTCACATTGAAACCAATTGATCCAACTTTGACTCAATCCACATCAACCACCAACAACAGTGCTCCAATTCCAACTGTGAGTAGGAACAAACTTGCCATTGGTAATGTCCGTTTACCTGAATTGAAAAGGAAGCTTTTGAGTCACAACTTGGATGCAGAATTCAAAGGTGAAGGTGTTTTGGTGGTTAATGATAGTATATCCATCACTAAAGTCACATACGGTAATAGTGATAGTGATGATACCGGGGATATCGTAATAAATGGACAAATCGGTCCGGCATACTATAAAGTTAAAGAATGCATTAGAGATCTATTAGCTTATGTATAGTTAATATCATGTATAAATTGTAAATGGTTCACCTCTACTATGTTCTTGGTTCAGCCACGCGGTCGCAAATTTTCAATGTCCAATGAACAGATGCGATTTCCTCATTACCAACTGCTCACAACTCCATCATATATCACAGATATAATGCAACCATATTCAAGATCTGGAGGTACCAGAAAGTGCTTTTATGAATTTCAAACATTGACTGCATGCTATACTGCTGCTGATACCGTTTCCAAAAAAGAATGTCTTCCTCAATTTGACGATTATTTTGAGTGCTTACATGGATACAAGGAAAGAGAAAAGACAAGATTGATGTTACAACAATTAAAAGAAAATGAAGTCTCAAAGAAGGGAGTCACCGCTTCTGAATTATACAAATCTGCAGGTGCCGTATATGAGAATTTAGATTTGGTAAAAAAGGATTAGATTTGATTTAAGTGATCGATCTGTGTATATTATAATTCCATCGTCATTGTTACTGTGGTAGTCATCTTACGCTTGACAATAACTTTAACATGACCATTATTACCATTCCCATTCATATTCGATTTGTTTTATAGACCGAATATTAGCATTAAGTAATAAACGATAAACTGAGGTTACACAAAAGTGGAGCGTATTTGTGGTCTTGGGACCTTCATTTGTACTTCTTTTTTAACTCTGCTCAATGAAGTCTTATAGACACATTTGCTATACGAGGAGAAGAGTTAGAACCGGAAGAAGAATTAAAAGAAGATCTCGTACAATTAGTAGTAAGCCTTGTGACAAAATTAAAGCTAAAACATCTCATACTTGGATATATGTCTTGAAGAGTAAATTCTCGAGAAACTTGCCTCATGAAACGACTGCTAAATCTGAAG
This sequence comes from Yamadazyma dendronema, assembly GCA_030572355.1. NCBI lineage: Eukaryota > Fungi > Ascomycota > Pichiomycetes > Serinales > Debaryomycetaceae > Yamadazyma > Yamadazyma dendronema. The sequence goes on from JAJLZP010000005.1 coordinate 98,728, forward strand.
ATATTGAGTTGAAGACTCTTCCCAGAATGAAAGCTACATTCTCCAGTTCAAGAAGGAAGATCCCAACTGTTAGAACATTTGCCTCAGACAAAAGCCGTTCTAAGAAAGGTACTTCTAACTTGTTCAATATACCTACTAAAACTGGTTGCAATTTTTCAGCTAGTATACCGTCCGACTATACTACTACTTTAATAGAGCCATATCCAATCACTCAAACGGTTTTTAATCGCTAAAGGTAATGTCTATTTCAATTTAAGACTTCGTTAACCCGTCAATTTCATCATCTATTTCTCTATATAATTTACACTTCTGCATGTAGATGTATTAAAGCTAAAGGGCTGCGAACACTCCAAAAAAGAGTAGGAACTATACCTTCTATGAATTCTCGAGATTTACAGCTCATACTTCACTGCCATCAACCAAATTAGAATCTATGCTGCAAAAAAGAAACTTCCGACACCGGGAGTCGAACCCGGGTTTGCTGCGTGAAAGGCAACCGTGCTAGCCGTTACACTATATCGGACTTTTTTTTTTTCAAAAAACATCATTTTGGGAACTAACGAGAGTATTTAATAAAGACACGCATAAACGTTTTTTTAAAGTGTTTGGGGTAGTTCTAGTTTTACATATACAATAACTGCTTGAAATTGTGTAGTGGGCAACAGGATTAATAAGCAGAAGTACGGACTACTGTTTATTTCGAAAAAACTCTCAAACTGCAAATAAATTGGTAAAACTTATTTACAGTAGAAGCATTAAAAGCTTGATAACTAGTAAGAGATACAAGATGTTGATCTTACAGTGAAATTCCGTTTACGTTCATTATTTTATACATACCTCTTTTAAAACTTTTGAAGCTTTGTTTGAAAATGTACAATCAAGCAGGTGGTGGGGGTTTGGATTTTGGAGGTGGTGGCTTTGCACCTGGTGGAGGAGCAGGCTTTGATGGTGGTGGAGCCGGCTTTGATGGTGGTTGTGAAGCATTTTGTTGTAGTGGTGGAGCCGGTTTGGCTGGAGGAGGTGCTGGCTTCGCTGATGGCGGAGGAGGCTTTGTGGCTGGAGGAGGCACCCCTGCTGATGGAGGCGGCACAACAGTTGATGGAGGCGGCACAGCAGTTGATGGGGGAGCTGCGAGAGATGGAGGAGGAATAGCTGATGGGGGCGGCACAGGTGCCGATACTGGTTTAACAGGAATAGATTGGGGAGGAGACGTAGGTTCCATTTTCATCTTTTTCCAAGGGGGAAGTTCTTGCTCTTGTTCGTAAGTCGTATCATCGTTAGCTGGAACGTATGAAGAGGTATTGGATTGCGGTGTAACATTTACATTTGCAGAGTCTCTCATCTTACAATCACGAGCGAAATGTCCAATGTTACCACATATTTTACAAACAATTCTGGTGATATCGAAATTATTCCTTGCTCCATCTTTACTCAACCTGTTTGGATCAAAGGGTCTAGTTTCTCTCAAAGTACCGTTCAACACAGCTAATTCTCTTAATTGATCTCGCTTCATATCATTTTGATGGACTGGTGAACTAATCAATTTTTCAATAATTTCATTTGCAAGCAGAATAGCTTTTGCAATTTTATGTTGACTATCGGCTGAGATTAAGAGATGCAAGTCATCTTCAGTTGAGTCGGTCCCATGATCTGACGATTCTGTTATGGCCCGAGAATTCATGGACTTACCGTCCTTCACTGAACCTCGACCACGAATTGCAAGTTTGGCACCACTTTCTTCTTGAAGTTTTCTCAATGTGTTACCTCTTGGACCCAACAAAAATCCCACAAAATTGATATCTGGGTAATCCTTGATAGGAACGTAAAGTTTTTCCATAGTTTTTTGGGCTTTTTCGTAGTCGATGGGTGGAGTATAATTTTTGATAGAAGTTGCCGCCAGTTCCACCAAATAATGACGTTCCTTTTCTAATGCATCCTTCACCAATATCGAACGAGTATTAACTCTGTTACCTTGAGCATCATATTTTGGAGGAGGAGAAGGATCACGTTTCAAATTAGGGAATTTTTCAGTGTTACCTGATGGTAAAAGATGAAGCAAATCACCATTTTTAGTTCTAGCAGCTCGTAACAAAGATGAAATCTCCTCGATCCGGAACACTTGCTGATATGCATTTATCTGTTCCGAAGTTAAATGGCCCGCAATAATTGTATCGTACTGGTTACCTTCCACTGTGAGTGATCGAGTTGGTTCTCCGGACCAAAAAGTCTTTTTGACATTGGATTGACTTATGGACGGCGAAGGGGCAGAGTAGTTAGCATAACGGTCATATATTGACCTACCACGTTCACTGGGTCCACGGTTCTCACGGTAGTCGGTTGTATTGGCCCGTCTATCTCTTCTGTCTGAACCGTACATTATAGTTAAAGATGAAGATGGGATGCGAAAATATCAGATTCGAGGTGATGAGATCAACCTAAAATGATGTATTGTCAATCATCTATTATGCATTAGTATATGAATTGGATGCTATTATACAGTATATAGTTTCCGACATTGTCTATTAAGTGTCAGTTGTATGTCTATCTGGTTAAGCCTTTCTTGCAAACCTCATAATACTCAACACTTCCCAACCAGCTTTTCTATTAATAACCAATTCCACATCCCAGCCCTGCTTCTCCATAGTCTCTTTGACAACCTTCGGTTTATTCCTCTCACAAAACAATATATATGCTATTCCCAGTTTGCTCAAAATGGTGTCTAGTTGATTGAGTACTATCCATGTAACTTCCATACCATCATCACCACCTACGAGGGCCAAATCCAACCACTTGGAGTCTGTTTCTGATGCAGGAATCTTTGGAACTTCCTCTCCTGGGACGTATGGCGGATTGAATACAAGGAGGTCGATTTTGTTATCTACTAACCCAGAAGTAAGACTCATTTGACATACATCAAATGCTGGAGACTTCCCGTCATTAACCTTCACAGTATTTCGAGTCGAAGTACATGCATGTGGATTCACATCGGTGGCGAAATAGAAAGCTTCCGGTAGTATACTATTCATTATGAAACTAGTGACAATACCAGAGCCTGACCCTATTTCTGTTATAATCGGTATCAGTTGGTGGAATTTTGATTTCAAAAATGGAAGCTGTTCTTCAAAACAGTCAAGAAGAAGAAATGAATCTTCACTCGGTTCATAAACCAGATCATAATCCAAATTCTTGAGATATGGTGTAGGAAGCATTGGGTATATTGATGCAAAGACTTTAAAGATTTATTCTTCTCGCAGAGAAAAAAATAGTCTCAGATTTCACACAGTCAATTATTAAGGAAATGGAAATCAAAGTCAAGACATTAACCGGAAGAGACATAACCATAAATGTCGAGCCAACTGACAAATTGATAGTGGTTAAGGAACTCATGGAAGAAAAAGAAGGTATCCCCCCAAGTCAACAAAGATTAATTTTTGGTGGTAATTCCTTAAATGACGACAGCACAATTCAAGAATGCGGGATCAATCCAGGAGATGCCTTGCATTTGGTGTTAACCTTGAGAGGTGGTTGAATTGATACAGGGTTAGACTTAATGTTTGGTATTGTAGCATGTCATTGCCAAATAGATACAATATACGACTTTGAAATATTCTTGAACCTAAGACTCAGCCCATTTCTTTGCATTTTGCAAGAACTTGGACAAATTGGGAATTGACGGTTTATCATCTGGGAAAATATAATCCAAGTATTCCTCACTGACCCCAGCATTTGTTTTCGTTCTTTTAACGATTTCTGGAAATTTCTTATTAATTGAAGCCAATGACTCTTCGTCTCCATTGACTTCTTCGTATTGTCTCCAGGCTTCAAGCATCACGACTCTCGATTCACTCTGACCCTCAGTTTTGAAATGGTCAAGTGCTCTTTTGAAGATGGCTCTGGTGTTTTTTCTTTGTTCATCCTCTATTTCGAAGGTAAATTCTGCCTCATCGTTGATGTTGAATTGTTCTAATTGGGATTCGTTAGGAATGGAGCTTTCAAAATTAGCATAAGCAGTCCAGACTTTTACGCTGTCGTTATCGGATGAGATTTGTTCGAACAAATCTCTTGCCTTTGAATATTCAAATTGCTCCTTGTAAAACTCGATAAATGATGTATAAAGATAGTCAAAGGGGGTTAATCTAGTGGACACAAGATCATCTTGAATGAGTTCGAGTCCAACCTTAAAAAGAGCTTCAGCACGATCAAATTCTTGAAGTTCTTTTTCATATTCGATATAATCAAGTAAAACTCTCAATGCTCTTACATTAGAAACCAAACTTAACTCGAACCACTTCTCATAAATTTTCCGAACCCGGTCCCATTCACCCAATTTTCTTTCGAGATTGATGTAGAATTTGAAAATGCTATCCTTGGGAAATTTCAGGGACCCTATTGAACGTCCCAAAACCTTTCTAGCTTTATCTATTGGTTCGGGGTTGTTACGAATCTCAAATTTGGCATAATTTATCCAGAGCTTCCCAAATAGAACGTCCTTGGGGCATATAGTAACACTTCTACTCCACACATCCCTAGCTTTTTCAATATCTTTAATGACAAATTCTAAATGCATGGCGTATCTGATCCACAAAAACACATACCTCCGCCAGATAATTGTCTTGGTCGGATCATTTGGGACGTTCTCAACTAAGGTTGCCTTTTCCAAGATTTCCAAAAGCTCCTTCCCTTGGACCAAATCCAATAAGAGCCACCATGAGTCAATATCACCAGGATTTTGCTCTACATTGGAGATATATTTGAGCTTCCTCTTCAAGAGAACATTGGCAGAAAGGGTGTTATCATCTCCGAAACGAGATTCAAAATTGGTAAACGCTTGAAGTAATTGCTGATACTGACCTGACTCAAACTTGAATTTTGACTTGTCAAGGATGAATTTGAAGATTTCATTAGCTCGGTCAACTTCTCCGACTTTAAGCTCCCAAACAGCCCATTTCTCGACGATCTTTGGTAGTAGAGGATCATTCATATCACCATGAAGTATGTTGTCCACTGCTAGTTCGAACACATTTCGTATGTATTCAGTGACCCCCAAATTAATCTCGAAGTTCACCCAATTAATCCAGGTTTTCCCTTGAGGGTATAAGCGTACAAACTGTTTGTACACGGATCTGACGTTTTCCACTTCATCGTAACGTTTTTCGAAGTTGACGTATGCTTCCCAGACAGTGGCCGGAGGTTTCCAATTGACCCAACTTTTGAATAACAGCCTTACCTTATTATAATTCTTCAAAGTTTCCTCAGTTTGTATGTACATGAACCAAAATTTATCAACTTTAGGAAGTGTACCAACAGCTCGATCGAGTAGATTTCTAGCATGATTGATGTTATTGTTAGATAATTCCAATTTAATATAATTAATCCAAAAGGGAACATGTTCCACGCTTACCAGTAAAGCCCTCTCATATATGGATCTGGCTCTCTTGAAGTCGTGGTTGAATTCGATCTCCCATTTGGCATATCGTATCCATTGGCCATAATTCAATTTATTCTTATTGAGTTGTAATTCATATTCTCGTCTTTTAGTCAACTGCAAAGATCTGAGCTCTTCGAGATCTTCTATGGATTGCTTAGGTTTCTCTAGCTTGATCTGATGCTCTAGAGAATCCTCTATAATTTTATCACTTGTGATTTGGCTAGCCATGGAAAGTAGTTTAGATAAATCTAAAATCGCATCGCTTTATCATTTCGCAGCGAAGAGCTGAAGGTTGCAAAAAATACGATAATCTGAAATTTGTGCTGGAGGTTCTCTCATCAAGAGACAGTAAAAATGTCACAATTCAAGAGACATTGGAGATGTTTTGACTCCTTCACTTTAACTTTATCCCGGGAATTTTAATACAAAAGAAATGTTTTTCTCCGTAGACGAAGGACGAAAACTCTCAAACAAATCGAGACCTCATGCAATCGCTAGTAATATTTACTTAACAGGTGGGAGGTGAAATAAAAAAAGGGTACAAGATGATTAGGTCCCAATAGGGGCCTTAAATATTTTTGACCATACCTATACTTGCTAGGGAATTAAAAAAAAATGCCTTCAGTCAGATTCGAACTAACGATCTCCTCATTACTAGTGAGGTGCCTTATCCAACTTGGCCATGAAGGCTTTTGTTGCTGGAGTAATGGGGATGTGCGGTTTCAAGTGACTTCCTTTAATCACGTGATTTAATCATGAACAAAACTTGTCTTATTCCTTCTCAAAAAGGAATAGGCCCTAGTTGAAATAGTCATTAATTTAGGAATGACTCAAATACATAGATTGAAGAGTTAAATACGGGAGAGAGCATTGCAGGTACTTCCACTGGTCTAGTGGGATGTAATACTCTTCAGTTTATGTTAATACTAACTGCTAACTGTTCAAGGCAGTTCGAAAACCCGACTATTTTTAAGTTAGTGAAATTTACTATTTTAAAAAATGGGTCCATTGCAGCCCCATCATTCAGTTTGATTGTTTTGGACTTTGAACAACTTTTGATAATCAACCGCCCCAATGGTTGCAAAAAGCAAAATCTGCGAGTTCCAAAAGTTGCAAGTTAGAAAATATAAAAAAAAACCACAAGTTTAAGAATAGATCTCGAATAAAGAAAAATAAAATTCCAGTGAACGATACGTCACTGAAGCGGTTGTATTATCCATAACTAGCTGAAGAATTGATGCAAATATGCAGACACAGATTGTCAAGAGGTACACGACAGTATATGAACCAAACCTTACACTAAAGACACAACAGATGAATCCAAGATGTCCTTTATCTACCAAAGTAGCAGTGAAAACTTGTTGAAGTAGCCAGGGTTTGATCGTTTTAAATTCTTAAAAGTATCAGAAGTAGGGAATATAAGAGGCTGCAAAACCATTGCATCCAAGGTCCCGGAGCTTTATTGGCATCTTGCAAAGTCAATCAAACCAACTTACACTAGCCAATGATGTATACCAACACAATCCCAAGATCCTCGTAGAGTACAAGAGGAATATCAAAACTAATACTATTGTCTTTTAAAACATAATAGTCCGCTTACCATGTCTCAGATTTTCAGATGAATGTTCTCCGACATGCAGGACATCTTGGTGAGAAGAAAGGAAATGCCCAGTGCAATATATTAACGCTTAAGTGTGTTGGGGGCAGAAGTTACTACAATATAGGCTCTACAAAATTATACGACTTTACTCTTTTAGTACTAGTAAATATCAAGTACTTAGCATTTATAGCAATTGCTTTGGACGCAGATTAGAATCCCAGTTGCATCAATTGGTTGGGAGGCGCGCGGGATTTTGGAGGGAGACGGTTGAGTAATAAATAATATACCTACTGCAAAGGAAGCATGTATACCATCGGGGGCAAGACTATAAAACTCGAGGTCGACAATATAGAAGATATAGATCAACAACTTCTAGTGTCACGTTTGAACCTATTTAAACTTTGCTTGAATGACGCTGTATACAATTATCTTTGTCATCTCAAATCCACCATTCATCTTTTCGGTGATATCATCACTATTTACAGCAACCTCTTAAAGAAGATCCCAAACTATGATGACATTACAGAAAAGGCTGAAGTCACAAAAAAGGACATTAATTCATTAGAGGAACATTTTATTCAAATTTTCAAATCGCCAAATTGTGACGTTTCATTAGATGTCAATTTGATGTTTGAACAGAAACCCTATGAGAGGGTCATCAAACCCATGGCCCACGATTTATTACTATTGACTCAAATAACTTTCGATAAAGTATATCAAACGTTATACTGCCTTGAGTTTTTATTTGAAAAATTTGATAATTTGAAGAAGCTTCTCATCCCATTTTTATTAGTCCAAACCAAGAGTGTCATTAATACGATAAAAAAACTGCTATATTTAATTAATTTATCCACAATAACAGACAGTCTTGGATCGATAACTCATATTGATTCTGAAGCCTTGAAACAATTGAAGAAAATTGAAAAGATCACTTCAGGGTTCAAGAAAGAAGCCATCTTGTTGGAGACTGGATTCAAAACTTTCGATCCATCTCTTCAACAATACACTAATATTTTACTCGGAAAAGCTATTTTGAAAAGAGACATTAATATGGCGGATTGTCAAATTATCAAGAGAAGAAATGTATGTTACGAAGCAGCAGAACATGTGATTTCCATCCCAGTAAGTGAAAAGCAATCAGATACTTCAATGAAATTAATTACAAAGTATCTCATTTACATCGTTCTTGTATTGGGACTCCTCATATGTTCCATACTTTATCGATTAATTCGGGTATTGTTTGCATAATAAGTGTACATGGCCACTGTTCCATACCACTTTTTTACATCTGTATTTTTACCAAAACGGCTTGCATATCCCCTCAGCATCGACAAGAATTTTGTCACCTTCTGAAGATTGTCAAACTCAATCCTCAAATCTGTGTATTTATATGTAGATATTATATAATCTCATCCGATTGTAAATGTCGGTCTCACGACATTGCACAATAGAAATTCCACCACGAAAAAATGCGAAATTGTTGATACATTATCATTCTTCTCACCAATTGTTTATTGAAATCTCCATAATCTATCAATTTAAAGAGGAAAGATTGGGTTTCAACAGGGTACTTACTGATTTTGTTGTTTAACTTTTCAAAGAATATCTATTTTTGACCAATTATTTCTGTATCATAAACTATTCACTTCATTCAAAGACAAAAAGTATTCTCACCCATATCATAATTTTCATTTCTTCCTGGCTAATAAATTAATGAATAACCCATAAATCATGAGCAACAAACAGATTTATTCCGCCACGTACTCTAATGTACCGGTGTTTGAATATGTTACCAAGGAGGGGCCAATCATGAGACGTAAATCCGATGCGTGGATTAATGCTACTCATATATTGAAGATAGCCAATTTCCCCAAGGCCAAAAGAACCAGAATATTGGAGAAAGACGTTCAAACTGGGACCCATGAGAAAGTTCAAGGAGGTTATGGAAAATATCAGGGAACCTATGTTCCATTAGATATAGGAGCTGATTTGGCCAAATCCTTTGGAGTTTATGAAATCTTGAAACCCATATTTGAGTTTTCTTATGTCGAGGGTAAAACTGCTACTCCACCTCCAGCTCCAAAACATAATCATGCTTCGGCTTCGAACGTAGCGGCCAGAAGCAATTCTGACCTTCAATTGGCCAAAAAAACCAAATCTTCCAATTCTATAAATGAACCTCCAAGGAAGAGGGGAAGACCTAAAAGAGTTACCTTAAATCAGCCTCCTGTTTTGAGATATAATGACACAACTCCTATAAACTCCGATATTGCAAGTGCTAGTGGTAGTTCGTTTTCCACGAATGCAAACGCCCCTGACGCCAGAAAGGCCAGTAGACAAGATACTGAGCAAGATGCTTTGAGTTTGATGGCCAACAATCTAAATCATCATCAAAGAAGAGGAGGTCGGCCACAGACAAGCCCTCAGTACCATCCTAATCACAAGGGGCTCAAGTATAATGATTTAGATGCCGTGAATAATAGTAGTGATGACATGGATGACAACGACGAGGAAGAATTCTTGACTGGAAGAGAATTATTTGGCACACCAAAAAATTCCTTCGATAAGGCTCTAATAAACCAGCAAAACCAGGTTTATCCTAGATCTCATTTCCCGGACACTCCTAATGGAATGTATCCAAACTTATTGGCAACCGCATCACATTCCAGAACTGGATCCTTCGATCCTTATGGGCTTTCCCAATATCATCATCCTCAACAAAATAATCAACTCAGATCTTTCAAAGATGATCTGATATATAGTGAGTATTTTTCTGCATTACTCAGCTTCTTCTTGGAGGATAACCAAAGTCATAGCAGTGCAAGTCCCGTTCCTGAAAATCAACAGGAAGATCCCAAGAACACCAATGGTAAGCCGGCAGAGAAGAAGATTAAAGATACTGTTCTCCCCAAGCACTTATTGACCCCCCCTCATCCGATTTCCAAAATCAATATCAATCAGGCTATTGATAACGATGGGAACACAATATTTCATTGGGCATGTTCAATGGCTAATTATACGATCATTGAATTTCTTATAAATACTTTTCCAAGCTTGATCAATTCGAACTTGAAGAATAATAATGGTGAAACGCCATTGATGTTCTTAATCAAGTTCAGTAATTCCTATCAATTGAAAAATTTCCCGGTACTATTGGACTTATTATTTGATTCAGTTCTACTGGTCGACAACTACAATAAAACAGTATTACACCATATTGCGTTGTCAGTTGTACCACCTAATGTTGCCGAGACCAGTTTCAATGGCAATGATGAAGCTCAGTTGAATAGTTACTTAAAGAATAAGGAAAGGATTGCTAGGTACTACATCGAATGTTTGTTCACAAAAATAATCGAATTCCAGGAATACAATAACAATGACGAAACTTCAAATGAATTAATCCGAAAGTTTATCAATCATCAAGATACTGACGGGAATACCGCGTTTCATCTCATTGCATATAACTTGAACAAGAAATTGATTCGGATATTTATTAGTTATCATAAATTTATTGATTTCAGTATCAAGAATTTGGTCAATTATTCAGTGGAAGAATATTTGGCATCTCACAATTACATATTGAAGTTGGAAAATGAGGGCGATGATTCCTCAGTCAATGTTACCACAAAAGTGTCAGATTTGCTTAGTAATAAAGCCCTGGCCATGCAGAGCTTCGAAAGTCAATTATATTATAGCAAAATGACTGTTAATCTTACCAGCTCAACATCTAATGTGATAACCGAGAAGCTCACTGAATTACAATTCTTGATTGACAAAGAATTAAATGAAAAGGATGAAAAACTTTTGAAACTTATAAGCATTAACACCAAGTTTCAAAGTTTGAAAATCGCAGAGCAAAAGTTAATCTTGAAGATCTTCAAACTAGATTATCTCATAAATGATATTGAAAATGATTTACAACAACTCGACCTTAAACGAGATAGGATAATCCAAGATGAAATTAGTAGATTCGTGAACGATCTTACGTTCCAGGTGCTTCAAAAGAAAGAAAAACTTAACAAAAAACTCAAGGCTTACAGGACCAATTATTTACGAAATCTTCAATCTAAATTGAAAGATGCAGAGCCCATGAAGAATGAAGTTGCGGGATTACCAGATGATAAATTTCAATTAGCTGTAACTTTACAAAAAGAGCTTTTGAGATCCAATAAACTTTTGCATGAAATGTTCAGTTTACAAGCTAAAGTACCTGTTTTGAATAAGGATGATTTCAAAGAAAACAAAAGTTCAGATGAGGATACTAAAACAAACTCCATCATATCTAATTATCCAGCTGATGATAAGCTTCACAAATATTGTAAATTGATTTCTCTCTGTTGTGAGATGAATATTCATGATGTTGAAAGTTCAATAGATTCAATCGAACTGTCACTTATGAACAGTCTTCAACAAAGCAAGTAATTATGTCTGTACTATATATATTGTAATATTAACGATTATCAAATCAATGTAGGCTTAGTGCGGCTCATCGGCTTGTAGGGCTGATCGCGAGAAATTTTTTTTATCTTTCGCTGCGCGTGGTGCATGAAAAAATAGTACTGACTTAACTCTGATAAAGGCATGTTTTCTAGGAAGTTGTTCAAGTTATTGGTGACTTTTGTGGCAATAATAATCATCGTGTCACTTTTTCTCATAAAGGGAGAGGGCACGATCGATTCTTATACTCAGGTAATTCCTTCCGCAGCCATCCCTAGCTCAAATGTCAAGCCCGTGAAATCAGGAAGCTTGTGGGACGTTGTTCCATTTGTAAAGGGCCAAAAGAAGAAGGCAGAAACTGCATTTCCATTAAGTGAGCTGTTGACTCGCAAGGAACTTTATAGAACAGAAAAAATGGCAATTTTTACCGATCCTATGAAGGCTGCTAAAGAATTTGGTTCTTTAGATAAAGAAGGAAAAGCCTCCTTTGATGAAGAGAAAATTTGTTCCCAACTTAAAGAGGAGGAAGAAGTTCATTTCAGTGACGTTAAATTATTACCAGCAGACCATAAAAAGATTTTGGAACAGTTCAGTAAGAACAAAGCTTACTCCAAGTTGTTGAAGGAAGCTAAAGATAAGTTTAAACCCAAGATTCCAGAAGAAAATCAATGGTTTAGATTTGGGGGATCTTCTGTTTGGCTTGAACAATTTGAAGTTCATTTCATGGTCAGTAGATTGATTTACTCTCCTTCAGGAATTCCTAATAAAGGATTTGCTAGTTTTCTTTATGTCCAATTATTCGATAGAGATTGGAACGAAATCGAAAAAGAGTTGGATATACCATACGATCAAGAAGTCGTACAGAATGTTATTAATTCTGATGGTTCTATTACTGAAGTGGTATTGAGGAAATCCTTAGCATACAGAAACATGAAATTTCCATCCATTTTACCAATTCCATTCGGTTATAGATTACTGACATTAAACAACAAATATTATTATGGACCTGAAGATCCTCGTATACTTAAAAGAACCAACGAACTTGGATTTGAAGAACCAATCGTGGTATACAATTTGAAAGATCTTGGGATCGACAAGAGAGTCATGTTCATGTACTTACCATTCAGTAACAAATTGAAGATGTTAAAGAAGCGTTCTGAACCATTTGCCAATATCGAAAAGAACTGGACACCATTTGTGTCCGCTAAACAACCAGGTAATAAGTTGAACTTTGTTTATTCCATTAACCCACTCGAGGTTGTTACTTGTGAGATCGACACCGGTATGTGTGATTTCATTCAAAAAATCGATAAATCAAACGTTAACTATTTTGGTCCTTTGAGAGGAGGTACTCAACTTCAACAACTACCAATAAGCGAATTACCAAGTCATTTACGGGAAAAATTTGCTCTACCAAAGAATAGAGATATTTATATCGGATGGGCTAGAACTCATTTAAACAAGTGTGGATGCGGTGAATCTATGTATAGACCTAATATGGTGGTTTTAGTTGAAGATTACGATGATGATACTAACACATATTCTTACAAAATGTCAGTTGTCTCAGATTTCATGGATTTCAATGCCGAAATTCCAAAATGGACCAAACCTAAATTCGATGATGATGGAAAACTTTTACCATCTGATGATCTTTCTGTTTGTGATAAGAGTCTTAGAAATGTTCTTATTCCTAACTCCGTCGCCTACTGGGAAGTTGAGAGTGTATTATCCAACAGTGTCAATTACAACAAGAAGTACTTTAACAAGATTCCAAAGGGAGGTTCCAATATAGTATTTAATGATTTTATGGGTGTTTCCTTATCTGCAGCGGATGCAGACGTCAAAATTGTTCATGTTAGAGGGTTATTGAATTATATTTCCAAGATTGATTCTTTATTTGATCCAACTTTCATTAATACTGAAAATGATCCATTGGTCACCGAAGGGTTACGATTGAATCAGAAATGTAGTGAGAATGCTGCCAAGGACTATTGTGTAAGATATGCTGAATTGAATGGTGGGGTTGTTCTGTATTAGCTTAATAGACGAACATTAATATGTAAAGTGCACTATCGTAGCAATGCCTTGGATAACCGCTCTTGGTGGTGGTAACTCCGGTCCCTTCGCGGTACGGCAGAACGTCGGCTATTACTGACGTGTGGCATCAACGCCGGCTGGGCGCGATGGGCCTTCAATAACCGAGTTGTTGCAAAATCGCGGTGTTTGTGGTATTGCAGACAGAAGGTTCGGACAATATTGCTGCAAAAAGTATCCGAACCTCATCAACCTATAAAGCTTAACAAAACTGCAAAAAATTCTAAACATACAAAAATAAACGTAATTTACTAATGACTGACGATAATAAGAGTGAATTAGTACATGAGTATTCTCATGAAACTAATGATCATACTTCAAGCTCATCATCTCATACATATCCAATAGCCTTTCATGGCCATGAATATGACGAAAATACAGATGATACCAATAATGACGAAAAAAATCGGAGAGGTTCCACATCTTCTTTCAATAGAAGTCTTGAAATTATAAGGAGAAGTTTAACGGGCCAACAGTCTGTATTTTCCAATGGCAGTCAATTTTCGGTGACGGAAATTTTTGGTGATTTATCGAGTCAAGAGATTGAAAAGGAAAGAGCAAGAACCAAACGAGACGTGTTGGATGAGATTGAACAGAATTTGGAAAGGGATATAGAACATGAAAAAATCGAACCGTTTATTTTACCTGAAAGTGGATTACCAATCGAGGGAAGTGGTGAAGAATTCAATTTGATCGATCCAGAATTGATTACTTGGGAAGGATACTCGGACCCTTCTGATCCAAGAAATTGGAAATTAAGTACTAAGATTTATTTACTTGGATTCGTTTCAATCTATGCGTTGGCAAGTCCAATGTCATCTTCAATGTTAACTCCTGCCATGTCCGATATCGCAGAGGAGTTTGATATAACTAATCCTGTAATTCGTTCGATGGTTGTATCTATTCAAATTTTAGCATGGGCAGTGGGTCCTTTACTTATTGCCCCTTTGAGTGAGTTTGACTACATTGGTAGAAAGCCAGTCTTGGATAGTTCTATTTGGATGTCTTTTTTCTTTAACTTGGGATGTGCATTCAGTAAAAATACCACTCAAATGATGGTTTTCAGATTTGTAGGGGGATTATTTGGCTCATCTCCTTTGAATGTCGGTGCTGGTGTTATTTCCGACTTGTTTGATGCTAAGCAAAGAAATGTGGCACTTGCAGGTTTTACTTTAGCTCCATTACTTGGACCGGTCATTGCTCCTATGATTGCAGGATTTATAGTTGATAACTTACAATGGAGATGGGTATTCTATATTTTGAGTATCTTCAATGGAGTTGTTGCCATTATGGGTCTTTTTTTCTTTAAAGAGACCTACTCCCCAAAACTTCTTAAACAGAAGGCAAATCATTTAAGAAAATCCACTGGTAATCATAATCTACACACAATCTACGAGATCACCAACCAGAGCTTCGGGAAAAGAATGTTATCGACCATGACGAGGCCAGTAAAATTGTTATTCACCCATCCAATGGTCATTGGGTTAGGATCTTTTTTGGCATTTGTATATGGGTTCATGTATTTATTGATCATTACGTTCCCAAGTATGTTCCAGGAAAATTATGGGTTCGGTAAGAGTACTATTGGATTGATGTACATTCCCATGGGAGTAGGATTCACTATTGGTATAGTTTTTTGGACCTGGATTATTGGAAGAACATACAATGGGTTGGTTGATAAAAATGATGGAGTAGCCAAACCAGAATATAGACTTCCATGTCTCTTCATTGTGGGAATAGTCATTCCAATCGGCCTTGTTTGGTATGGATGGAGTGCTGAAAAGAAGTTACATTGGATTATGCCAGGGATTGGATCAGGAATATTTGCCTTTGGGTTCATCTGTGCATTCCAATGCTGCCAAAGTTACTTGATCGATATGAACCCCAGATTTGCTGCTTCATCAGTGGCAGCAGCTGCATTATTTAGATCATTATTTGGGTTTACTTTCCCATTATTTGCTGAGAAAATGTATGCTAAAATGAATTATGGATGGGGAAATACCATGTGTGCATTCATAGCTATATTACTAGGAGTACCATTCCCAGTATATTGTTATTTCCATGGTGAAAAGATGAGAGAGAAATTCAATGGAAGATTTGATCAAGAACAGAAAGAGGCAGACAAGAGTGCATTAAAGGACTTGGAAAAGTAGGTAGGGTATTTAGCATTTATGCGGTTTGATATCGCATATACATATTTTGCATTGTCATACAATAAAGTGTCTGGAATATACACTAAAAGAAAAGAATAAATGTTCGGGGTTAGAGCGGCTAAATCCTCCACTATTGCCCCCTACGTCAATCGCGGAGAGAATTACGGCGATATGGTGGGGAAACGCGATGGATAGTGGGGATGATCGGAGTGGTTTTGAGATTTGATTGTCCGAAGAATATAACCACCATTTAAAAGGATGAGTTCCCCCTTGACTTCTTCGAATCAGCTTTATATTTACACCGGTCATGAAGAGCACTTCAGCAACTATCTCAAAATCGACGTATAAATCATTCATTAAGGGCCCAGACGAAGATAATGTGGTTCCTACTGCCCCACCTACCTTCTCGTTGGACATGAGAAAACGTCTTAGTCTCGAGGGAAAAATCACAGTCATAACCGGGGGACTTGGTGGTATAGGTAGAGCCATTGCTACTGGATATGCCCAAATGGGAGCTCATGTCGTGGTATTGGATTTTGCAACTGATTCAGGAAAATTTTCAGCTGAGTTACAAGAGAAGTATAATATTAAATCTAAGACCTACAGATTAGATGTGACCAAGCATGAAGACGTCCAATTGGCAGTTGAAACCATCATTGAAGAATTTGGTGGTTTAGATGTATTTGTTGCTAATGCTGGTGTTCCATGGTATAAGGGAACTGTGATCAGTGATGGGGCAACCGTTAAAGACTGGCATGATATGATGGATGTTAATTTGAACAGTATTTTTTACTGTGCTAAATATGTCGGTAAGCAATTTGAAAAACAGAAGTCAGGGTCCTTCATTATCACTGCTTCAATGTCTGCACATATTGTTAACGTTCCTCAGTACAAGGCGGCATATAATGTCAGTAAGGCAGGAGCCTTACACTTATCCAAGTCCCTTGCCGTAGAATGGAGTGGATTTGCTCGTTGTAATTCGGTATCACCTGGTTATACCAATACTATTTTGCTGTCTCCAGTTCCAACTGATGAGCGTGCCAATTGGTGGTCCATGACTCCTATGGGAAGAGAAGCCGAACCTGAAGAGCTTGTTGGCGCATATGTATACTTAGCTAGTGATGCAAGTAGTTACACCACCGGTACAGATATTCAAGTTGATGGAGGATATACTTTAGTTTAGAAGGTAATACACAGAAAGACCCAAACACCCACGCATATATATTTTGCAGCCGCGAAGTCTCATTTTGAATGGTTGAAAATTTTTGAAAATTTTCAGCTCTCTCCATTCACCATGTTTAGACTATCATCAATAATACCAGGAGTCAAAGCCGTTATACCAGGGACGAAACCTGTGATAAATAATCTTACACCAATAGCATTAGGTATGAGCAACCTGACCTTTGTCATGAGATCATTCCATTCTTCTTCAATCTATCATAAAACAAACCATTCTACCCGCACAAAAGAGAATGTTCATGATTTAGAAACGTTCTTAAAGCTTATAGGCCGTGATAGCATTAGTCATTTGGATGCTTTTGAAGGAAGCTTGGAGAAGTTTTTAGCAAGTGATGGGTTGAAGATGAAACAACTCGGGATCGATGTAAGAGATAGACGTTATTTGTTGAGATGGAAGAATAAGTTCGTTAATGACTTGGAACCTTTGAGAGAACACAAGAGAGGTAAAAAGAAGAATGGAGGTGAAAGAAAGGCCAAGTTGGTGATTGCTAAGAGAAGAGCATTACAGAATATGGAAGAGAAGGAGAGATTCCAACAACAAGAATTGGAAGCTGAAGCTAAAGGTGAACGGGAGTTTTAGTTTGTAAATAGAATAAACGACCAAGTAAGGACATTGTAAAACTATACAGAGATGCGTTTGTGTCATTTTATTCATCTCAGTCGAATCTCTCGGAATCTACTTCATTTGTGGCTGCCAGTTCTCAGTTCTCAGTTCTCAGTTCTCAGTTCTCAGTCTCAAGTGAAAATCTCACACCGAAAGAACACGTCCATTCAACCAAGTTCTTATATATTATATTTATGATGAAACTTTTGAGTTCTATTATCATTACCGTGGGATTCATTCTCTTTGGGTTATCATTCGTCAAGGCTGATTTACCAGAAGATCCTCCAATCACCGACAAGGTATATTTTGATATCACGGAAGATGGCGAATCCATTGGTAGAATCACCATTGGTTTATTTGGTACCGTGGTGCCAAAAACCGCCAAAAACTTCAAGCAATTGACTTTAAGCGAAGATCCAGAGTTTGGATATACCAACTCCATTTTCCATCGTATTATTCCAAAGTTTATGCTTCAAGGAGGTGATTACGAAACTGGAAAAGGTTACGGTGGTAAATCGATTTATGGAGGCAAATTCGATGATGAAAACTTCACTTTAAAACACGATAGACCATACAGATTGAGTATGGCCAATTCTGGTAGAAACACCAATGGATCCCAATTTTTCATCACCACTGTTGTCACTAGTTGGTTGAACGGAGCTCATGTTGTGTTTGGTAAAGTGATCGATGGATTTGATGTGGTGGATTACATGGAGAAGGTCAAGACCAGTTATGGTGATAGACCAATCAAAGAATTGAAAATCTCAGCCACTGGTGAAATCAAATTGACTTCAGCTGAGATCGATGCTTTAGATATCAAAGATGAATTGTAAGTATGTCATATAGTTAAATATTAAACAACGAAATTTACATTATCATTGTCATATATACTATACAAATTATCGACTATGATGCAATGCATCTGCAAGTAAACTGTCAATATTGACTTCCTTCGATTCATGAGTCATGGCTGGTGTGAATGGAGTTTGAGTGGTGGAATTAGCATTCGAATTAGTAGTTGATTGAGAATCCAATTTTTCATCTTCATGTTTAAATTCTGTAAGTTGATTAAGCAGATTAATAACATTCTTTATCAGATGTGTCAGGTTTAATAGCCTCGAGCTTATAAGCTTATATAGTTTTGGAGATTGATAAATATTGGCCCCAATTATATAATAACTTTGAAGAATTTGGGCCGAATCTCTTGAAAGTCGGTTCTGTTTTCTGATTATCCAGAAATCAGGTTCTCTAATATGAGCAATAACAAACTCAATCCCCACCATATCCATTAATTTGTTCTCGAAGTATTTGGTATATTCGAGAGGAGTGGTGATATTTGGTGGTGGAGGTTGATATTGAAATTGCATTTTTATCACCTGATTATTGGAGGTTCTATCGTAAAATGGTGATTCACTAAAGTAGTCAAGAACATTACCAGTGTTTATTCCGAACTGGTTGATCCATTCGGGGTTTTTCCACTGGATTTCATCGAGTTCTCCGTAATCCATAGTGAAGAGAGTTTGTGAGAAATCCAAGAATGCGGCAGATGAAGGAAGCCAGTCTTAGGACCACTTCAGAGTACACCTGCTTCTGGCACTGTAAGGGATTCTGGGGGACAGTACCAGTGTCTTGGAAAGAGACTGTATAAGCAAGCAAGAGAATAAAGCGTTTGTCTGTGTTGGAGTTATAATTCTATGTATCATTCTATATTCTTTTATGGCTTGTGAGACTGTTCAAAAACCCTGAATTTCTCCGCCAAATCACTGGCTTCTTTGGCCATTTCTTCCTCAGTTCTGGAAAATCTCTCACTGTCCTTCTTGTGAGTTCTTGGATGATCGTGGTATGACTTTCTTCTGGCTTCAAAGTCTTTTATCATATCTATGGTGGATAATTCACCATGGACTCTATCATCACCTAAATCATCGGCCTTGAATCGAGGAATCAAATGTGTATGTAAATGCGGAACTGATTGACCACTCTCCGGTCCGTCTTGAATGGCTATATTCATGGCATCGGCTCTATAATTCCAGATCAAAAATTTCGAGAGTCTTTGAAGGCTTCTCATATAATCAATGCTTTCTTCATCATTGAGTTGGTTGAATCGCATAATCTCGGGGTTATAGGGCACAAGAAGCACATGACCTTGGATCAAAGGCTTGAGGTTCACTAGGGCATAACAATGTTTAGATCTGAAGAAAACTTGATTGTTCACCACGTATTTATAAAAGTAGACGTCAGACATGATGGGGACATTGCGCAATCTGATTACTGCAAAATCTGAGCATTGGCCTGAGGTTTGCACGACGATAAGAATCCGAGGTTAGTTAATTAGTTAATTAACCACGGTGGTTATACAGAACCGATTGACATACAAAGAGGCCAATGTACAAGATATATCATAAAGGACTTTTATACATATATATGAGGCTTTATGTATTACTACAGCAAGTCGTAAGTCTTGGTACGACCGACGTATGGGCCCACAGACGTATGGGCCGATCCGCATTATGAGCCGATCTTTTGGCTGCTAAAGAACTGTGGAAGATAACACCATTCTTAAACCTCCTTCCCTAATAAAATGTTAATAAGCACAAAGTATAAAAGGTATTTCAGAGAATCCAACATCATAGTCAAGTGGTGAATTTTGTGTGTCGTTTATTTATCTATCGTTTATTTATCTATCTCTATATCTATTCTTGCTTAGAGAAGTATTTCTTAGCATCGCTGGTGTCAATAGAATCCTCACCAGGCTTCCAGTTAGCTGGGCAAACTTCACCGTACTTTTCAGTGAATTGGAAAGCATCAACCAATCTCAAGGATTCTTCAACAGATCTACCAACTGGTAAATCATTGATGGTGATTTGTCTCAAGACACCCTTTGGATCAATCAAAAAGATACCTCTTAAAGCGACACCTTCGTCTTCTAACAAGACACCGTAATCCTTAGATAAGGTGTGGTTGGTATCAGCCAACAATGGAATGTTGATCTTACCTAAACCACCATCCTTTCTGGCAACGTTAGTCCAAGCTAACAAGGAATATTCAGAATCGGTGGAGGCAAATAAAACTTCGGCATCCTTGTCAGTAAACTTCTTAACTGCTTCAGAGTAAGCAATGATTTCAGTTGGACACACAAAAGTGAAAGCTAATGGGATGAAAGCTAATAAAACCCATTTACCCTTGTATTGTTCAAGAGAGATTTCTTCGAAAGTACCGTCAACGACAGCAGTCTTCTTAAAAGTTGGAGCTGGCTTTTGAATTTGAGCAACCATTATTAAAATATATTATAGTAGATTGAAAAATTCTATATTAGGGGGAATTGATCAATTATTTATACTCGTGGATTCGGATGCCGATAATTCTAGAATGTGATTTTGGTTTGTAATCGGCGGTCGTGGCCGTTGCCAACGGTTGTGGCGTCAACTTTTTGATTGGCTGCGGACTCGGAATTGTCGTGTTGCGCTGGGTGTGTGGGTCCAGTGCCAGAATAACCCACGGAGATTCCGCCGCCTGCGCGCCACAGTTTGTTCTCGAATCTTAGTAATTTGTCAGGTCTAGTCGAGTCTAGTTTTAGATAAAGTATTATTAGATATGGAATAATAAATAAGCAACAAGTCAATCTGATTAAATAGATTATTCTAGATCATATTCAGGAACTCAGCCGAATGAGTTATGAATTCAAATGACCCGAAATGTAACGTTCCATTCAGTATTACCACTTCACTTGTATCGTATTGCACCTTCTCGTGGCGCATACCATTTCGAGTCGCACTATAATACGCGCAACACCTGTCCAATTCACTCGTAACAGAAGATCACTAGTCGATGATGGAGAAATTTGGTTTCCATAAAGTATCGAATAATCCCGGCCCGGGAAATATGGCGATTAATCATAATCAACCGGTTAAGGCCTTTAAGGGTAAATTTGTTGTTGGCAATTGTCCTTCGAATGCAGTGGCATTATCTAATACTATTGCTTTCAATCCAAGAGATATTCCTCAAGATCTTAGTTATGTAATTCTTGACAATATGTTTGTTTATTCCATTACTAGAGATCCTGCGGTGGAAAGTGGTATGGCGGGAATGGCAGGAAATGTGAGATTATGGGGGAAATGGTCTTTGAATCAACCGGTTATGGTTCAAGACTTTAGTTTAAATAACTTCAATGACAATATGATTTATATTAAATCGGTTGAATTCCTCATTGATTATAGATCCAGAAACAAGGCCAATCCGAATCCAATTAATCATAATGACTTGATCAATCAATTCTTGACCAATTATAAGAACCAGATCTTACAACCATCTCAAAGTATTGTGATAGATTTCAAGGGTCAATATTTCCTGGTTCTTGTGAATTCAGTTCAATTAATGGATTTATCTGGTAAACCAGCCGACTTTTCTGAACTGATCAATCTGAAAGGTATCTTGACTGACCAAACTCAAATCAATTTCTACCCCCATGAGAATTCCATTATTAACTTGGCTAAAGATGATAATGCTCCATCTCGGGTCAGTAATCAACCCAGATCAAATCCAATTATCAACCCAGATTTCAAATTGGACTCCTTGGGGATTGGTGGTTTAGACACTGAATTCCAACAAATTTTCAGAAGAGCTTTTGCTTCTCGTATCATTTCCCCAGATTTAGTCAATAAATTAGGTCTTAGACATGTCAAGGGTTTGTTATTATATGGTCCTCCAGGTACTGGTAAGACTTTGATTGCCAGACAAATCGGTAAAATGTTGAATGTCAAGGAACCAAAAATCGTCAATGGTCCAGAAATGTTGAGTAAATACGTTGGTTCTTCAGAAGAGAATATTCGTAACTTGTTCAAGGATGCTGAAGTCGAATACAAGCAAAAGGGTGATAACTCCGGTTTACATATCATCATTTTCGATGAATTGGATTCTGTTTTCAAACAAAGAGGTAACAATAAATCAGATGGTACTGGTGTTGGTGATAACGTGGTCAATCAATTATTGGCTAAGATGGATGGTGTGGATCAATTAAATAACATCTTGATTATTGGTATGACTAATCGTTTGGATCTTATTGATAATGCATTATTAAGACCCGGTAGATTTGAAATTCAAATTGAAATCTCTTTACCAGATGAAAAGGGTCGTTACGAAATCTTGTTGATTCACACCAAAAAGATGAAAAACAATAACATCTTAGGAGATGATATTGATTTCCATGAATTGGCCAGATTGACAAAAAATTTCACTGGTGCAGAGTTAGAAGGTTTGGTAAATAGTGCCACATCATTTGCCATCAATACTTACACAAAATCCGATGAGTTGGCAAAAGTTGATGAAAATATTTCCAAGATGAAGTTAAGTTGGAACCATTTCCAATTGGCTCTTGGAGAAATTAAACCTGCATTTGGAGTTAATGAAGATAATTTATCTGAAAACATCCCTTATGGTATAATCCATTATAATCAATCTGTTGAACGGATCTTGTCAATGGGTAGATCTTACATTAATGAAGTCTCTAATTCTGAAAATGAAAGATTGATTAGTGTTTTATTTCATGGTAGTATAGGTGTTGGTAAAACAGCAATAGCTACCCAATTATCTTTAGAATCTAAATTTCCTTTCATCAAGGTTTTAAGTGGTGAATTATTGGTGGGAATGAATGAATTAATGAAGATTAATACTATCGACACCATTTTTAGAGATGTTTATAAGTCCCCATTGAATGTGTTGATCATCGATAAAATCGAAAGTATTATCAATTACGTACCTATTGGTCCCAGATTCTCCAATGATATTTTACAAATGTTGATGGTATATTTGACTAGAAAGCCACCAAATGGAAGAAGATTATTGATCTTAGCAACCAGTTCCCAATATTCAATCTTAAAATCCATGAGCTTGGTTGATTTATTTACTAAGACCATAGAAATCAAGCCAATCACTACCGCAAATGAATTACAAGTTGTCATGAATGAA
This sequence comes from Yamadazyma dendronema, assembly GCA_030572355.1. Classification (NCBI taxonomy): domain Eukaryota; kingdom Fungi; phylum Ascomycota; class Pichiomycetes; order Serinales; family Debaryomycetaceae; genus Yamadazyma; species Yamadazyma dendronema. The sequence goes on from JAJLZP010000005.1 coordinate 122,244, forward strand.
ATTGACTTTATGAGCCAAGATGATAGAATGCAAATTTTGCAACAAGTTCAAAGTTTTGAGCCTTTCAATTTGAGTATCAAAAAGACATTACAAGTTTTGATGAATGCTCAATTTGCCAACTTGACGGTGAATGGTGTTGTGGAAAATTTGCTTGACGCTCAAACATAAATATATCATATATAGTTAAAAGATCGATTACACGCTACAAACCAAGCCAAAGGGATCATAATTCTAATAGATGCGAAAAAAAGTTAAGATCCAGTTTACAAAGGTGCAAAGTTTAACCATACATTACATTTATTCATTATATAAAATTAAGGAGACTTAATTTCATTGAGAACCTTTTTGAAATCCGGATCAACTTCGATTGCATCAAGTTCAACTTGAGTGGTAGCGAATTTTCTAGCCAGGATTCTTCTTTCGAAAAGCTCATCCATTTCAACAAAAGGACGATTAGTTTCAGGTAATCTAAAATAAGCCCATATTAAAGTTGGGAATGCAAATGCAAACCAACAAAAGGCAGTTTTACCCTTAAGATTAGCTTCACCAGGGTTGATGAAATATGGTTCAATGACCTGACTGATCAAAGATATGAGATTATAAGCATTACGAGCTAATGCCACCGACTGAGCTCTTAAACGAGCAGAACCAATTTCCGAAGTAATAGTGAATGCCAATGGACCAATTGTAGAAGCATAAGTTGCCACCCATAACATGGTAAGTGCTGATTGTGCCCATTGTAATCCTTCAACTTGTTTTGGACTTGCCAAAATACCCGTCAAAAATAATAAAAAGGTTAAAATGAAAAAACCTGTGACATAAATAGGTCTTCTACCGAACCTATTAAGTAAAAACCACGAACAGACACAACCAGTGAATGAAATAGCAGTCACTCCTAAATTTAACTTATAAACTTGGTCAGGATCCAAACCAGCTTGAGAAAAGAAATACAGCGGGGAATACATTAACGTAGAACCGGAACATACTTGACCAGCCAAAGTCATACAACCAATTTCAGTTCTTCTCAAGTTCGTTCCTTGGAAACATTGCAAATAACCTCTCCATCCCTTTTCATCTTTAGGTTTAGCATTTTGTTGGGCTTGTTCCAAAGAGTTAGTGTGAATCATCAAAGCTAACTGGTTTGGAATTTTATGGTGAAGATCTTTGGACATTAATCTCTTCAATGCAAGTTCGGCCTTATCATACTTACCACTTCTGACCAACCACCAAGGAGAATCAGGAGCAAGATAAGTCATTATGAAAAGTGGCACTGGCCATACCCATTGAATTCCAAACGGAATTCTGTAACCCCACTCAGTAGGGTTACCCACTAAACCCTGCAATATACCAGCAGATATGAATTGTCCAATAGCCCAGCACATATTAACATAGGCTGTCAAATAACCTCTTAAAGCTAAGGGAATAACTTCAGACAGGTAAGTTGGACCCATAGTTGCAAACACCCCAAAAGGCAAACCAATAAGAACTTGTCCAGCCACTAAAACCCCCACATTTGGGGCGAAAAATGGAATAAAAATACAACCCGATAAAATAACCAACGATACCATAATCACCATACGATGTCCGAATTTTTCGATAAGATAACCATTTGCAAAGACACCAAATATGGAACCTACACTGACAGAAGAACCAAGAGCCGACTGCCATTTACCTTCAAGTTCATATTCTCCATCAGGCCTGAGTTGGCCGTATTTTTCCTTGAAAGAAGGATATCCATAAAAGGACAGCATAAGAGAATTATCATAACCTTCCATAATAATAGTGGCGGAGACAATCACTGCCCAAAAAATGGCTTTTTTGTAATATTGCAAGGCATCTGCAAGAGATAATTCCTTCTCCTCATCTAAACCAACGTGAGCATCATCCAACACTTGAACTCCTTCATGTTTAGAGGATAAATCACTAGCCTCCTCAAGGTGACTCACTTCAGGTTTTTTAACCATATCTTGAGCGTCCATTGTTATTAAATCGGTCAATAATAAGTGGGAATTGGTGGTTTTTATATTCGATGCATGTTATGGCCGAAGTGGGGCTGCAGATGGGGGAATCCTGAAGTCGCAGTTCCCCAGATTCCGTCTCCTCGTAAAATGCTATGGAAAAATTATGGAAAATCTATTGCGGAAAGATGCTCGCTCAACCATTAGAAGGATATAAGGCAAGTGGATTAGATTTGGAATGGATTGGGGTTGACTGAGGGGCTGTAATCTAAATACGGGGGGATCTTTGGCTACAAGTTGGGGTAAAGACGGGGAACATGTCCCAAATGAGTATATGTAGTCAAATATAGACGGCTGGCGTGGGGGATCAGTGCCACTTATAAGGTGATCCACATATCAAAGGTTGCACACCTGATGAGAATATGGATCCCTTAGCTTCATAAACTAAGCGAGTATCTTCGAGATATCTTGGAGATGATTCATGCTTAATGAAGGAAGATAAAACAAAAAGATTCTGGCGTGTTCATGCAACTTCCCGTTGAAATGATGTTACCCCAGAGATCTGCAGATGGCATGAGTAGGTTATATCATACAGGCTCTAGATCTCGGGTGTCTTTCGGTGCAAAGGAGTACTTTAATTACTGCAAAATGGATATTATCAATTGAGGGCCATTTATTGATATGTTTGAAAGCGTCTATTACTGGGAATTACCAATATCTCCAGTACTTCCCCACGACCACTACCGTACATATCCACTTTAACTCTGAAGATATTCAAACACAAACTCTGGTTGCGATAATCAATCCTCCATAGCTTCCTTGCTTATCAGCTCTCATAACTGTCAACTAATAACAGAATATTAACTCCAAATAAAACAATAACCAAAGCGAAAACCAATAACTGGTTGATAATGTTGTTAAAACCAAAGTTTTCAATCTTACCCAAATAATATCTATTGATGGTGATGATATAAGAAATTGCACTTACAACCAAAAATAAAATCGAAAGTGATAATAACATATATGACAAAACCTTTGTATAAGTGGAGTTAAAGAATCCATCTTGAATAGGATTAGAAGATGAGGAGTCAAGCTTAAAATTGATCAAGATTCCAAATGATGTCACAAACAATGTAGTACTAAATCTTATAAATGAAAGACAGGTTCTTTCACTTTGAAGTGCATCACGAGGTTCACTTGTTTTCACCCTCAAAATCATATCTGGAAAATTACAATTGATGTGTCTCTTTAAGATGCTCCCTATCAAAGTCGCACCCTGTGATAGTTAAATTATCTCTTCTCACAACTTTTGAGTGGTTCGCGAATATCATCAAAAACTTCACAGCATGTCTGATCGATATAGACCTCCAACGGGGCCTAAAGGTAATAGGTTTGGTAATCCAAGGCCGGCTGACAGGAACCCAAATAGAAGACCCACCACTCCTGGAACTTCTTCCGATAAGTTCACTCCAACAGGTCCCAAAAGGTATCAGGAAAGAGATAACTATAGACCCAATGATACCTACAAACCTCATTATAATAACAATCCTAATCATAAACCAATTCGTAACGTACCAACTGGTCCAAGTGGTGCAAATCAGAATAATCGTTCCACTCCTCCTTTGGGTCCTAAAGGTGCATCGGGGGTCAAACCTCCTTCTTTACCTACTGGGCCTTCGGGTTATAAGGGAAAACGTCCAATTCCTGGAAAATTTGACCCCAATAAAAGGCCCAAATTCAATCAATCGAATATACCACAAGGTCCTAAGGGAGCGGGTCCTGGGTATAAGGGAAATACCGGTCCTAGAAGAAATGAAGTCAAACCACCCATAAGACTTGAAAAGGACCAAATATACCTGATAAAAACCATCCGATCATCAGAAATCTATCAGAGAACCCAGCAGGTGGGAGAAGGGACATATGGGAAGGTCTATAAGGCCAAAAACGAGATTACTCAGGGATATGTAGCTCTTAAAAAGCTCAGACTTGAAACCGAAAGAGAAGGTTTCCCCATAACATCCATTAGAGAAATTAAATTACTCCAGAGCTTCGATCATCAGAATGTGGTTGGATTATTGGAAATGATGGTAGAACAGAATAAGATTTATATGATCTTTGATTATATGGAGCATGATTTGACGGGTTTATTAACCCATCCAGATTTGAAATTACAGGAATGTCATCGGAAATTTTTGTTCAAACAGCTTATGGAAGGATTGAATTACCTTCATCAAAAGAGAATAATTCATAGAGACATTAAAGGATCAAATATCTTACTTGATAGCATAGGGCGACTTAAGATTGCAGATTTCGGATTGGCAAGAACCATGAAAATTGTCAAAGATGGTGAAAGTCCGGATTATACCAACCGGGTAATTACCATTTGGTATAGACCACCCGAACTTCTCCTTGGATCAACCGATTACGGAAGGGAGATTGATGTTTGGGGTGTTGGTTGTTTACTCATTGAGTTATATTCCAAAATAGCCATTTTTCAAGGATTTGATGAGGTGAGTCAATTGCATACAATTTTCAATATAATGGGTACTCCATCATTAGAAGATTGGCCTGAAATCCAAAACTTACCGTGGTTTGAAATGTTAAAGCCCAAAATAAATAAAGTGAATGTTTTCCGTAAGTCATATCGGGAGCAAATGTCTGAGGACGGGTTCAATTTAGCCGTCAAGTTGTTAGAACTTAATCCTCGTAAAAGACTCACCGCATCTCAGGCTTTATCTCATGACTATTTTACTCAAGATCCCAAACCTGAACCATTATATTTCTTGAAGGACGTCAAGGGAGAATGGCATGAGTTTGAAACAAAGAAACAGAGACGGAAAGAACGTAAAAGAATTCAAGAAGAGAGAGAAAGGTCGAAATTGTCTAGTAATACGGGAAATACTCAAGATCTGAGTACTCCAGGAACTGCTCTTCAACTTCCCCCATCAGCTCCTCATACGGCTCCCACAACCGAACCAAGAACCGAACCCAGAACTGAGCCAAACACGGGCCGTGAACCAGAACAGGTATTCGACGCTGAGATGGTTGATCCCTCAGGTCAGGAAAATCCAATATCATGAAATCAGAGACATGTGATGAAGGTAGAAAGCTCAATTATGTACTATAATATACTCATTGAACTAATCATCTCAAATGAGAGCAATTGTATATTTAAACCAGACCCTAAAGCAGTCACATTTTAAAATAATATCTACTTTAAACGTCTTTTCTCCGGCCCAATGTCCTTTGACACATCGCCTGTACGTAATTTACGAGATCTGCAGCCACGTTCTCAAATTCTCTGTAATGCGATGAGAAAATCTGCAACAATGGCTATACAGAAGAAGATCAATTTAAATGAACCTATTGGCAACACGGCTAATCCTACTTTAGAAGTGGTCAAATTAGCTCCTGAATATTCGGAGGCTTGTTTAATTCTTCATGGAGATCGGTACAGACAACTTCAATCTCAGTTTACCAAAGCAGTTTTATGGCATAGAATCACCGTGAGCACTGTAGTATTGCTTTTATCATGTTATACGTACTATGTGTTACAAGACTATATCTCCATCTCCGATAGTTTAAGTGAATTCTGGAGGGTTACCCGTAAATCCCACGAATTGCATGTCAGATTGCTTATGAATTCTGCCGTTTTGGTGGGTTCTGTGGGGTTTGTTGGTCTTGTATCATTCATGATATCTGATGAATTCAAAATCATTTCTGATAACTTGATCAAGGCTAGGTACGTTTTGGATCTTTTTGGGTTTGATTTGTTTAAATATTCCAAGTTGGAACAGGACTCCAAGGATTTGAAAGAGAAAAAATTATTGGCTAATGGTGCCAATTCTCAGATTGTTTTATACAGAGAAGAACCTATAGCTGTATTAACTTTAAAACCAATATATGAAAGATCTAATGATTCTCATTTGGTGGTTAAAATTACTGGTTTGAGTGTTAGAAAAGTCTTCAAGCCATTGAATTTCGAACAGGTTTTGATCGACTGGGCAATCTCAAGAAGCAATGATCTTTTGAAAGAGTATTTATCGGAAAAGAAAATTAAAGCTACTAGTGGATGTAAAGTCAGTTTACTCATTGACTCATATTCATTCGAGGATTCATTAAATTCGTTCTTGAAGGCTAATAAATTCAACATGGTCAGCTCCAACTACAATTTTAACCCTCTCAACGAAAAAACTGCTATTTTTAACGGATTAGTTAACAAGGCTTTTGGATCTTCCAGAGACACTTATGCTTTACATTCAGTAATGACATAAAAACGATCACCTTTTTTTCACAACATACAAAACAATATCTAATATAATAAACTATTCAGTTAAAATCCCATTTTCAAACACGACTTCATGTGGAGATATTACAGTTACTTTCCAGTTACTGGCATTAGCTTTTGCAGAACATTTATCTTCAATTGAAACCTCATCACGATAACTAGTAATCTCGGTTAGGATAACTTTCCCATCTTCGGTCTCGACTATTGGCGCATATTGAATATACTTTGACTTTGGTAAGCAGTCTCTATCTTTGGGAGGAGGTTGTTGTTTTGGATTGATATTTGCGAAGTAATATTCATCAAAAGTGACCAAGTTACTTCCTAATAATCCATACTTTTTAGGAGTAGTATACTCACCAATAACGTCTTTTTCACCCAGAACACGATCGATGATAGTAGCGGTCCAAGTGTTAGATCCAGTGGAGTCATCATGTCCAGTTCTATCCATAACGATTGTGTAGTTCTGGTTGAATTTCCATGGATACCCTTCCCCACAAGAGACACCAGGACCATCATCAGCTCCATCAGAACAATGAGATGAAGTAGAAGAAGGTCCCTCACCAAAAGCACTGAATACCAAATACTGCAAATAATGACCCCCTCTAGGTTGCCATCCAAAGTATCCATCATCTCCAGTCTTAAACCATCCTTGAGTAGCATAATAATATCCAGTGACATTTCCAGATAGGACGTTCAAAGTGGAAGTCACCTTTACTACGTTTGACGCACCTTGACCTGGGGGAGCATCCCAGTAAACTCTGTTAGCGAATACTTGTGAAATGAATAAAAAGATAGTTAACAACATGTTTAATGATCCAAAATCACTCCAAAAGTCGGGCGTTTTATAGTTCCAGTGGAGTTACTTCACCAAAGCATGTGGCCGAGAATGCTGGGAAGCCCTGTGTGTCCGATTACTGCATACATACCTATTTCCTGTACGTCAACAAGTCCGATTTGTGGTTGATAAGTCAATTGAATAAAGTTTCGTTGCCAGTAACTCGCAATTGTTATTTATACGTAATTGAAAGAAAGTTTAATCATTAAAGTTTTGAGTGGAAAACGTTCTCGAAACCTGTTGAATTATTTATAGAATAGAGCCAATGAACTTACAGAACATGAAAAAGGAGATACGAGTACCGAATTTGAAGCTATTGTACATTGAACCAGTGTTCATACGTGAAAATGTTACATTCGCAAGCAAATAGTGGCATGTCCTACAGGATGTGATTATGCATTCTCTTAATACCTATTTAAGTCGGGAATCAATCCAATAAACCCGTGACCCTGGATTTCTTCTTTTGCTTCATAACTCTCACCACGATCAAGGCAAACCATGCAACAATCACCAAAAGAATGGTGTAAATACAGTATTTCAAGCCAGTAAGAAGCTTGAAAAACATATATTTGAACCAATACATTTCGGGATCTCCATACGTTTCCTGTTTCCGTTGTCTTTCTCGTTGTCTGATTCTCTCTTCAGCTCTTCGTAATCTTCTAAGAGATTTCCTGGTTTGTCTTTTTGGTTTCTTGGTATCTTGTTTCAATTCCAGTTTCAAGATCATTTGGTCTTCATCTTGTTGGCTAATTAATGTAGTTAATTCATCGATACTACCGATGAAAGACCCATCTGGTTTGTACAAGGCATACATTTTATTTTCCATGATATCGACATTTTCAGTCAATTCACCGGTTTCAGCTGTGAAGCCGAGATACTTCACAATCGGTAATTTAACATCCGTAAGTGTAACACAATTGGTCCAATGTTCAGATTTCCCATCGTAATTGAAATCTAATGAGAAATATCCATCTTTGATATACACAATTCTGGCCTTTGTGAAACCACTTGGAGGATTTAAAATCAGTCTGGCATTACATCCGGCTAAACGGGTATCATATCCATCATTCAGCTTTTCATAATGAGTATTACCATCTCCGAGCATTAAATTAACGAATGGGAATTGTCCTCTCTTACCATTCTTGTAAGTATCAATCATGATTCCTAAACCATTGAAGTAATCCTTGGCACCAAAAACTTCACCGATATCCGATTTCCTATCAAGAAACCAAATAGCAAATCCATCAGCAACAAGGTTAGTGTTTTTACTATGGATTTGAAAAGTCACTTCCATCTCAAAAGATTCGGCTTGAATCGGCTTTTGACTGAACATATTCCCTACCTGATGTTGATTATCTGAGGTTAACCTGACATATTCATTATTTCTCACCAAAGTATTTCCAATAAGATCCCAATATTTAACATGATATGAATCCTTTTCAAAATATGGAGGTCGAAGGCTCTGTGCAGTCAACTCCACCTTATTGATCTTAACAATGTCTTTCTCCTTGTTCTGAAGCATTGAATTGATTTCTTCGGGGGAGAAGTAGTCTGATGACCCACCAAACCCGAATATCCATCTGATCAAAACAACAATCGAAATAACAGAAACTAGAGCTAGTATAAGTTTCTTTTGATTAATTCTTGACATGGTGGTCAGATTGAAAAAAATCGAAAAATGAGAATCCATGGATGAGGTCCGAAATGGGCAACAGATACCCCACGACTTCATCAACCGGATGTATAAGTTGCCTCTTATTAGGAGCACAATACATATAATTTAGAGACGGTTTATCCCATTAATGTGAATTACTATATACAAAAGATTCATTTCTAATCATCTCATTGCTCATTGAACTGTCTACTTTCCAAATACCACTGTTCTGAGAGCCGAGAAGAAAGTCTCCTTACTTTCACCCTTAATTTCTTTCATTAATCTCTCATAATACTCCGGATTTCCCTTCGGATGTAACAACTTGTCGTCTAATTTATAATAGTTCTTGTACTTGTCATTGACCATGTCTCTCAATGCGATGTATTGTAACTTCAAATCCTTTTCTGACACGTCTTTAAGAGCATCTTCAGAAAATCTTTTGATCTGTATATCCTTAAAGGACGTATAATGCTGGATCCTATCTTTTGGTAAGGTCTTGAGCAATGATAATATCTTATCTTTGATCTCTACTTTGCTCATATCTGGGTTTTGAAAAATATTAATCGTGAGAATTTTTTCCTTTGGAAAATCTCAATCATCATAATGCCTAAAGCACCAACTCCAAGAGTGATCTTTGTTCGTCATGGACAAACTGAATGGTCCAAGTCAGGACAATATACCTCAATTACAGATTTGGAATTGACTCCTTTCGGAGTGAAACAAATGAGAAATACTGGTAGACATTTGATTGGTTCAAGCCCATATCAGTTGATTAAACCAAGCAATTTAAAATATATTATCACCTCTCCAAGAACTCGTGCTCAACAAACAGTGAAGCTTTTATTAGAGAATTTGGATGATTTCACCAAATCAAAGATCCCTATAAAAGTGGAAGATGATATTAGGGAATGGGAATATGGTGATTATGAAGGATTACTTACTCTGCAGATCAAGGATTTAAGAGCTTCTCGTGGTTTGAATAGTGACGATTGGACCATCTGGAAGGATGGTTGTGAAAATGGAGAAGTTCACACTCAAGTGAAACAAAGATTGGATAAGGTAATTGGAGACATTAGAACTATTCATAAACAAGCTTTGGATAATGACGAACCTTGTGATATCATTGTGGTTGGCCATGGACATATCTTAAGGTGTTTCGCAGCCAGATGGGTCGGTAAAGAAATCGACGTCAATCCCCAATTCATGTTGGATGCTGGTGGGGTTGGAGTTTTAAGTTACCAACATCATAATATAGACGAGCCAGCCCTTTTCTTGGCTGGTGCCTTTGTAGTGCCAGTTGAAGAACAAAGTGGAGATTTATAGTGTCAATAGGGCAATATTAAAAATTTCAGTTTCCGTCTCAGTATGGAAATTTCCGTCCCAGTATGGGTGTAAGGGGCCAAACTTGCGGGCCGAATCTCATCGCTGCCGCTCATCACTTCCGAGAATTGTGGTCCTCCACATAAAAAGACTAGAGTTTCTCCATCTTTTTTTGGGGATATTTATACTTTCAAACATGACTATCAATCCTATTCCAATATGGCTTGATTGTGATCCTGGTACTGATGATGCTTTTGCCATTTTACTCTTATTATTTCATCCTCAGTTCAAATTAATAGGTATTTCTACTGTGCATGGTAATGCTTCTTTAGATACTACTACTCACAACACTTTGGCACTTCTTGAAGTTATGGGAGTGAAAAATGTTCCCGTGTACAGAGGTGAGTCCAGTCCTCTTGTAAAGCCTCCGTTCTATGCCCATTATGCCCATGGCAAGACCGGTATGGGTGGTGCCAATTTACCGGAGAAGACAGTTTTAAAAGAAAAGACTGATAAAACATATGATGAAGCTATAAGGGAAGCAGTTGAGCAATACAGAGATGAAATTTGTATTATAGCCACTGGTACCTTTACCAACATGTCAGTCTTATTTAAAAAATATCCCCAGTTGAAGAAAGATATCAAATATCTCTCTATTATGGGTGCATCATTTGGATTCGGTAACGTTACTCCACATGCTGAGTTCAATGTCTATGTTGATCCAAAAGCCGCCAATGATTTATTTCATGATGAAGATTTACAGGATAAAATCATAGTCAACGGGTTGAACATCACTCATACTTCTATTGCTGACGAAGCTACCAGAAACATGATGTACAACAAAGTGGAAAAGGGCCCAATCACTTCCATGTATGAAGGAATCATGAACTTCTACTTCTACAACCTTTATGCTAAGAAGGGATGGACTGGTCCACCATTACATGATCCGTTGGCTGCTTTCACTTTAATACCAGTATTTTTGAATGACTTTGAATCGTTCAAGTTTGAGTCCTTTAGAAGAAAAGTCACTGCAGTTGAAGGAGGTGAGAACGATGGTGAGACTATCTTCGATAATGGCAGCAAGTTCGAAGATGAAGGTAACGAACAGCATGGATGTATCATCGCTAAATCCATCGATATTCCTTTGTTCTATAAATACTTGAACCAAGCTCTCATAAACGCAGAACAGCATCTAAAAGCAAAAAAGATAAATTGAATAGAAAACATTTAAAATCTAAACTGACTTTATAATTTCAACCAATTTGTAGCCTATCTCTCTTACTACATCATCTGCCCACAACACATCTAAATGTGAGTAATCCTTGACTTCAAAGACATTCAAGTTTTGTCCTTCTGTATAAGCGGATTCAAAATGCTTCATATGAGTTGCCAATCTTTTTCCATCAACAAGATTATCTGTTTCACCATTGAATATTGTTATAGGTACTATGGCTTCATCGAACCATTGTTGTTTGAAGGGGAAGTAGCTCTTATCATCATCAATATTGAATTTTTTTTCATTAGTGACCTGATAGTTCATGCCCTTTTCAAAGGCTTCCGATGATACCAACTCATTTCTGAACGATTCTTCTCTCCAATAACTGAGCCACCATGTAAGTAATTTAGCCGATACAAAACTTACGTTAAAGATGAAATGAAAATGCCAAATTTTTCTGTCCTGGCTCCATTTGTTTCCATTCCATTCAAATAGGTAATTAAACATAAAAACACACATCTTCCCGAAGATGGGCATTTGACAAAAGTTATTTCTGGCTTGGGTCATTATATTCAAGAAACAACAAATACCAAAACATAACTTGAACCCCAAATGAGATCTATTACCTATGAAATCCAAGAATTTTCTCTTATGAAACAATTTACCCGGAAATAATGCAGGGGCCAATGCTACAAAATGATTCAATTTCTCGTGAACTTCTTCAAGTTCTGGGTTTCGAAGCATCAAAAATGATTGCGTACAACCTTGCAGATGCCCAACCAATGTAAGTTTCTTGAAATTGGGGCAGTTGACTAATACATTATCAATTAAACAAGACAAATCATAAACAGCCAAATCTCTAATGTCCCAATCCCAATATTCCTCGTTATGCATAAGATTCCCCTTATAAAATGCATGCTCAGGCTTGAAACCACTCCGGTTATTGCCCAACCACACATCATATCCTTCACGAAGCAAGTATACAGGAAGAGATCTGTTTCCAGGGGTGAGAAAGGATCCCGAAGACGACAAAAGACCATGCTGAAGAAGAATCGGTTGCATGTGTGCTCTTTCATCATCCGATTGTTTGGGGTCAATAAGTCGTTCAAGACGTAGTATGAAACCATCCTTTGTCTGCACTTTATACTCTATCAAGTCCAATTGAAGCTGTTGTGCATAGTATTTCAAATGCGGCAGTGGTTTCATGGAACCTATATTAGGATAACAACTAATACCATCATCAGTAATCTCCCGATCGGGTACACCAGCACTTTTATTCTTCTTCAATTTCTGTCGCAAAGCATATAGTAAAGCCGAGAGAAAAAGCACAAAAACAAAGCAAAATGATAAAATACCCGACGACAAGAAATACCAGTATCTTACAAAAGTTGAATGCCTTTTTTGTTTAATATCTGGTGTAAACTTGACATTCATTTTATTGCAAAAAAGACCATAATCGCGCAGCCATAGATTAGCTTAATGAATGGAATTTAGGAAACAGTGCAAATCTCCACTGTGGGATAAATTGGGAAGATATCATAAGTACAGAGCAAAACCAGGATCCATGAGTATCGATATAAGTCTTTGTTACAAGCTTTAGATCTCTGTTCCAGCAATTACATCTACTTTTATCAAGGACCTTAGTAGTGTCCATACCAATCTATTTATCTGATGAACTAAAACTATCAATTTTTATCGGCTTTCGTGTCCCTGGCGCGTTGGCTTAACTCTTGTCGCAACTGGTCGTATTTACCCGTTTACAAAAGATCAATTAATGCGGGTGGGAAATTCGGTGAAACTCCATCCAACAAACTGTTCTTGAGAACTCCTTGGCGTGAAACGCCGGGTGGTGGCATCAGAAATCAACAGTGTCTGGCAACAGGCATTGTATGGGAGCCACCACGGATGGTTGGCATTCTCATTGTGAGAAGGCACTTGAGTGCAATATACGAACTTCAATTAACGTTGAAGAACTCGATACCGATCACAGTTGTGAGTGGAGTTTTTTTTTTGTTAAATATGTAAGTGGTTTAAAAGACTGGAGTATGTAGAAATGGTGTATTTATGAATAAAACGTAGATGAACTAAGTGAGGCTTTGGGTGCAAAAAAGCATCTCATCTCATTGCAAACAGAGTTGTTGAAGTGGAACATTCGAATTGAAACATTTGAAGTTTACTCGTTTGGGGCAGTCTACAAATTATACATTTACAATCACCTTCTTACTTTCACGACATACACTTTTCTTTAAGACACATACCAAGTACAAACCCTATTGTGTAACTCCTCCTCTCGTTTCGACTTCTGTGAAGTGCGCAGAAAAATTCCCCATACAACATGGTGTTTAACAGTATACGGAAAATCTTTATGTCATTCAGAACAGAAGAAGAGGAAAGAATTTATTCACGAGCCGCTTTCTTTAATCTTCTAGGATTTCTTGGGTCTTGTGTGGCATTTTCAATTCTTGCACAACGACTTAGTCGAAACCCACGAGAAGTAGCACATATTGCCAGAGCCAATGCACTTATCAGGGCAATTCAAAATTAAATACAAACTTTAGCATGTAATATATATACAAGGACAATAAAAGTAACAAAACAAACTAACTAGATCTAATGTACAAAGGAAGCCAAGAAATCAATTTTTAAGTAAGATTTCTTTAGCCATTTCATATGCGGTCCAGGATATGGCAGTAGATGGAACATTGAATACAATTCTTGGTTTTAAACCTCTAAGAAATATACTCATTTTTCCTTCCTTATATAGGGCCTTCAAAGCCGACGTGAATCCAGTACTTTTCTTGATACTTGAGATATTTGAGATTCCTTTAGTTTGTAAAGCAGTTTTAATGACATCTAATGGATTAGTAAGAGCTGCAGCAACACCACCTGCTACAGCACCTGAAACACAGTGCAAATAAGGATTATAATTTCCATCTGGATTTAGTATAGAACTTGAATATTCATAGAATCCAAAGTTTAAGGCTGCAAATGGAATACTAGTGAAAAGGGTGGTAGGATAAGAAATATAAAATGCTCTAAACCCTTCGGTAGCATAAATATGTCTAGCAGTTTTTAAGAGTTTAACTGAATTACTTCCAACCACAGAATCACTAGTTTTTGCAGCAACTGGTATAGTACCTACTTGCATTCTTTGTTTTAAAACATCGAAAGGAGTCATAAGGGCATCACTAGCTGTAGTAGCAGCAATTCCTGCCCCAGAAGCAATTAATGGATGATTTTCATCGGTGACAATTTTATTGGTATTTTTGGTGGTGGTGAATTGGTTAACAAGGAAAGTTTTAGAAGCTTCAAATACAGAAAAATAAATGGCATGAGCAGGTCCTGCCCCTAAAACAACGGATGAAACACCTCTCCAAAGAGCATAAGCTCCTTCAGTGGAAGAAATCTTTGAAATTGATGCTACCAATCCACTTGAAAAACTTGGACTAGAAGAGATGATTTGCATTCTTGTTTTAAGGGAGTCGATAGGAAACATAACCGTATGTTCCATTATCCCGGCAAAGGCCCCAGCAGTAAGATGAGCTGTTAAAGATGCATCTGGAGGTAAAGCTTCATAATCAATCTCGACCGTATCATGTCCGGGACGAGCATGTCCCTGAACAGGACCCGAATTATTGCTATTATTTGGTGGCATATTTTTGGGAATACTATTGAGACTGTTTTGTGGAGTTTGATCCATAATTATGTTACTTTTAGTAAGGATATGTCTTTGATTTGTTCAATTCAAAGGTGATGGGAAATATTCGGGATATTCAATAGATGTGAATTCACCGTGCGATTGCTTCTGATGATATTAAGCAGAAAAGAACTGGTAAATTAGACGGTAAAAGCTGGAAAAGTTGATAAACAGTTAATTACTTGGATATGACTGATGAATACAGATATGACTGAATTGAGATACTTAAAACCAAATGGTTTTGTCGATTAATGTCACTTTATGAATTTTTCAATGGAGAAAATTCGGTCTCAATTTTTTCAATTTAATTCTTAATTTATTTTTTCTCGACCAGCGATAAATGATTGTGAAAATGACAATTAAAGCTAACAATTTACACGAGCACACAAGAAGGGGAACCAGCAGAAAAAGTATATACTTAAAATCGGAGTTACTGGATGAGTTATATAGATCTTATATAAGGTTACACAGTAATCAAAGGGTCATTCTGACCTGCCTAGTGATGACTAACTGTGGTGCCTAGAACGACATGTCGACCGATTGGATAGATGTCCTGGCTCGTGTGACAACCGCAATCGCGATGGGCCTGTTGCCGATTCCCGGAGACTACGATGCCAATACTTTTTACGAGCCATGCAGTGCCGTCCCCATAACCTGAAATTGTCCAAGACATGATTCGTTGGTTGTATGAGACCTTTTTTCCATTGGTATTTGTGAGCAGACTCTATATATCACATTAATACTCTCATAATGTTACCTGAGAGTGGATATGTAATCCCGATGCGTTCCAGAACAAGAGCGATTTATTTCGAGAAGGCCCCTCACAGATTTCAAAGTCGTATTTAGATCCCCTTTTAGAGTGGATGTTAAGAATAATTTTTTTGTAGATTCAGCTTGTTTCAATTGTTCATCTTAGTGACTGTTGAAGTTGGGGTCCAGGTGTGGTAGTTACTGAAATTCTTGTTCGAGTTTGGTTAGGCATCTGTTTCGGGATAGTAACGCTCTTAACGCGTCAGTCCTGTATTAAACATTATTGAACTCTACAAATTTGCAGCCATTTACCGCAGCCTAAGGGATATACATATTTATATTCTATAAGCGATTTATAATTAGACGACTGGTTCATGGCCAAACTCAATCTTGTTCATCTCGGGGACAACACTCTTAACTTTCCCAGTTTTCAAGAAAGTTTCTATATTTTCTACTGTGAATTCCTCTAATCCCAAGATGGCTTCTTCGGTATGAGTCCCCATATGTGGTAAACTAATGACATTTGGAAGGTCCAAGAGTTCCTGGCTGACTTCCGGCTCGAATTCGAATACATCACTACCAAAGAATCCAATCTCTTTATTCTTCAATTTCTTGAGTATTTCTGCTTCATCTATGACAGCTCCACGGGCAGTGTTGATAACAATTGCAGATTTCTTCAAAAGTTTCATTGATTCAGCATTGAATAAATGATGAGTATTAGGGTTCAAAGGAACCGATACACAGATGACATCACTTTGAGTCATTAAATGTTCAAAACTTACATATTTAGCCCCATCTTCAAGGTCAGGACTCAACTGACTTCTGTTATAATACATGATTTCCTTGAATTGGAAAGGTTTCAATCTATCTCTAATAGCACGCCCGATACCTCCCATACCCAAGATACCAACCTTCAAAGCAGATGGGTTATGACCCACAGCAGCTCCAGCGGATTTAACACCTGACTTCCAATTTCCTTGAACCATCAAATCATGACCATGTTGGAAATTACGAATTGCTGCTAAAACAAGATAAACTGCAGTATCTGCAGTTGGAGCCTCTACAGGGGTAGTGACATTAGACAATTGAATGTTTCTTTTAATCAATGGCTCAACATCCACTTGATCATAACCAGCACCACAGTGACATACACTTTTGACCAGAGGAGGTAAATGACTAACTAATTCCTCATCAAATCTTCCGGTGGTTGACATATCAAATGACCTTCCAATTGAAACCACATCGCTGTATTTGCCTTTAAGATCTTTAAAGAATTCTTCTCTATTTTTAGAGGAGATAAGATGGACATCGGCAATTTGAGAAACACGTTCCCAAGCAGCTTTGGCACCAAACTCTTTAGCAATCCACAATACTTTTGGTTTACTCATAATTACTTAAATTTGATAAAACTGGAAATTGGCCCTTTATATAATTTTCCATTCGCAGTCGTTGATAAGCTTGGTGGGGGACAATTTTGTTGGTGGACACCGCGGGGAGTGTGGCGGTAGAAGCGACATGTCGCGGGATCTCGGAGAGAAGATTTAACGGAGTTAGCCACCTTGTTGGTGACTCGTGAGGCTTGCGAGTCAAAGATAGGAGTCAGATCTGGAAACCATATACTGATTAGGGAAATCCAGGCATTTTTGACAGATAATTATAACTCCGAGTCAAGATCTCAATAAAGAAGAACCAAAGTTGGTTAACTGGTAGATAGTAGAGACTAGAGGCCCGGATAAAGCAAAATATCGATAGATTATAAACTAAGTCCATGAAAGTCGTCTAATAGACGAGAGCAGATCCTCTATACATGAATGATGGTTTATCATCAATAGAAGTAGTAGTGACTTCAGAGACTTCTCTGATTGGGAATCCTTCGAAGCTCTTAGCGTAGACAGCAACAGAGTGACCAATTAATTGAGTGTTAACGACCCAAGCATCATAGTTTGGATTGGTCAAGTCATCACATAATTGATGGTAACATTTGTCAAACCATTCACCTTCGACACCTCCGAATTTTTCGACACCTTTTTTGGTCTTGACTCCTTCAGCACCTGCGGCGATACCACCAGCTGGGATTCCTGCATCAATGAACCCAACGTAATCAGATCTTCCGTCAAATGGAACAAAGGAATAGTTTAAACCTTTTGATTCATAAAATTCAATGTATAAATCTCTCAAATCACCAGAACCATTTGGATGGTCTTTATTGTTGGCGTCATAAATTTGGTATTCGTAATTTGGAGAAGCCATCATATCATAATCCATGAATAATCTAAGTTTGGCATTTTCTTCTGGACTCAAGCTTTCGGCGTAGTAAGTTGATCCCAAGAGCCCTTCTTCTTCAGCAGCCCACCAGGCGAATCTAACGGCATTTTTGACTTTGAAGTTGGTCAATTGTTTAGCAACTTCCAAAAGGGAAATAGTACCAGAACCATCATCATTGATACCTGGACCTTCAGAAACAGAATCTGAGTGAGCACCTAAAGAAACAACATTATCGTGGTCACCAAACACAGTTTCAGCAACCACATTCAAAGTCTTGATATGTTTAATGTAAGCATCTATGAACAAAGTAACGTCAAATTTAGTTTCTGGGTCTTTCTCTAAGGCTTTAATATATTTTTTGGCATCCTCAGTAGTGATAGAAACAGTTGGAACTTGATGTTTATTATCAGCAGATAAAGTTCCGCTTAATGGTTCCTTATCATAAATGATAGCTCCAACAGCTCCTGCTTTACCAGCATTAGCAGACTTATCACCAAAAGCACATTGACCTCTTTCAATCAATACAATATTACCAGCAGTGGTATTAGCAGGGAAATCTTCAGGATTACAGCCAAAATCGGAGGCTAAAACCAAGTTCCCATGAACTGGCTTTAAACCTGGGGTTCCAGGAGTGAAACGGAAGGGTAATAACAGTTTTGGTTCAACTCCATCAATAAGTAATGAATAACTATTGACTTTACTATCCAAAGCATCAAAGGCTTGAACATCAACGTCATAATATCCTTTTAATTTACGCAATTGGGTGGTGATGTATCCAATAGTAGCCCAATGACCTTTAGAGTCGATAACTCTGGTGGGATGACCGTAGGATTTTTCGGATTTTTGGGCAATCTTGAAGAGTTTCTCGGCCCTTTCTCTTAAAGCATCTTCGGTAATTAATTCTTGCAATTTTTCGGTATCAATTTCTGGTTTTAAGTGGTATTTAAATCTATCCCAGAATCCCATTTTTGGGGAAGAAGAAATCACATTCATGATACGATCTAACGAGTCGGGGATCATGTCAATTTCGGTCAAACTTTCATCTAATTGTAAAGGATGTTGAGGGGAGTTGAAAACAGGAATTGCAATGGCTGAAGCCGCCAATAACAATGTTAACTTCATGATATACCGAATGAATAAAAGTGAATGGAATTGGCTTTTGTGATAAGCTTACAAAGCTCGCGACTTTTATACGAGAGAAGCCACACACTTTCGGTCAAGGGCGTGGCAGCAGCGAAATTTGTTATAAGTTGTAGGAGTGGTACAATATCTAGTATAGTTAGTAATGTTAAATATCACTGGCAACACAAATAGGTAGTTTTTGTACATATTCCTTACTACCATGGAAAACTGTTGTTCAATGGCCCATTGAGTATCTTGCTCTAGATAATAGCACCGTGGTCAAGTTGATCGCAGAATAGAAATATAACACAAACGCTGTTCGCTCCCAATCTTAAACCCCAAAGCCCCCCGAAACATTATCCGACGCCTCCATTTGTTGTTGAAGAACAAAGAGAAGATTTTACTGGAATTGAACTGGAATTGAGCTGGAATAGGCTGTAAATGTTCCTCACTTTGATTAACCAAAATATGATTGTGGCAGTCTCCCCATATTGCTTGTGACATATAAGGAATAACTAATAGTTGCCTTCGAAACACCCGTACACCCCCATACACCCATCAGTTCAATTGAAAGTGGCTGCTAATTAGAAAGGTCTTATATTGGCACTTCCATTTTAGTATTATGCAGTCCTGTACAGTGCCAATGATATTTTACCATTTGCGATTTCCTCGACTGCAAAAAGCTGCAATTAACATGGATCTTGGGTGGGACTTTGGTTACAACGGGTCGACAGATTACCGTTTCTTCTATCGTTACCTTGAGGATGAGTCCAAGATGAAGAAATTTCTTCTTTATTTACCACCTCCCGTAAGCAAAGCGAAAAAGATGAATAAAATATATACCAGTACCCCGAAAGATCCCAATCTGGACATAACAGTATCTATTATTCTTGATGGCATCAATGTGACCTATAAATGTTTGAAATATCCTACTGAAACATTACTTACTGTTAAGTTGACTGAACGGAACAAGATGAATGAACAAGAGTTCTTCAACAAGTTTATCATGCCAATAGTTGATGATGGATGTCTTGGAGTTCAAGATACCGAAGTTCGCTACTATAAACTTGGAAGTATGTTAGCAGTACAAGAGGATATCAGGTATACTGATCTGAGAGTGCTTGATCTTGAGGATAATTTCCGAACCAACGTACTTCGGTTGATTGGAGTATCATTCAGAGTGAATATCCAAAGATTTCATTCCAAGTTGGCAGAGAAGTTTGTTGAAAGAATCAGAACATATCTAGGGGCAAACACACAAGGAATTAATACTGAGGTAGACACTTCAAATAGTTATATTGATCGCCAAGCTGACCTTGGGCATTTGGGGGTCAATTGTACAGCCAATTTCGCATGTGCCACTTTCTGGGATGAAGCTCTTGAAATAGCCATAAATATCATTTGTCAAATTGAGAGCCAGATGCCAGGTCTTGGTGTTTACGAAGGCTACAAAGCTCAGATTTCTGGAGAGAGAAACAAGGGGCGTGAAATCAATAACTATAATCGAGTCCTTATGAAACTAGTAACTCAAGGTGCATATAGTGCCACTAGACGACTCATCTTTGACGAGGGGGACACTTTTTTGTTCATAAATCTACATGAAAGTGCAGAAATTGAAGAAGAGTTGACTTATTCGGAGTTGGTTCCACCGCTAAAAACGGAGAATGAAAAAGACCAAGACAAGAAATTGGTCAGTAAGTCAAATCCTGCCCAAGTACAGCAGGATGAAAGCCTTCGGGACAGAAACGTGAAGTATCTTAAATGTGAGTATTTTGAAGTACCCAAGGCATCTTGTTTCAAGTATTTCAGGTTATTTGTTCTTGCATTTATGTGCACCAATGATGAGGAGCTTGATAGGGACTGGGTATTTCAGGATAATGTAAGTCAAATAATAAAAAGTCAGGATTCGTATGCAGAATACAGGCAAGGAGAGTTGAAAGGAGGAAGGTTCGGGTCATCAGTTGATGTGTCTGTATTTTCTAAGATGACTCAACAAGAGTTGATTCAAAAGTTCGCTGACGTCAAGTATTTCTATCTTCAGAAGTATACCAATTCATTCAAAAACTTAGGAGTCACAGCAATAATCGACGTGGACCCATGTATTAAAAAAGAGCTATTCAGTCTCGAAATTAATGTGGTGTCCAGTATGTTATTGAAAATCAAGAGTCCAATTACTGCTGTGAACCAGTACGATCTTTGGGAAGAACCAATGGAAGACAAATATATTAGAGCTAACCAATATGACCTTAGAGAGGTTCGATCTTACCAGAGACTCGCAGCCTTGATGGGTGATGTAGTTCCAAGATTATATGCATTTGGTAACATTAATGACATGTCTTTCAATATGAGCTATATGCCCCGGTTTGTTGGCCCATTTATCTTGATGCAAAAGATTCAAACCATTCGTTGGTCTGAGATCGAAAAAGAAAAAAGAGATGATCTTTTGGAGAATAAAGTCATACCTGCTTTCAACAAGATACATGAGGCTGAAGTTTTACATGGAGATGTGGAATTGAGGCATATTCTTTACGATGGAGAAAGAGTATGGATTATCGATTTCGATCATAGTACGATAACGACCAGTCTCGATCCGGAAAGAGTAAAAAGATACCAACAACAAGAAATTGATGAGGTCAGATATCTTTTTGGAATCCTCGAATGATTTAAATGTATATCAGAAGTAAAGCCTTTCTGTAATGTGGTGGCTAACCACCAGCATTTTGCCACAGTGTGACTAATCGAAATTCTATCTATTATTCTATGTAATTCAACCTCTTTTATTGTTTTTCTTAAATCTAGCATTAGCACCAAAACCTCCAAAATTAAAAAAATCATTATCGAAATTGAATTGGAATTTGGTATTACCAGAATGTCTAAATTGACTACCTCCTTGGAAAGGATTACCTCCTCTACCTCCTGCCATAGGATTATTGGGGTCAGCACCCAGATCGTACTGACGTCTTTGTTCTGGATCTGAAAGGACTTCGTATGCTTGATTAATGTCCTGCATTTTCTCTTCTATTTGCTCTGGGGTAAGGTCTTTACCCTTATATTTGTCGGGATGATATTTTAAAGTTTGTGTTCTATGGGCCTTTTTGATGGTCTTTTCATCTGCATCTTTGGCAATATCAAGCACCTTATAGTAATCCACTTTTGGAGTTGATGGGGGCGGTTGGGCCATTTGCCTTTGACGTTGTTGTTGCTGTTGATTGAATCTGAATTGTTGTTGACGTTGTTGTTGTTGCTGATGCCTTTGTCTCTCGTGTATATACAGTTCAACTTTAGACCATCTAGATCTGAATAATTCTGTTTGTCTAACATTCTTGGGGAAAGAATTCAAAAACTTCTCTGCAGCCTCAAATCGTCTCTTGGATAAAAGTCTGTCAACCTCCATAACTCTTCCAGGAAAGAACTTATCATTACGCACCACGGAACAATGTGACTTAATGGATTTAGTATCTTTTTTATGCACATACGCTTCACAGACTAGTCTATTCAAATCATCAATGAATTGAGATGAAACTATCAGTTCCAGCTTTTCGAACTGCAGGTAGAAATGCATAAGATAGTCATAGTTAGTCTTGATTCCAGACAATCCAGCCATTTGCCTCTTGGAGGGAGATTCCGAAAACAAGTATTGTATCACATAGTCGAAATCGACTTTCTCAGCCATGTTGACATACTCAATAGAAGGCTCATTGGTTTGACCTTCTTCCAAGTAGATATGGCTTAATTCTATTGAATAAACCTCGAGAATGGAGAATAATTTTTGCATTCGGAAGTAAAACTTGGAAAGTTCTGTGCATGGTTTATACTCGTTATCATATCTCAAGCATTGTTTGATATTATTGAAAGCCTTCTCGAAATTGACTTGGGTATAAAGAAGATAATTAGAAACCACCGGGAAGATGTCAAGGTTATTGACTGAATCAAGTTTGAGTATTGTGTTATAATTCTGGATGATCTTCTTTGAATTTTCTGGGGATTCTTGTTGAATGTGCTTCAAGCTATCAACATAATGCAGTAGTACGGTAGCATTGAGTGGTGCTATAGGTAGTAATTCTTGTTCGATCAAATCAACACAATCCTTGTATTCCCCCAGTTCACATATCGAGATCATGTTGTTAAACTCGTTTTGGAATTTAACAATTTTTTTAGCAAAATCCTGGTCCTTCATCTTGCGTTCACTGAACACCTCATCATCGAAACGGCCATATTCCATCAATAAATCAATAAGCTTTTGCTGTGCTGGAACCAAATGCCGATCAAGCCTTAATGTCTCTCTCAAGTCAGCAATAGCATCTTTCTCTTTACCCAAGCTCAATTCAATCAACAGCTTTTTGAAATATAGTTGTGGTAAAGATGTGGTTTTGGTATGCGATTTTTCAACTTTATTAATGACGTTAATAAATTGATCCAAGACATTCAGAGTGGGACCTTCAGTGATGAATGACTTCTCTGCAGCCAGAATCTCATGTGATAGGTCATTTGTGGCAGCTATTACCGCAATTTGTGAAACAAGTAGTATAACACTTAGAATCTTCATAGGTAAAGTTGAATATTCATACGTGTTTGATGCGAATTTACTAGAAATATTTTTGCAACTACCAATACTGAGAAAGTATGTATATATAAATTACTTAAATAACTTGGCCAAAGAGACAGCCCCTTCGTCATTTTTATTCATAACCTTGGCTACAGCCAATTCGAAATCCTCTTGGGTCACATGGATTCTTCTTTCTCTTAAGGCGTACATACCAGCTTCTGTACATACACCTTTAACATCAGCACCTGAGCAACCATTCATTTTTTCGGCAATCTTTCTTAAATTAATTCCTCTAGTCAAATTCATTGATCTTGAATGAATTTTAAGAATATCAGCACGAGCATTGACGGTAGGAGCTGGGAATTCGATTTTTCTATCGATTCTACCTGGTCTCAATAATGCTGGATCCAAGATATCTAATCTATTAGTTGCCATGATGATTTTAATGTCTTTTGAACTTTCAAATCCATCCAATTGATTTAAAAGTTCCAACATGGTTCTTTGAACTTCGGAATCTCCTCCACTAGATCCCTCGACTCTTGAAGATCCAATAGAATCAATTTCATCCATGAAAATAATCGATGGTGCATGTTCTCTAGCCATAACGAATAATTCTCTAACCATTCTTGAACCTTCTCCGATATACTTTTGTACCAATTCACTTCCTGAAACTCTAATGAACTTACATTCAGTATGATGAGCAACTGAACGAGCCAATAATGTCTTCCCCGTACCTGGAGGTCCGTAAAGAATCACCCCCTTTGGTTGAGCAATTCCCAAACTTTCAAATAATTCGGGATGCTTGACAGGTAATTCAATAACTTCTTTGATTTCTTTGATTTGTTTATCTAAACCACCAACCATATCATAAGTGGAGTCAGGTACTTTTTCAACCATCATCAAAGATACCAATGGATCGACCTTATTTGGTAAAATCTTGTGCAAGTCATAACTATCAGATTTCAAACACACTCTCAAACTTGGGGTCAATTTCTTAACATCGATATCTTTGGTGATATTAACGATATATTTTCCTTCAGGATGAATCTTCACCAAAACCTTGTTCAATCCCATGACTTTGATGACTTCTCCCACATAAGAACCCGGTTCTTGCAAGAGTCTCAATTCATCTTTAAGTTGTCTGACTTTGTTATTTAGTTTGTTACGTTGGGCTTCCAAACGGCGTAAATTCTCGGTGGCCGATTGAACATTGATTTCTGTGTCTTGGATCTGTTGTTCGAAGTATGGTTTGATACCTCCTTCATGGATATATGGTGTTACCGTGAGATTTGCCATCATGGATTAACGAATTATTTGTGTGCGAGTTGAGGTCGCGATATATAGAGATCAGGCCTTTGCACCGACAGTTGAAAGGCTGTGATACTTACTTTGGGTATACTACTATATATACTATATTCTCTGTCGACTCTCGTATTACTAGTTTTTCTAGTTGTAATCTGCCTCGTCGTCTCCCCTTGGATTTCTCTATTCAAATTCACATATATCCTCATAACTACCCTACCACTCTAAGACCTTGGCCAATCCGCAATTCGCAGTACAACTAACATGGCATTTGATCAGCTCTGTAGATGTGATTGCAAAACAGACTCAAAACTCCTCACTTTTGAGTCTTGTGATCTATGTACCAAGGAGGCATGTTTGGCTGGGGGTTTTTGTGGAGAAGATCCTCTGTTGATACGATTGAGCTGTTATCAGGTTGAATCCTATAAAGATATGGTAATTATATATCTGTTTGTATTAGTGGTGATTGGGTTAATAGCTGCTCGGATTTTCAGAAAGAAATAAACCGAAACTTATGGAATAGAATTCATCAGGTATTCTGACATTTGTAACAGTTGAATATGTGGCACTTATGCTATTTCAGCTGAACCCTTGGTAAATACATGCAGACCCCAAAACCACCTGTCCGAGAAAAGAAAGTTTCATGTTGTCGGTTTACGAACGTATAGAAACAAGTAACTTACATGCAGAGCATCATTCAAGGGATATCATTTATGCACCCGTAGTGGAGTGAATTCTTCCCCAGCACTTTGCATCAATTCGCAAGCACGATTGCTGCACCTGTTGTCAAGAAGTCTATAACCCCTCCTCTCGACCCCAATTGATACTTATATATATATATGTACATTAATATATACAATCACACAGACCCCGGTTTATAAAGTCTCCAAAACCCCATCATCTGTTGAACATATTTGATGATATGGATTATTGTCCCCTAGCAGATCATTTTCCGGGCCACGCACATTTCAGTTCTCAAATCGTGAAAAATCAAGTGAGTGAAAATTCAAGTGGGAAAAATTTTCAACCGTATAGTTAGTTAGTTTTTTCCATCGGATCCTACTAACTTTTACTTTATTTGGTATTTTTACTTGTTTTAAGTACCAATTCCACACATAACTTATCCGAAGAATATATAGGCTAAGCTTCACATCCTTGCTTTAGCTCATATCTTTTATTCTATCTGTGTGTGAAGTGTTTAATTATTGAGTGAATCGTTCATATCAATTTTTATTCCAAATTACGTGTATTATGTCTGATACCGTCAAAGAGCCGACTCAAAGTCGTCCCATCAAAAAGACTGAGTCATCATCCAATACTCCTGTTACTGCTACTCCTGATGCCACCCCGGGTAATAATTCGAATTCAGGTTCTGGATCTAATGATTCAAATAATTCATTAAACAATTCAAACTTGCCTCCTCATAATTCTTATTCAGGTAATAGGTACAACAAACAACATTATCACAATAGGAATAATAACAGACAACCTTATAATAAGAGGAATTATAAGATGAATCAACACCTGCCTCACCCTAATCTGCAACATCCAAATCAACATCATAATCAATATTCTAACCAATATAACTACAACCAAGCTCAAGCTGCTCAAGCTTATGCTGGTATGTATTATAACTATTACGGTTACGGATATCCTATGATGCCTGTGGGTATGTATGCTCCCCAAGGAACTGCTGCTGGTGCTGCATCTACCTCCTCTGGCTCTAGTGCCATGGCCAGTCCTGCCGCCGCCAATGCTACCATGGCTGCATCCCCTGTTTCCGATGCCGTTACTAGTCCAGTTTCTCAGTTCACCCCAATTGTTGGTGGAAAAATTAAAATCACCGATAAGGATGGAAAGCAAATCGATTTGGAGGAGAAAAAAAGACAGTTACAAAAATCATCTTCTGCAACTCCTATTCTGTCACCATCTAAATCATTTGCTAGTCCTGTGAAAAAAGCTGCTGCTCCTGTCACTTCTGGTCCTGTTCCATCTTTAGCACCACCTGCTGCCGCTCCAGTCGTTGCTCCAGTTTCTCCCGTGGCCCCAGTAGCTCCAGTTTCTCCAGTCTCTGCCATTCCAGCTCCAAAACCGGCTTCATCTTCCCCATCGGCATCATCAACGCCGGCATCTTCTGCAACTACCGCTGCTCCATCCTCTACCATTGAAGCTTTCAAAGCTCAGGTTAGAAGAAAGGCTGAAGCAGCTAGAAAAGCTGCTGAGGAGAAGGCTGCTAAGGAAAAGGCTGCCAAGGAAGGTTCTACCGTTGAAGCTGCTAAAGCCGAAGCTCCTAAGGTTGAAGAAGCTTCCAAACCAGAGGTTACTAAGCCCCTCGTGGCAGAAGAAGCTCCAAAATCAACTGAACCTGCTGAAACCAAGGAAGCCGTATCAGCTGATGACACCGTCGAAGCCCCTGTCAAAACTCCAGCTGAAGCCCCAGTTGTGGCTCCAGTTGATACCCCAGTGGAAGCTAAGAAGGTCGAAATCAAAGAACCAGAAGCAGACTCTAAGGCCAATACTCCTGATTTAACCACCGAAACTGATGGTGAAAACGATGAAGGTGATGATGAAAATACCGATGAACCAGAAGAAGATTCAGTTCAGGAATTGGATTTGTCTCAATTCTTTGACAAATTACAAACGGCTGAATTCATCGAAGATCCTTTCGAAACCAAATATCCAGAACCATTTGTTGGTGTTGATTCAAAATGGAAGAGTGAAACTAAGAAATATAGATACGACCCACAATTTTTAATCCAATTTCAACCAGTTGTTCAATATGAAGTTAATGAAGAATGGAAAACCAAATTAGCTGGTTTGGGTATTGTGGCTCAAAATAATCAAAAGAGATTTAATGGACCTCCAAGATCTGGCTCTAAAGGTGGACTTCCAAGTAGATTCAACTCTGCCTCAGGTAGAAGTGGATCAGGGTCTGGTCAATTTGATAGACAAGGCTCAAGAAATGGCTCCAAGAGAAAGGGAACCAATGGCAGAGATAAATCTAAAAGAAATAACCAATCTAAGAGAAAGGAGAAGGAAGACGAAAGAATCACTATACCTCCAGAAGAGATCAAACCATTGGAAAAGACCGCCAATAGATGGGTGCCAAGAGGTGGTAGAAAGGCAACTGAAGAAGTCAAGATGGCTCCAGATGGTGTTACTCCAATATTGAATGAAGAAGACGTTGAGAGAAAGGTTAAATCATTATTAAACAAATTGACTTTGGAAATGTTTGAACCTATCACAGATGATATCTTAAAAATCACGGATCAATCAAGATGGGAAGAAGATGCTAAGACCGTCAAACAAGTCATTTCATTAACATTTGCTAAAGCCTGTGATGAACCATACTGGTCTTCTATGTATGCTCAATTCTGTGCTAAAATGTGTACTAAGATAAGCGATGAAGTAAAGGTTGTCGAATTAAATAAGGATGGTAATGAAGTCACCGCCAGTGGTGGTGCTTTAGCCAGAAGATTATTATTGACCACCTGTCAACAAGAATATGAAAAGGGTTGGTCTGATAATCTTAGTGTCAGATCAGATGGTACTCCAGTCGAAATGATGTCAGATGAATACTATGCTGCTGCTGCTGCCAAAAGAAGAGGTCTTGGATTGGTTAAATTCATTGGTCAACTATATATTTTGAATATGTTAACCGATAAGGTTGTGGTCTTCTGTTTGACTAATTTAAGTAAAAATGTTGAAGATCCTTCTGAAGATAGTTTGGAAAGTTTGGCACAATTGGTCACCGCTGTTGGACCAAAATTCGAGCAAACTGAAAGAAATAAAAACCTCATGCAATTGGTATTCGATAATATTCAAAAGATTTTGGATAATGTTAAATTAGCATCGAGAATCAAATTTATGTTAATTGATTTACAAGATTTAAGAAGGGCCAAATGGGTCTCCAGTAAAAATGCATCAGGACCAAAGACTATCAAAGAGATTCATGACGAAGCTGAAATTAAGAGGTTAGAAGAAGAAAAGGCTGCTCTTGAAAGGAGAAGAAAGAATAAGACCAATGACTCTAGATCTAATTCTAATAGAACTGGAGGATCAAATTGGGGTTCACAACCTCCAAAGAGAGTGGACTCCAACTCAAGACTTGCATCAATTAAGGATTCCAAAGGATTCACTGCTGTTTCTAGATCACAATCTTCAAGATTGAATGAGTCAAACAGTGGGTTATCTCCAAGAGAAACTTCCAAAAGAAGTGAATCACTCCAATCAACTACTAATATGTTCGCCGCTTTAGGCGGTGAAGAAGATCATGAGGATGATCATCATCATAGTCAACCTCAAGATCAAGGTGAGGTGGAACTTCAAGCTGAAAGTCAGCCTGAAGTTGGAACGGACAAAGTTGAAGGAGAAACTGGTGAAAATCTCTAGGAAACCGCATGATTAATGAAATCTATTCTTTCCCCTTGTACTTATGTAATTTTAATATAAAATTATTTATAGATTTGGATATATCCATTGTATTATTCACTACTGTCTGAAAGTAACACGAAGCTTTCATCGAAGGCTTCTGGTAAAGTGGCCAAAACTTCTGAAGAAATAGATGAAAGAGGACTATCTTCAATATAATCATCCCGATTGGGGAAATTTTGGCTATAATCCAGTACTTCACTCTCATCGATGTAGGTCACTTCGCCAACGTCTTCGCCCTCTTCAATAAATGGTTCGAATGTAGCCAATTCAAACCCGTTGGGTGCAATACCAATATTTATATCATCGTCAAAGTCCGATTGCAGATCAAACAATTTCACTTCCAAAGGCTCATTTGTCTGCAGCGGCCTTTCATCTCTTTCAGAAAGCAATTGACTAACCAAGTCGTCATCAAATGAGACAGTTGGTTCTTTTGCACTCTTCAGTTTCTTGGTATTGTAAAGCTGACAGAGTTTCATTTTTTTGTACAAAGAAACCTGCAGCTTGCGTGATTTAACAAGCTTCTCAACAGCGTTACTTAATGCCTTTTGAATATTAATACTAGATGATATCAATGCTTTTCTCATCCCCATGAGCTTTGGAAGCATTGAGTTATCGTTGATGCAAGTTGAAGAATATAATAGTAAATTCCGAACTATTGAAAGAGGCGATTCCTTCTCTAGAAGATGTAGGAGTATAACCAATGCACTGACACATTGAAGCCTCTTCTGCAGTTTGGTAGAAGAGAAAATGAGTTCATAGTCCAGCTCAGTATCGCTCAATAGTCCCGTAGGCTCTTCTTCATTTTCAGAAAATTCCATATGCTTGGCCATTTCGTGTTGTTTCTGTGTATCTGATTGACGAATGTACTTGAGTTGATCCGTATGGAAGAAATAGTCATTTTTATCGCCTATAGCGGCCTTATTCCGCTTATATTTAACGGAAACCGTGAAATTATCCGTTGAGTTCTCAAAAGTAACCCTCTTTCTTTTATGCCGTGGTGATTCAATTGGCTTTGAATTATCAGATGGGTTACTCGTGATAATCCGGAAGAATGAATCATATAACTCTCTGACATTGTGTGTAGATTGCAGTGAAGTAATGAACGGTTTAACATCTTTCAACGTTAATATCCTGGGAGTAAAGCTCCCCCTGTATTCATCAGGGCAATTCAAACTGATTATCTCCACCCAACTAATCAACTTCCGTGAATCTCCATCAGCGTGGCTAATTAAGTACTGTTTAATATTGTCATTCCAAGTAATAAAACTCCTGTTAAGCATAGCTCTTCTTCGAATATTATCTAACATTACCGCCCGGGTCACAATCTGATTCATGTGACCATGATCTAATTTGGCCAATTCAAAAACTTGACATCTCGAAAGAATGGCACGTCGTATTCTCAGCTTGGGATTAGCTGTTGTGGCACCAATAAATACAAACAGACCTTGTTCCACTAGGGGTAAAAGGAAATCTTGTTGGTCAATTCTAAAACGATGTATCTCATCAATAAACACAACCACATTCAAATAGTCCATATTTTTATAACTACGACTTGTATTTTCCAGTTCTATAATTCGGGAAAGCTCTTTTAACTTACTTAAAGTACCGTCTGTAGCCGACAACTCTACAAATACATAGTTTGTCTCAGCAGCTAAAATGGAAGCAAGTGTTGTTTTTCCAACTCCCGGTGGTCCATAAAGAATCATTGATGGAAGATACTTAAGTTGAATGAAATCGTGAATCCTTCCACTTTCTCCCACAAGATGCTCTTGACCTATATAGTCTTTTAGCGAAGTTGGTCTTATGAGCTGAGAAAGCGGGATTGAGTTGGATACATGTGCTATAGTTTCATTAGCTTCAAACTCATCATCGCATTCCAGATCATCGTGAGAATCACTGATCAGGACGTAGGACTCATTTTCGGATTCCACATGTATTACATCATGATGTGAACTCCCATCGGTGCTGACTATGGTTTCAGGTATTGGAGTAGCATTGTCACTCGAGGTACCTTCTCGAATAGAGCTGACATCCATATCGTGATGTGAGACAACCATCAGTAAGACTACCGCGTCGCGTGCTTTCGACATGGAGCGAGATGGTGATAAAGCCGTGGAGCTGCCTTGTTTCAATTAAATCGGGTGTAGACGATTATTAGACATATTCATAGAAGTGTCATGCAATAGAGTAATTCACACCTCTTCAACAATGTAAACCCCTGAATTGACTGCAAGCAGAGAGATTATATTAAAATTTGCAGCCATCGAAACCTACAAATCTGTCTATTTTACTATACATTACCGCTTTCTCTTCGGTTCAGGATTCAAAGGTGAATTTGCGCTGACACTGACTTTCCGCTTCCTGAATTTATCATCATCGATAGTTCCAGGAGATGGGGAATTTGCAGCCTTGGGGTTCCTATCACCCAGTGATTGAGGAGCCAGGGTCTGTGCTTGAGACTGAGCTTGAGATTGGGCATGGGCCTGGGCCTGAGCCTGAGCTTGAGCCTGAGCTTGAGCTTGGAACTGCTGTTGTTGCTGCTGCCTTTGCTTGATCAACTGATTTTGATAATTATTATTAGCAGTGACAAAGAGCTCTAACGCTTTAGTGGGCAGTTTAACGTTATTCACCATTGCAAAGCCCATCAATGACTTAAGATTGCTCATGACATCACCAATTTGCATTATCCGCATAGAGTCTTCATCGATTCCTGAATGGTTTGCATTCTTGATAGATGTCACGTTTTCCTTAAGCTTAGTTAAAAGTTCCTGCTTTGAGTCTTTCGTATCTTTCTTTATCTTTACCGTTGACCATATTTTATCAACATTCGTCAAACTTAAATTACTTTGATAACTTAGAAGTCGACAGTCAGTCCACTCTATTCTGAAATCTCGAGTCATGAGAATTTTACATCCACCCATTACATGAGAGCTGGAACCGTCACTGTAAAAGTAAGTCGCCGAAAGTTTGGAAACGATAAATATAGAGCCATTATTCATCACTTGGAATCTAGCTCCTGGAAGTGATGCTGTGAACTTTGTAAGATCCTCAGATTTCATCACTGATGAGAGAAACTGAGGGGCTGTCACAGAATTAAGTTCGAATGTTCTAGCGTTGGGGACCGAATCTCCAGCGGTTGGATCTGGGTTCAATGGAGCTTCTGTATTTGGAGCAAGGCTCAAGCGAAAGGTAGAAGAAGGTGTGAAATATGACTGGACAATTCTATGCCAATAATCAATAGAACTGAGATTTGGTTTCAGCTCGTTACCAATTTGATCTAAAATATCAAGAACTCGTATTATACTTGCATTCCCAAGATTCCTTTTGAAAATTTTGATATTAAGTTCATTAGGAAAT
This sequence comes from Yamadazyma dendronema, assembly GCA_030572355.1. Classification (NCBI taxonomy): domain Eukaryota; kingdom Fungi; phylum Ascomycota; class Pichiomycetes; order Serinales; family Debaryomycetaceae; genus Yamadazyma; species Yamadazyma dendronema. The sequence continues at coordinate 154,988 of JAJLZP010000005.1, forward strand.
TGTTCTTGTCCAGTAAATCCTTGACCAGCACTTGATGAACCCACCATTGGTTTATTCATTTGACCAGGGCCTCCAGGCATCCCCATATTTGTACCCGGAGGACCAGGTGGACCGGGTGGACCATGGGGACCGTGAGGACCCTGGGGACCCTGTGAACCCTGGGGACCCTGTGGTCCCTGAGGTCCTTGTAGATTTCCAGGACCACCAGGACCTTGCCATGGTACTCGTTGACCCATTGGCCCTGTGGCTTGTTGTGGAACCTGTTGCTGGTTGTGTAGTTGTTGCTTGAGGTTCATCTGTTGTTGGAATTGTGGGTTCTGGAGAGCATTAGGAGGAGCCAGATTCCCCAACTGAGGAGTGTGACCAGTGGATGCACTTCCTGAGTGGCTACCTCCAGCCAGTCCTGGTAAAGGAGCCGAATTTGGTGGTTGCATTGGTGTATAAGCATTCATTTGGTTTGGAGTTTTTATGGCCTGACCATTCCCGTTATTAGAACCAGGGGCATGACCATTGGATCCAGGACCAGGACCAAGTTGTTGTATAGTAGCAGCACGTTGCATTCCTGGACGTAACTGTTGTTGTTGCTGTTGTTGCTGGGGACCTTGACCCCCTTGTGATTGAGCCATTTGGGCCCTCTGCTGGGCCATATATTGTGAGTTCATATTTTGATTCATGGGAATTCCCTGCATTCCTTGCATCGTATGAACTCCTTGCATAGCTTGAGGGTTCTGAGAGTTTTGCATGAATTGTTGCATCGTTGGAGACTGGCCCATGAATTGTTGTTGGGGATGAGGTTGTCTAGGGTTAGCACCAGGATGGCCTTGAGGCATATTGGGCAGACCTTGATGAGCCGATTGTGGAACTTGTTGCTGTTGTTGTTGGATCACAGTGAAGTTGGGATTCATCATCGGAACTCCCTCATTCATGTTGATGCCTATATTACCATTCATCAATGGATGGGACTTTTAAAAAATTGGTTTAGTACTGAGGATTGGGAAGACCCTTTCTCTGGTAAGTGGAGAAAATGGAATTGGTTTGTGGTCTGAATATTATATAAGTGATTTTGTATTGACCTAAAATTGGATAACTAGGATCAAAACTGAGACAAATAGTGCACCAAGAGGATGAAGTAATGATTATGAATACCTACTCCAGTTGTTCATTGAATTTTTCAGGGCGCGAATGGTTATGCCGCACCGAGTTTCATGAGGCTCATTGAATTCAGTTTTTATATATCTTATGTAAAGCTTAAAGACAGACTTTCAGTCGTGTTGATGTATCTAATAAACGCTTTATGTTGGATGATAGGTCGACGTGGTTTCAAGGTTTTCATATCATCCTTAGACTCGGCATCCAGCACGTCTCTAACCTTAGTGGCCCTTCTCTTCAATAACTTATTCAAAGTGTCTCTTTTCTCTTCTTCCAACTGTTTGTTTTTATAATCCAAACGTCTTCTTGCATTTTCTGCCTTCCTTAATGCTGCCTCTTCTTCAGTCTCCTTTTGGGCAGCAGCTTGGTTGTTGGCAACGCCTTTAAGTGGAAGTTCAGCAGGTTCAGTCTCGAGAATCCGTTGTCTTTCGGTCATTCTTGCTCGATGATTAGCAGGATTATATTCGGTTTCTTCATCTGTTAGTATAAGATCGGGGTCCAAGTCTTCGGGTCTTTGGATCCTCATTTTCTTTTCTGGCTTTTGGAATTTTTCACCTGTTGAAGTTGGTGCTGGGGAATTATCAGTATCTTCATCATCCATATCTTCGTAGTAGTTCAAGTTTCTCTTACGACCTTCACGGGGTTGTCTTGGTACGGCTACTACCCGTTTTGTGGGTTTAGCTTGTACATCTTCTTCCTCATCTTTCAATTCAAGATCTTCATCCATTTCATCAGGATCTTCGAGTTGATAGTTATTATCCTCCTCATCGGAGATTGGCACTTCATCTTCATCATCCGGATTAAGCTCCAATTCGGAGTCTTCGATCTCATCTTCCTCCTCGTCTTCGAGGTCGACTGACGAAAGTTCTTCTTCTGAACGGCTCATGATATATGTGATGAATTTAGTGGATTTAGTGCGTGTATTTTATTGAATCTAAAACCAAGTTTGAAAATGCGCATTCAGTATATAAGCTTTGGTACACTACTAACTACTAGACACAAAACCGTCTTGTAGTTGAGTCACCACTGTACCTGAAGTTTACCTGTGATGGGACAACTCTTTATATATTGATCTTATATAAATGATAATTGCTTAACTATATCCACCAATTGTCATCTTCAACCTGTATAAAGTTTAGTTTGCTGGCGACGGTTTCTATTGGTATTCGATTACCTTTAAGACCTGACCAACACATCAATGATAATAAAGTAATAGGATCTTGAGAAAAACACATAAACAAATTAAGCCATTTGTGCAATAATTATATTCTTAAACACTTCAACGATGACCACGCATGTATATACCCTTTATACTACGAACATCGTTCCTCATATCTACTACCAAATTCCGGTCATCTACTTTATAAAGCTCATCATAATCAAACATCTTAGTATTAATATCGTTCTGAAGTGTCTTGACTGATTCCCTAGCATACTTGTAATGAGGCATTTCTTCAATAGTATACGAAGTACATTGTCCCAACACTTCATTCAATTTGCTCAACTTTGACACGAGCTTCTGTTGATTTAATTTATCAGACTTGTTGAGTTGTTCGAGCTTTTCTGCCGGTGTGAGCTTTATGGAATGGCCATGTCTGTCGGTTTGCACCATGGCATCACAAATAACTTTTCCCTTACGAGTGAAATTTGTAATAGGAATCTCATCAACATGGCCAATTATAGCGAGGTATACGTCCCTCAATTTATGTCTATATTTTTCAAGCAACTCTAGTCTACGAGAGCTTGTGAGTTCCATTAATGGTTTTATAGCGAAATATGATATGAGATAAAAGACGACTAGCGAAAGGGCCGAGGTATTGGTAAGTCTGATAAGGTATCGAGCGAGCGACGAACGACGGTGTGTATAGCTTGTTGGATCAAACGCAGATTCTGGTATGGACAATTTTGGAACCATTCTTATTACGTGATGAGTCGCTTACTATATTACTTGATGTTAAATACGAAAGTTTTATGATAATGTGATTTTTGATTTTCAATTGTGGAGTGTAAAAGTGCGGCAAGTGAGTTCTAAAATTCTGGCCGAATGTCAATTCTATAAATTTCGCACCCGTGGAGAAATTGTCTACGTTTAATAATCAGAATTGGCATATTATTGGAAGTATATTTTTTACGTGAGTTAACCGTCCAAAAGTTGTTGGAAGTGTTCGTTGTATCTACCGCCTTTGATTTCGTTCTCGTTGATTATGTCTTGAATGTGGTCAACTTCTGCTCTAGATAACTTGATAGTAGAGAAGTTCTTATCAATCTTTTCCTTGGTCGATCCAGAAGGAATAGCGATAACCTGACTGACCTTTGGAATTCCCATAAAGTTTTCGAGGCCAGAGAGACTGTCAACGTAGCTCAATGCTAAACTTTCGAGACTAATACCTTTGCTGTGGGCAAAATCGTACAATTCTTTTAAAAGTTTTTTGTTATTTTCAAAGTTTTCTGGGGTAAATCTGTCTAACATACTTCTGAAATCCTTTGGATCAACGCTACCCAAGAAATCTGGTTGTTCGACCGCAAAATCAGTTAAAAGACCATGGGCCAAAGGCGAATAGGCAACAATTGGGATTTGGTGTTTTGAAGCTTCAGCTAAAATTCCGTTGTGAAAGATGTCTTGAGTGAATAATGATAATTCGACTTCAGCAAAAGAGATTGGGGCCACAGAGGCGGCCTTTCTGAGAGACTCAGCCCCTACTTCACTAACGGAAATACCATCAATTTCACCACTTTTGACATGGTTATAGATATATTCGATAGTCTTTTCGTAAGGAACATTGGGGTCGACTCTAGCACTTTCAAAGATAAGTTTAGGTTTCTTGGTAACATTTTTGAAAAAACTGACTGAATTTTCAATTGACAGTTTGATCCCTGCCTCAGATCCATCTGGCAGCAAACTTTGCATATTAAAGGCACCTTTGATAGAAACAATAAGGTCTTCATCTTTAACTTCTTCGGCAAATTGACTGATTAAGTCCAAGTTGTTGAATTGAGGGTCCATTTGATAGAATTCGCCACAATTGAAGAATTTCACACCGAACTTATCATAAACATGTTTCAAAGTTTGAATAGATTCTTTGAAAGGTTTAGGATTTGGATTGAATGTCATTGTCATGGTACCAAAACCTTTTGTTGTAATTTTAATTGGAGAAGACATTTTTGTAATAATTGGGGTACTTATGAATCTGGGGTATTTGCCTTCAATTTATAGTTTTCGTTCATAATCGGCTCTCTAACTGGTAGCGGAAGTATTTCCGTGGCCGTGTATTATCACCGAGCAACCTTAAGTATCATGAAGGATATCATATTTAGTGCGAGCTCGGTTTGGTCGGATAATATCTAAAATGGACTTATCTGCGACTTGCTAAAGCCGATCGTTTCACCGTACTATATAGTACATACTATCCACCCCAGAATATGGAAATTACCACACGAGAAGCAGATTATGTGAAAGAGACAATGACAGGGGCAGAGGTATATCATGTATTTCTACCTTATATCTAGATCTTTCGGCACGTCACCTGTGACCCAAACACCCCTAATATATGGTTGTAGCATTATAATGGCTTTAGGAATTTACCTGCTTTATGGATTTACAAGAAGGGTACAGGTTTGTGATACAATTGAATGTGGTTTTCCATTATCTATTCGGAATTCTATTTACAGTCATGTCTCATAAGTAATGCAGTTGTGGTCTCACTCAGTCAAGTATATCTGCCAAATCTTTACGAGTTTGGCCTCTTTTTTTGTTATGGCCACCATATCTAGAGTCCTTGTAATTCTTTCTATTATTGATAGGATTAGATAGGTGGGCAGATTTCCATTTCTCTCGCCTTCTTTCTTCTCGTTTTACAATCTTTTCTTCATCGGCTTCTGACGGAATCCAATCACTCTTTAAGATCCTTCTGATTGATTCGGGGGAAACCTTGAACATATTAGCAAGTTCCAGTGTTTTCACACCATCAAGCAGCTGTGCCATCTGACGAACATCTTGGATTTGTTGACGGGATAATTTTCTGGTGGGATTCCAGTTTCCGTAACGTTTTTTCACCGATTTGTCTCGTTTTGACCATTCAGGAAGCCCTTCTTGAAATTTCTTTTCCTCCTCCTGAAGCTTTTGCTTAAGGGAATTTTTAGGAAATGCAAGTACCGGTGTGTAAGATAGACATCGTGTCCATTGTAGAAGTGGGGCTGGATGTAGACTTATTAGTTTCCTTAATGTGAACATGCGATGAGCTGAGTTGGTGCGATGAGTTTGAGTGAGAATTAGTTTGTGTGAGATCGAGATGGATGTGCTTCATAATTTCTTGTCTGTCAAGAGAACTGTTGGGCCCGGTATATAGTAGTTCTAGAATGTATTTCACAGAGCATAGGTAATTGTAATGGTATATAGCTGTTTTAAAATGCGTTTATGTTTATCACTCTTTAAAAATACAGACAGGTAGAGAATTCGTAAATGTGAGACACTAGTTTAACAGAGACCCCGTGGAAAAGGCTAGATTTTTTAAATAATGCACCCATAGAGTAGACAGTCCATATATCACTATTTTAAATTTTATAGATCTCTATAAGGGATCTTGAAATGGGTAGGTGGATAAGGCTTTTCTTGAATCATTTCAAAATCCTGGTATGAAATTTGCAAGTAGTTTTCTATATCCTTCATGAAATCTACTGCCTTGAGCTGGTCAAACCTTTCCCCCTTTTGATACTTAAGCATTAGCTCATCCCTATAATTTTTCAATCTCTTTTCAATTCTTTCGAACCTGTAATTCAAGAAGGTAGGATAGAATTTATCATTGGTGAAAGCACTAGAGACTCCGGGCCTCTCTGACGTGGCACAAGTTGAATCAGGACGATTTGGATCAACTGGGATGAAACTGGTGACATAACTAATTCTATCTAAGTTATTCAATGGTTTGGTTGCAATATGTTTGATGACTCTTCCTTGCAACATGGTAGCACAACCAGCTTTGGTGTTGGGAATCCTCATCACAGATTCATCTCCAAGTCTAATGCCAGTTTCACCTCCAATAATATTGGGAGGGGCACTTAACATCATGACACAAACCAAAGGAGGAGAGTCATAATGCCAACTTACACCCGATTCAATTTCATCAGCCTTTGCATCCTGCTCTGCTTTCAAAGTCTTATAGTCCAAATCTGGATCAAGTTCTGGAAGGTCACTTCTAGCCAAACTAACGTTGATATGCGACATACAGTATCTGTGGGGCATCATCAATTGATCTTCCATAATTTCATCAACGATTTTCTGGATTTCCTTGCAAGTCCAAGCTGCTTTACAGAAAACAGTGTCATCAATAAATCCACTAATGTGAAAGTCCAAACTGGACGAGTTTTTGGAGTTGTTTGCATTGTTCAATCTCCCGTACTTACGAATTAGAGCCTCATTGCTGAACACTTCATATTTCATCAAATCTGTGGCTTCTTCTGTAAACATACTAAAAGGGTCAGTAGCAGCAATTTCATTTATGGGCACCACATGTGTCTTCTCTATACCAAGATCAGCGAATCTGTACTTCTTGCCAACCCCATCATAGTTGATATGCTTTTTAGGGTCAAAGGGCGTGGATGGATCAAAACCTGGTTTAGACTTGATCTCGTTTACGAGTCTGTGGATTTCCCCATCGAAGGTCGATTGTGGGATATCTAAGTTATGGTTTTCATTAAGAATGTCTTCAATTGCCATTGCTATTATGAAGTGGTAGGGGATGGCAGGCCAACTGGAATTCATAGTTTTTAAATACTGCAAATTCCTTATCAGTAAAACAGTCGGAATCAGATTCCGCTTATCGCATTTTTTCAATTTTTCAGGTCCATAGTGACAGATCTGATAATAAATTGATAAGCAATGTACTAGAATATACCTTTTTAGGTATAAAGTGCGACGCAAAATTCATGGGCTATAGTTGCTTATATCTACCTTGTATTTTGGTAATGTAGTCTGCTCACATAATGGTATTTTGGATGGGTGCAAATTCATATATTTAGGCCAAAATGCTATATTACTTAAGGGGTCACCGGTAAGAACCTTTGGCCTGAGATTATCTACTTCTTTTCATCTTTTTTTAGTGATTTCTGAACTACTCTGCTTTCCCGGAGGCAAAAAGCTCAACAGGAGGCACATAGGTACTTTGTTGGCTTCTGTCAAAATAACCATCATGTCCAATTGTTTCATGAAGTATTTGATATTGTGAGTTTGAGACGATAGTAAAAGGGATAATGGAGTAAAATTCCTTGTTTTCTACTGGGATTTGAACTTGGCATTTGGGAATGTGCCAATGGCATTATTATCTTCTGATTTCGTTGAAGTTAGAGGTATTACTTAAGGCTTAGTTTTCACACTATACACCACATGAACCTCACTACAGTAGATTCTCATCAGTATAAATTTTGTATATTCTAGGACTTTTATGACACCCAGAACGGGTATACTGGCACCCAGATCACCGACTACGCATCTGGTTTTTGGGATGAAGTGGGGCACACCCCGATGTCATTTTAGTATTTGTGTTGGCGAAAATATTAAGTGTAAGAGACATGTACCATTCACCTCAAAACTATAATTAATAAACAATTCTCTACAGGTTCCTCGCCGTGACTCCAGGTTTACCATGTAGTAGAGATTATGTCTGGTTGAGTTACAACTTGCTTCTGCCGTTCGCAGCCACCAGCAAACGCAACCATCACTTAAGCCAATTACAATATAGTGCAGTGGAAGTATGGGTAGCCAAGTTGAATCCATGCCGTGATACATTCAACAATATAACCACCTACATTATACCTATAACCAAGTAGATCCCCAATCCTAAACATTCATTTACTAAACGGTTCTCATTAATTATAATTGTCCTGCAGACAATAGTGATGCATCTCAAGCTTTGTATCCTTTTTTTGGCCCGCACTCGTCTAACATTTACCACAATGAACTTGATCAGGAGATTCATGGGTAAAAGCCCAACTGATGAAATCAGCTCAATTGCTAAAGGGAAACTCTTCCTTACAAGACTGCCCAATTCGCCCAAGGGGTCACTCGAATGTCTTTATAACGATGCATTTATCTCGATTAAGCAAACAACAAGACCATTTTATTATCAACTCAGTGTTTCTAAAGTATACCAAGAAGGTGAAATTGCCTACGATGACAACGAATTCGATGATAGTGATGATGATGAAGGTGATCTGGATATAAGTAATACTGGTGATTTGACCAAGAAAACCAAAGATGAGTGGACTTTCATAATCATTGCTGATTTAGGATTCAAATTTATTGATAAGAAAAGCGGTAGTGTTTCCATCAGTTGGATCGATGTCAACGGTGATGTGGGGGATACGTTTGAGTTTATTGTTGATGATGATGTTAGATCGTCTGATATTGCTCAATTTAGAACCAGTTTGTACAGATGTTTGTATGAGCTGAAATATCACAAATCCCTGGCAGAACCTGGAGTTGATTTAAAAGAATTTGAAGTTGATAATGTACAGGAAGAGTTGACTCTTGAAGATGTTAAACGTGGATTGAGTGCTTATACTTCAACTAATGATGACGGTAAACCTGGTAGTATCAAGAGAAGTGCTACTGATACTGCCACTCTTGACAGCACAGCTTCGAGTGTTGCTGCTACCATTGCTAGCAGTAATGCTGATACAGATACTAGAGATGCAAATGCTACAACTGAGATTCCTAGAAATGTTTCTGAGAAGAGAGAAAAGAAATCTAATAACAATTCTGTCGAGTCGTCCGATTCAGATAGCGAAAAAGAACCAGAGGTTGTATTTCTTGACAAAATTTCTACCGCATCTGATAAAAGATATACCGACAAGGCCGATTTATATATATACAGTGGAGATTCCTTTTTGTTCGTGAATATTGTTGATATTCTGATCGTTAGAGGTTCTTCTTATCAATCGGTTTTACGGTTAGAGGCTGAAAATGTTAAATTTGAGACTTACATTGGAACTTCCATGAATTGTTCCTTCGAGGCTGATAAGCTCTCTTTTGTTTTCAATCACGTTCGAACAAATGAGCAGAAGGAAGTGGTGTCTTACACTTGGTTAATTAATTTCGATGATTTGAAACAATTCAGTAAGTTTAATGATTATTTTATTCGTGCTTACTACGAGAGTGTTAATTCCAAGCAATGGAATGAAGATGTTGACGCGGATTATTTAGCAGGCACCTTGAATAATATGAAGTTGGATGACGATGATGATGAAATTTTCGTTTCTGCTGACGAAGGTGATGATGAAACCGATGAGGAAGACGAGCAAGATTTTGGGGGAAGAAATAAAGGTAAGAAGACTATTATTACTACAGAGAACTTTGACGATTATGCTCAAGAAGAAGAGATTCCTGCTCTTGCTACAGCTTCAGGTGGTAACTCTCGACTTACCGTTGGTTTTGCCAATGATAGGTCTTACGTTGTTAAGGGCAATAATCTTGGGGTTTTCAAGCATGATGATGAGCTTCAGTTTCAAACCGCTATTACCAATCTTAAAAATAAAGCAGGAAAAAGTATTGTTCCACGAAATCTTATGCTTCAACGTCAAGATGACTATATGGTGCTCAAGGGAGAAGATGATTCGAAAGTTTACAGAATGGATTTGGGCCGTGGAGTCATCATCGATGAATGGGATGCCAACGAGAGCGTGGGAGAAGTTAGAAACTTCTCTGCTAATAAGAAACTTGATGAACTTACTCCCGAACAAACTTTCACTGGTATATCTTCTAATTCGATCTTCAGATTGGATCCAAGAGCTAAGGATTTCGTGGTACCTGGTGGTGTGAAGATGGTCAAAAACTCATTTAATAATGTCAAGACGACCGAATCCGGTTATTTGGCCGTCAGTGGACTGGATGGTTCCATCAGGTTGTACGATAAGCTCTCGAGAGCTAAGACTTTACTTCCATCGTTGGGTGACAGTATTGAAGAGATGGATATTTCCAATGATGGTAGATGGCTTTTGTCCACCTGTAAAAACTACCTTTTGTTGATAGATACTAAGATCGGAAAAGGTCAAAGATATGAAGGGTCGTTGGGTTTCGAAAGACCTTTTAATGGTGATTGTAAACCAGTCCCAAGAAGATTAATGTTGAAACCAGAACATGCCGCCGCCATTTTGAATGCTACAGGGAAAAAATCTTTAGATTTCACAAGAGCTCGGTTCAATACAAGCTCAGGATCTAATCCTGAAACCAATATTATCACCAGTAGTGGGAATTATTTGGTATTATTCAATATCAAGAATATATTGAAGGATAAAGAGCCTAAATACTTGGTTAAAAAATTCGGGGAAGATATTGTCCTGAGTGATTTCAAATTCGGGTCCACCAATACTATTGTTGCTTCTGAACATGATGTGATGTTGGCATCCAAAAACCGGTTCCGTCAATTCAAGAAATAATGGTATCATCTGAATAAATCTTTAACCTCATTGATCCAAATGATGCGAAATGCATTGAGTTTATGACCCAAGGTTGGTCGGTAGTTATCCACGGTTTTATTTATCTTGATATTGTTAACTCTATTATACACATTTTGGACGAAAGAGTTGAATTTTTGGGATCGTATTAGTACTTGATAAAGATATCGTTCCAAGGGTGTCATATCCCTATGAAATAATTCGCACGACTTGACGAGTTGGGTTTAGAATCGCGAAGTTTTCCAACTTATCACCAGAAACTTGTTAGGTGGCAGAATGATTACCGACGATCAATTAAATACTATAGCCATTTCATTTGGACTCATCTCAGTTGTGGGGATATTAGTGTATCATTTCATATCCACTAACACCAAGAGTGTGAAAGAAAAAGAGAATTAATTGCAGACAAAATATTATACCGAAACCATGATTTGATGTCGATTCAAAAGTCAATCGCCGGCTCTGGTGGATACAGCGACATAGAAAACACCTAACATACACGTGTATCTTTCATCGTTTAAAGTGTATAGTAATAAACAAATGTGATTGAAAATCAGAATTTGGGGGGGATTGTAGTGTGGCCACTTGTCAGTTGGGGAAATCTGCCTTTAGACCTATTTCCAATATGCGTTGTATCATATAAAGGAAAGCGTTCAATTCTGGGGAAGGTTCCCCTCTCTGTAAGGAGGGATTATAGATGAAATATGGGGTAAGCATTAGTTATCAACCCCTCAGCTACCGTATGCCAGACATTTTTTTAGTGGTGGATCTTTCCCAAGTTTTACAACCAGTGGTCGAAACCTTACGAGAACTAAAGAATGTCGCAGGCGACATTTGATAATTCCGTGGATATTAGCAGACACGTCTCAGTTTTCCATTAATTGTCAAATGAGGCTGTAGGAGATAACCCGAAAGTTCGCCGAAGATGAGCCGCCACAGTGGATCACTGCCTGGAACATCAACTCCGTAAACTGTGAGACTGTTTATGAAATTAGCAATATATGTGGTGCGATGTCATTGCCTGCGTTGTACCAGAACCCGAGCTCTTAATTTAACCAGGCACTAGACTACGCGTGGCTCAATACCATCCAGGTCCACCCCTCCCAACTACCCCAATAATCCCGGTAAAATATGACTTTTACTCACTTAGCAAAAAGAACGGGGAAAGCGGGTGAGAAACAGGGATGAACGACATTCCACTACAGGAGGTGCATCATCACACTAGTTACGGTATAATTACTCAAAGTCTAAATCGCATCAGGACGTGTGCCCATCACAGATTGCAAAAATGCGTGATCACTTTTTTATCGATGTTTTTCTTTATTTTCTAAAACCACCCCGTTTAGGCAATTGTGCTACCACGACTTAACCCTCGTTGCCTCTCGGCAGACAAATTAGATGCTCATCGGCAGAAAGGGACAATCTTGAGATAAAGATTAACGGTCTGTATAGGCGGTGTGGGACATGCAAATCTAGATACATGGGCGGGTTGTTGCCTCAAGTTTCTTATTATTTCCTCTGATATTTAGTTCACGATTGATGACCTGCAAGTTACCCCATATTTCAAAATTTTGTCTCATTATTCAGGAATTCCTCGCTAATTTAGTACCCTAGTAGCAACCTTATTTGTGTCCGAGCGATTGTTTGGCTAAACTTGCCGCGCAGAAAGACGGGTTTTAGTTGGCGCACTGCTTTACGATTGGAGATCTTCAACGGTCAAGATGGATACCGGGTGTATAATTGAGGTAGTCCGGTAGCGGATAAGGGGTGAAGAATCAGACGATTTGTAGATGTCTCGAATAAAAATAGATTAGCTCTGAAATAATCGAACTCTAAACCCAATTTCAAGTGCGATATATACTTGAAGGGCCCTTAATGGATAAACTCGATGGAAAAGGTCCCCGTAATTGGGCCACAGTCTTAACAAAGTTCCCCCCTTTGTGAGTTAATCAAGAACAATATGCAGAACCTGAACTTTGATTCGCAACGTTTTTTTTGTTTTTCCCCCACTCGCACTAATAAAATGTTTATAATCTGAGTGTGATCCCATAATTGAGAAAATCAAACATTTTTTGGTGCTCGATGACAGTGCCCTCGTTGCAAAGTATCTTGGAGAGACCTCAAGATGCAAAGGCTCCGTATACTAAGAACAATTTTATAAGATTTCTTAATTCCATTCATTGTATGGAAAACTATGAGTTTGTCAATGATGTAAATAAATATCAATCATTAAAGGATAAAGAAAAGCCTAGTAAATGGTCAGATATTATCAAGCTATACCTTTTGGACGATTCCCCCAAGGAAATTAATTTGCCCTATCAATATAAACAAAATTTATTGGTCAAGATTCCATCTTCTGAAGTATTGAAGAAATCCTACCGGATAATTTATGAGTTATTATTGGACAGTTATAATCAGTTTATTAATGTCACCAAGAAGCAGAATATGAGTAGTTTCAGCAAGAACCAAAGCTTACCGATTCCAAACTCTTCAGGTAATTCAAATTCTGTTGGAGGTCGTCGTGGCTCAGCTTCCAACTCCAGTAGAAGAAACAGTGTTATTGAAATGAATATGAGTAGTAGAAGAGGTCTGTCAAGTCTGAATCATCCAAGTGGACATACTTTCCTTAGTCGAAGTAATTCCGTATCTGCATCATCGGCCACTCCAAGAGTAGGAAGTAGAAGACCTTCTTTAACTCCAGATTACCCCAAGTCTCCCATAAATAATGGGACTTCAGGTAAATCTAATATCGTGAAATTACCTTCTCCGGTATCCGATGTGGAAATGAAGAAAAAACTGGGGTCTGCTAATCAAGCTGGATTATTTAAGATGAAGAAGTTCAAGTTCAGAAGAAATTCCAACGAGTAATCACACGATTAATGAGATAATGATTTATGTATTATAGATATTATAGAGTATGAGCGTACTATAACCGAATACACAACTAGTAATGATTTTCTTTGTCCAATGTGTTGTTCACGTTAAGCGTGATGTAACAATTCTACCTAACAATTTTACCGAACAAAGCTGATTGTTGAGAACAATAAGCGGAATGCCGTACACGAATTTATCTATTCCTGGAAATCCTTTTTTCAAAAATGTCGTCTTGAGCGTCGGGGTTTGTATTCCGTTGTAACCTACTATTGTGTGTGAGCCATGTTGGTGGCATGTCGACATTATAGCGATGCCATGGTGATGCCATGATTTGGTCACTCGGCCGACATAGTTCACTAACCACTTATTTGGTGTATGCGCTCTTTACAGGTTTATTTCCTTGAACCCTGATGCAGGTCATTAATTAGATATCGTCATACCGTTTTATTCCAGTTTCAAATACACGGTATTAATGTACAAAGTGTAAAATTGAGCTATTTATTGATATGATCTCTATTTGAGCTAATTATTCTCTGATTCTCGTTCCAGTTGTGCCTTGATCAAGGAAAAGGCTGAGTTGATGAGGCTATGTACAAATCGGTGGATAAACCCAGTTAAGTGAGTGGGTAGTGGTCATTGGTTCAAGTACCAACAAGCCCTGGTTTTATTTGGAATGATTCGAATTAGTCGTTCCAAATCTTATGATATTTCTGGTTTTCGCAGCCATTAAGAGCTACAAATATATGAATGTGGAGATCCTGTCTCAATGTGGAGAAGAGCATTCTCAATTGCTAGGCATATCATATAAAGATTCATTAAATAACGTTCACATGATCTATTCATATCATATTTGAGTCAAAATACGTAGAATTAAAATGGATAAGTCAATTATCAATTACTTTTCCTCATTAAAGATTTTCTGTCGAAGCATCTTCAATTCATTATCACTTTTCTCACTACCCTTTTCTATTATCAAGTTCTTGAGAAGTCTATTTTCAAGTTCCAAAGTCAGAATCTTTGATTCAAATCCTTTGATTGATTCTTGTAAAGTGGTGATTCTTTCTTCCATTTGTTTTTCTTTTTGCTTCTTCTTTATTCTAAAACGAGCGGAAGCCGCCGTTAATCTTCTTCGTTTATCAAGTTCATTGTCAATAGATTTGGTGGAATCAGCTGGTGAAATAGAGGCCGTGCTCGATTCGCCAGGTCCATTATTGTTGGAAATAGCATTTACTTGTACAGAATTATTTCTGGTATGAGCAGTACCATTCTCTTCAAATATACTCATGGGACTAATATTCACTGGGCCAGGACCATAAGCTTCTTTGAAATTAAAAGAGTCACCATTCTCCTGTACAGATGGAGATTGAAAGCTACTTCCCACATTCGAGGTATCCACTTTACCATTAGATTGTGGGTCTTCATGACCATTAGTCTGTACCAGTTGATATTGGGCTATCAAAGCACTTAGTAGATCGATTTGACTTTGGTTTAAACCTGCTTGTTCCAAAGAACTTTTAGCCCCTGGAGGTACTGGAAAACGAGGTAAATTCGTCAACTCCATTCCTTGCAGATCAAGGTCTTTATTTCGAATGATATCTTCTATTTTATCATTGGGGGGCTTTTCTTCGTCTGCAAATACAAAGGAATCATCAGCAAATGCACTCAAATCAAAGTTTAATTCGTTGTCATCACCAATAAAATTATCAATATATACTAGCTGGTCTAATATGGCCTTGTTTGTTTTATCCTGATCTTCCGTCATGACGTATAAATCAAGTTATTATATGGTATGGTTTCTGGTTTGGGGTTCCTTTGTATTTTAATAGTTCAAGTTGCGAATTACATATATTCACGTGACTCAATATTATAAGAACTGTGGAATTATAGTTTGGCATACGCTGCAGCTTGTTAATTTAACAAAACTATGGCTGATAACGTGTGACAATGAAGCATCGATCTGATCCATTTGTTTCGCTTGAACAAGAACATTTGTGGCCATTATTAGTAACTGTTACGTTTAGTTGAATTAGAGTGTCTCACATTTGGGATTGTCTGGTTCAGCTGCCACAATTTATAGTTGTGAGATATAAGGGGAGTTAGTGTTACTATTACCATCCTTGTCATGACAACATAATAGTCACAACAGGGAATGCTCAATCAAGTACAAGTGCATATATGTCTGTGGCGATTGTATTCGGTGTAGTATGTGCGGCTTTCCAGCTTGTTAACCAATGGTTAGTGGTTGCGAAAAATGGCTTCTGGTTTCTGTATTATGAGAATCAAAATGTTATGTCGTAGTCATAAACGTAGGAGCATCAGAGAGGAATTTATAATAGAGACTGTTATTTTATGTAAAAGTCGTTGGAAATAAGAGAAGCGTAACCTATACTGTATATTATGTATCACATGTGGTAATGTTAGTGCGATGAAGGAAAGTACTTTAGTACGAATTTACGGATCCCCTGGAAATTTCATTATCATCAATATGGTAAAAATGGGGAATAGTTTGTCAACATATAGCTCACTCTTACTGCAATCTTTGTAGATTCCTGGAATGAAGTGTAAATTCGTTATTAATTTAACCAACAGTTTCTGATGTTACAAAGTACATAATGCCAGCTCCAATTATGGAATGAATTCGGGCCTGAACAGAATTTCAAGGGTTTCGTGAACTAGTATATACCTCCCTTATCAGTAATTCACCTCAATCTGTCTCACCAGGAAATATTCTCCCCCCAATTGTTTTTTCTAAAATTCCTTTCAACTTCAAGTCTTTGTAGTGGTATACAATGCTTCTTCCTTCAGCCAAGTTGAAAACTCAATACTGTTTTGAGAAGAAGGTCGCTCTGTGCAAATATCGATAAGACAAACAACAATTGCTCCAACGGGGCAAGTGCGTGCTTGACTATATTCTATTTTTATAGGTAAAATGAAAAGTCGTAGCACACCACAGCGACATGATTTTCAAGGGGAATATTGAGTGGGACAAGTCATTAGCATTCCTAATTCAATATCCGAATGCCATGTTTTCTATCTCATGCCTGGATATTTGACGACATATGCAAGACATTTCCCCAATGTCGTGCCTTTTTCAGGGATTAATGTCGCTATACATGGTTATGAGTCGTATAATCAATCCCGCATTCAATTAAAGATCGGCGGATTGCTTCTCCCTCTTGGACCCAGTGCAGATAAGAGTCCTTATTCCCAGAGGGGGTAATTCTTAAATTGTGGTCTCGAGGTCACGTAACCATCGGCCATGGAGCCATCCTGAAATTCATCAACGTCGCCATCGCTAGCTAGACTTCCCTGATAAAACAGTACATGAAGTTCACTTGATCCAGATCACACATTCAGACGCTCTCGAAATATGCACAGAATATGTGTAGAACAGGAGTCAATTGGTTACGAAAAAAGGGACCATATAGAAGACCAATTCTCAAAGAGATTTGCGATACAAATGTCGTAAAATTGCCGTCTCCAGCGGCGCTTGATTCGTATTTCAGTCACCCTGTCCATGGTAATCAACCTTTTGTTTATATTTCGGTGTTTACATTAATTTCTCCACCCCCCCAAGTATATATATTCTTCAATTTCCCTAATTTACATCCTCAATGAATTTTATAGATCCACAACTTCTTGACGGTCCCTGCGTTAATCACACAAACACCAAAAGGCCTTGTAGTAATTTCATTGATGACGGCTCTCCAACTCTTGTTCTGGGCCATTCTGCTGATGTATTTGAGCTGGCAGTTTCAGATTTCTTGCCTTTTGACTACGAAACCGAGTCTGATTTGGACGACGACATGATTGATATATCGCAGTCGCATATGAATATGCACATGAACCAGTGCCGCCCTCAATGTGAGTTGTCCCTATGTGATACTATGCTGATGTTTGTGACGCCATCAAATAGTATATCTTCGATTTCGGACGCGTCCTCAATTGGGTCCGCCTCCACTTCACCAGAATTGATGTACGAAACTGATGTGTCTGATTTTGGTGTTTGCAGCGACATTGGTGTTCACACTGCCGCCGATCGCATCCCCATTTTGCAGCCATTTTGGGATAAGCCCGAGAACCAGTTGGACGACACTCTGGAAAGCAGTTTATGTAGCGAAGAAAACGACTCTACTAGCGACATCGATCCGGAGTCTGATACAAGTTATATGGTCAAGTTCAAATTCAATAAGTGGAAATTAATTGCCGCTATCCGCAGACCTATCACCTCATTTCAAGCACTTACCCTTGATCCGGTATACTTTCTCCACAGACAAGCAGAATATAAGAAATGCCATCTCAGGTATAGTAGGGCCAGATTATGCATGTCAGATTCCACTTATATCTCACGTTTAAGTCTTCCACAACTCCAAGCCATCTTGAAGCTCCAAGATTATCATATCCTGTTGACGAAGAAAGTAGAAGGAGAAATATTAAGAATATTGGCAGATTACGGAGGTTTCAATTTAGGCTATCAGACATGGATCCGGGATACTAGTTCGGTTCAGAAATCAAATACTATGGATTTAATTACCGAGGTATTCAAAGGGAAGTATCCGTTTGATCGCGAGGCTTACGAGGTGGTGATACGCCGAGGAAGCTACCAAAGAATGCAAAAGCGACTCAAAACAGAGAAGAGAAAAGTGAAAAAGTCCAATAGATCCAGCTTTCCTTCTATTTAATCATATTCATCTCCACAGCTTACCAGTTGCTCAACAATCCAAACTGGAACATCTGCACGACTCCGCATTATCACAGGTTCTATCACATCCTCGGATTCTCATGAATAACCATGTCTGTCCTTAATGCTGAACGTCTTGTTAGACTTGCTTACAAGTACCCACTGCTCCAAGATACTTGGTTCCTCATCGCCTGTGCTTGTTTAGGAGTACTCAACCAACCTCAAGAAATTCCGAAACTTTACCACTTTGCCCTTAGACAACAACTTCTTCAATACAAAAATGATCCTAGTCTTTTAACAGATCAGTATTTATTAAAGTTAGCCGAAGATTCAATCTCTTCAAGTACCAAGTATCAGGAATTGACTTCTATCGGTATAGGGCTCCCTGAAATATTAATTCCATACACCTATTACGAGAAGCTCCCACTTAGTTTCAAGTTCGATAAGTCTACTAACATTTTTGAATGTCAAAGCTTATTGACCCTTAAATTCAGGGAAGTATTATTAAAGGTCTGTGGACTCATTGGTATCCCCAAGACTATTAACGCCTTAACTCAGTTGAAGAATGTCACCCCAACCAGTTTCAGGAATCAAAACAATCATCCTCAAAGACCAAATTTCATTAATCATTGTAAATTCCCCTCCTCCAAGATTATTGAAGAAGATTCATTGGGAACCAACTTGGGAGAGGGAACTGATTTTTCTGAAACCATTGATGGTCCAATCAGTAGCACCTCAGTTAATCCTGATCTTCTTGTTTCTAAGCTTAAGGGTGGAAGTGACATGTGGAACAAAATCTATTCCAACAATCTCAACAAAAAGATTAGGAATCAGTTGTACCAAGCCTACCCCGATTTATGGTATTTCATCTACCAAAATTACTACTCGGGTATATTGAGTTATAATGAAATATTGTCCGATAAGGAAACGACAATGTGTATTGTTACTAGTTTGATTCCACAAGATGTAAATCCTCAATTGAAGGGCCATTTGAGAGGAGCGATCAATGCTGGAGTTTCAAAGGAGCAATTGACCGATATCAGAAACCTTGTTTTTGACCTTTGTGATTACGTTGGCGGAAACTATTGGAAAGATGGTAAAGATTCAGTTGCCAAATTGTAAGAAAACCCATATTTATTCAATTCTAGTGGTAAATGGAATATAAACTCTACGATGTATACGGATCCATGATATGCATCATTTATATTCAAGAAGTATATAGAAAGTTTATATCGATGTATTCAATACATTCAATGATTGTGTTTAAAAAATGTCTAAGTCAAAAGTCCACCTATAATGATATACGACCTTCCCTTTGAATAAGGAATACTTGAAATCCACAAAACACAAAGAACACAGCATATACTATCACAGCACCAAACACAGTCTTGGCGACTTCTTTCCCATTCTCAGGATCATTGATCGAGCCCACCATGGATTCATGACCCACATTAAACAAGTATCCAATCACTGAGAGTATAATCACTCCAAATATGGAAAGGATGGTACAGAAATATGCTTTACCCGAAGAAACCACTGCTTTCATATTAATTCAACTATCAACGAACCGTCAAGGATTGTACAAGTGAGATTTTCAATGCGAACTTTTCGTGCCTGTAGATAAGCCTTCTACTGGTTAACATATATTCATGCAAAAAAATGCTATACAATCGGAATAAACAAAAGGAACTTTGTAAACAGAACTACCCAAATACCCATACACCCAAATATCTACGCCGGACCAACAATCCCCCCTCTTCTTGTCCTTCTTGCATCCGTGCTACTCTCATCCTCCTCACTCAACTCTCCAATTGTCATCTCCAGCTCTGCTTCCACATCATTGACGAATCTCAGCTTCTTCTTACGATAACTACCAATCAATTTGAAACTCTCCTTCAAAAACCGGAGTCTTTCGCTGACATTTTTAACTCCATTATGCCATTCATGTTCGTTCAAATTATAATTAGCTACCGCATCAAGCGATTGAGGGTAATGCCTTATATCTAAGCTACAATCAACTAGTTTAGATTTATACATTTGATGGTTGTATTTGAAGGACACGGTCATTGTAGGGACATTACCATCCAGTTGGTAATTGCCATGTCTGCCTTTCCCATTGCTATTTCTTGCACTAGATCTGCCCTTAGCCATGGTATTTTTTCGCAATTATTTTCTTCCGCATTCAGTAGTGTTCTCAAGTACAACTTAATATATACCAGGTTGAAAATATTCTATCATGACATCAGCAACCATCCCCGATACTTTGGCCAATAAGCCACTTGTGGCTGCTACTGATCAACTTTCATTACTTATAGAATCTCTTATTGAGACTGGGGTTCTTGTTCATGACAACCAAGGTACCAACCAATCTCATCTGGTTCTTGTCCACAAATTCAATCAAATAATCGATCAATTACAATCCTTATCGGGTTCAGACACTTCCCAATATCCTATTCCAATAGATATAATCAACTACATTGAGGATGGACGTAATCCCGACATTTATACCAGAGAATTTGTTGAAGTTAATGCCAAATCAAATGCTCGTCTCAAGGCTAGAATGGAGAATTTCGGTAAATTAAGAGATATGTTGGCCCTGAAGGTCGTCACTGAATTTCCAGACTTGGAAGATGTATTGGAAGATGTTTGTACTAGGACAGGAGGCAAATTGAACCGTTAAATTGATTTAGATTATCGAACACCTAAAGTAACTTCCCCAGCCAGCCATCTCAATTATTTTATTTTCTCAAATGATAATTCCTGGCTATCACCGATTTAATCGTATTTTTGTCCATTCCGATATACATGATTCGATTTGCTGGCTTTCATTGAAACTTTGGGTCGTAATTATAACGGTTTAGTCGTATTTTTCATCTATTCGACATTATTAAACAATGGCTGGTTATTCGCAACTGCATTCATACGTAACTAATGCCATTTAAGAGCTTCCCAATTGAGCATTCCGATGACTTTAGCCAAAGTGTAAAGTCTATATATTGGGCTTTTACTGCTGTTGTATTTACTTATCTCGTCTTTTGATGAAATTATCCTACTTATTATATTCGGGATTGGCATTAGGAGCTACGTCTACCGTTGTAGATGATGTCACCTCGACGGTTGATCTTACTGTGACTCCAACTGTTACAGAAACTACAACTTTATTAGGTTACGAAGCAGTAGTTTATGCTACGAAGTATATTTGGACCGAAGATGGTACTTTAAACACTTCCGTCGTCATTGGCAGTACTGAATATGTCAGAGTTGATTCTGCTACTCTGCTGGAAGCCACAGTTTCCGCTACCATCTCTGGATCTCCAGTTATTTCTTCAGCGGAAGCTACCATCACATCTTCATCTGATGTTTACACGTCTCTTGGAGAACCTGCTTCAACCAGAGCAGCTGATGTTATTTCTTCTTCCAGCGATAGTGCTAGCGTTGATGCTAGTGAAAGTACTGTTGCAAGTTCTGTTAGCTCCGCTGTAAACTCCGCTGTCGGTACTGCTGCTGATGCAAGTGCTACTGGTGAATCAAGTGCCGCTGTAACTGCCTCCTCCTCAGCTGGATTCTCATCCATTACACCAACCACCACCATTCCACCAGGAAACTATGAAACTTCATACTCCACCACCACCACAGAAATCGACGGATCTTCTGTAGTTATAGAGTATGTGGTTCTTCTTACTTCAACCTGTGTCTGTTAAAACACTACATGTAATGACTTGTAATTTAACGTATCCTATACTTGACTAATATACAATTTGTACCATAGTTTTTTTCGCAACCATTTTGTTCCCAATTCGCATTTTGATTTCTTCATCCAATGAAGCCCATCAGACCTTTATCACTTCAACCATTAATTTGGAAAAGAGGTGTCAAAACCCCTACGATTGACTGGAAACCCATAGTCACCTCTAAGGCCAATGTTACTGAAGCAGAGGCTCAATCCAAACATCCACTTTTTAGAAAAGTCATCCTTTCACTCATGATCGCAATGCCCATAGTATCATTTGGTTTAGGATGCTGGCAAGTGAAAAGACTTGACTGGAAGAATAATTTGATATCCAAATGTGAAAAACAATTAGCCAAATCCCCACTTCCTACTTTACCTCCTGACTTAGATCCAGAATCTGTGAAAGATTTCGAATATAGACGATTCAAATTAAAAGGTACTTTCGATTACTCACAAGAGATGTTCTTAGGTCCACGTATGAAAAATGGAATGAGTGGGTACCTTGTTGTGGTTCCCTTCAGAAGGTCTGATGGTGGTCAACCTGTTTTGGTGGAAAGGGGATGGATCCTGAAAGAGAAGGTCATTCCAAAGACCAGAGCCAACAACTATCTCTCTCATTTGGCATCTCCTGAAGGAGAGGTTGAGATAGAAGCTTTCTTTAGAAATATGCCTGCCAGGTCCCTGCTTCAATTTGAACATGAAGAAAACACTAGACAATTTTTTGTTCCAGATGTTGAAGCGATGGCTAAACAATCAGGTGCATTACCAATATATTGTCAGGCAATTTATGATCTTAAAGAACATCCAGAATATAAAAAGCTGGATTCTTCAAACAAGTGGAGTTTATTTGGAAAATCCAAGGAGAAACCTCAACAGCAGATTTTCCAGGGTGATGAGTTTGAAAATCAATTCCAAGAATTTGAATTTATTAAACATGGTGTTCCAATTGGAAAAGTTCCAGTGGTCACTTTCAGTAATAACCATTTGCAATATTTGGTTACTTGGTTTGGTGTATCTCTTGCCTCTCTGGGATTACTCATCTATAGCATGCTTAAGATGAAGAAGTTTGGATCTGCAGAAAAGATCATTGAGGCCAAGAGAAAAGATATGAAGAAATGGTGATCTTGTATATAAACATTCTATAGTTTGTCGTATTTATTATATATTAACTGCTTACTAACATGTTTATCGGGAAAGTAGCCCGAACAATACAACAACTAATGCTAAATCTCCTGCAAAAATTCCTAAAATCTCCCAGTAACTGACCAATTGAATTATCAAAGGTTGATATTTCCTCACAACAGGTAGAATGGTGGCTGCCAACGACACTCCTTTCAATAGCCAATTATCACTACTGACACTTTGACTAACTCTTCTTTTAGAACTAATCAAGTAGTAGGATGATAAAATCAAGGCTTCAATAGACATGAATATCACAAAAAACTGATTTGTATCAGCACTTGCCTCTCTTACGTATGAATAGCTGGAAGCTTTGAAATTTTTCAAATTCCAGAAATGATACATAAAATTTCCCACCACTGCTATTATACGAACAAGCAAAAATTTGAACTTCAACTGTTTTTGACCGTATATGTTATACTTTAATAAATCAGCTTCATATGCCAGTTTGGCCGCTGCCTGTGGTCCCCCAAATTCCGAGGCATTACCCCCAGGTACTCCTTCCAGTTCCATCATCGATTTCATCATTTGGAAAAGTGGATCTTGAGCAGCTCCATTTTCACCACTTCCAGCTCCACCATCACCAAACATCTTCAAAAATTGGTCCATTTCTGCCGGGTTTGACATGGGATCTTGTGGAACTGGTGATACACGACTCAGAAGTAGCTGTTCAATATCACTGGTGTCTGGATCATCATCTGTATGGAGTTCATGGGCTTTTCTAACAGCAGAGGAAGTAGGTTGTGGTTTATCTAAAACTGATGTAACTCCGGCAGTTTGGACGGAATTTCCTTGGTTCAAAATCGTATTGAGTCTGTTTGTGGCATTGCCACCTTTCATCTTAGCTGCTCTTCTTTCCTGAAGAATCTTCCTTTTCTCTTCTGGTGTCAAAGACATATTTAGTTTGAATTGTTGGACTGATAAATTATTTCGCGATAGACTCAAACCTGCCAATACTGCATTTCTCAAACTCCAACAAAAGATGGAGCAGGTGAAAGATATGAAATATCACGAGCAGCAATCGAGACAAATCATCATGAACACATTGGAGAATCATGATTACTTGTTTGTGGTTGCTAGTCAACAAAACAAAAGTGTAGAGCAAGTGAAATATGAATTGCACGAGAAACTTGTTAAAAAGTAGCTATGATACATATTATACAGTGTGGCATTAATTACCAGAATGAAAACATTAATAGATCAACGTCAATCAACGATTGGTATGATTATAATTGATATGGTAGGCCTGGAAATACGAGAAGAATGACTTGTAATTTTCTTGACACAAAATACGTGACAAAATGACAGAATGAATCAAACCTTAACGGAATGGAGGTCTCGATTGAGTGGTTCGACTTTGACTCAATGGAATACGTGACGTTTGAGGAGTGGTCCTTGGCTTTGGATTGTCGAATAATCCATCCAAATATCTTGGACGTTGGTTCAAATTAGGGCCTGGACGAGACCTTCTTCCAGTTGATGTAGGTATTACCGAACGTCCTGTTTGGACTACTGTACGACTGCTGCCTGGCTCAGCTGATCTGACACCAATACGTGTTCCGGTGGTGTTAATTTTTGTGACTTTCCCAATAGGCCTAGTAGTTCTGTTTGCGACAGGTTTAGCACGTAAAGCATTGGAAGCTTTGGCCTTGTTTTGCAACTTCACTTTCAATATTTGATTTTGTTGCTTGGCTCTTTCTATTTTGGCTTGTAAATCATCAATAGATTCATCAAGTCTTTTAGAGGTTTCAAGCTTCTCTTCCAAGTCTTTTGATGGAGTCGATGGGAAATCAATACACCACATGGTTATTGACAAACCGTATAGAAAACTGGCAAATGATTCATTAAACCCATGACAAATAGCCTGGTGTATTCTATGAAGGTGGTTCATATGCATTTCCAAATCTTGAACTGCATCGTTCAATTGTTCGAAATTTTCTGTGTTATAAGTCGATTCAAGTGGGAGATGTTCTGGATCGATGGGGTAATGTATTTTGGGGGATTGAGGCAAGAGCGCAAAGATACCAGATGACCGGTGCAGATAGCGTCTTCCATTGCTCAGACTCGGCGTGGTAGGTTTCGAGTTAGACATATTTGAATATGATTATTCGTTAAATGAGTGGTAAGAAATTGTTTGTGTGTTTATATGTATTTGTGTTTATGTGCGACGCGAAATTGGATGAGAAGTTGGCGTGTATGAGTGTTTGAAGGACCCTAACACCCACGTATATTGCAGATGCATCATAATAAATATATTTTTATAAATACTTTTAAGTTTGTATGTATACTTCAGTAAGTCTATGCACCAGTTCCAATAATTTCTTGCCAGGTCTTACCTTCTTTGGCTAACTCTAAGGCAAGTTCATCTCTAATTTTGGCTGGCAATCCTGGACCTTTGTAAGCAAAAGCAGTGTACAATTGAACAAAAGTAGCACCGGCTTTACCGAATTCCAAAGCATCTTTACCACTGGAGATACCCCCACATCCAACAAGTACCAAGTCTGAGTCCTTGGTGTGATTTCTCAAAGTTTTCAAGGCCTCGAGCGAGTATTTCTTAACAGGAGTTCCAGATAATCCTCCTGTTTGCTTAACTAAGTCGGGCAGCGATTTCAAATCCAGCGGTCTTTGGATTGTAGTATTTGATACAATGATACCATCAATTTTACTTTGTTTAGCAGATGAAGCGATAGATTCAATTTCAGGTTCGGTCAAATCTGGGGCAATTTTCACCAAAATTGGAGGTTTTGCAGCAATTTCGTTTCTTTCCTTCACGACAGTCTTCAACAAATTGGTCAATTTCAGTTCACTTTGTAAATCCCTTAAACCCGGTGTGTTTGGAGAAGAGACATTGACCACCAAAACGTCAGCATAAGGCCCAAGTCTTTGAACTCCTTTCACATAATCTTCAACTTCATCCCCGAATTTGTTTTTACCCAAGTTGACCCCCAATAATTTCCCATCTCTCAAGGCAAAGTTATTATGATCTGGAGTCATGTACTTTGCCAATCTGAGTTTCAAATTAGCCAAAACATTGAAATGACCAGAAGAATTGAATCCATATCTATTGATGACAGCATCATCTTTGGGTAATCTGAAGAATCTTGGCAGTGGGTTTCCTGGTTGTGGTTCAGGTGTAATAGAACCAACTTCAACATACAGGAAACCACAATTAAATAATGATTCAATTGCTTCAGCGTCCTTATCCAAACCAGCAGCTAAACCAATAGGATTGTTTAATTGCTTTCCAAACACATTGACCTTCAACAGTTCAGGTTTATTATACAGATCATCGAATAAACGAGGGGACAAACCATATTTCATCAACCAAATCCCGAGTTTATGACCTTGTTCAGCATCAGTCATTCTTCTGATAAGGGGACAAAACACATACTCATGCAAACTAGACCGAGTATCAAGACCAAATGCACCCGTGAATACAAGTCCAGCAACACCAGCATATATAAGGGGTTTAGGGATCACACTAGATTTAAGGAGCCTTGGCATAATAACGTTTGAGAAGAATTATACCCTGATAATTGTGCAATATATATCAGCGAAGCCCAATCGATCACCAGACGGTTATCTGAATTTTTCGGTCGATTCACAAGTTTCTCACACATCTGAAAATGAAAATTCATCTCATCGCACTCATTGCATCTTTAAATACTAATAGACATATATATTCATTTGCATCATGGCAGTTAAAAAGCTGGGAAGTTATGCCCGCTCCAATACTTCTAAATATGAGAGAGACTCCAAGGCTCATCGCAAGAAACTTTGTTCAAAAGATAAGAAGATAAATGCCGGGATCAAGAAGATCGATAATCAGTATAAAGAAGCTATCCGATCAGCAGCCGGAACTGAAATGTTATTACAAGAAGATGTAGGATATCTTGAAGCTGATGGACCCATGGAAAAGGCTTTCAAATTCAAACAAAATGAAATCAAAGGTGCTGTAGACCAAGCTACCGCTCAAAAAGCATTCAACCTTAATTTACCAGACTATGGACCTTATCAAGTTGACTTCTCTAGAAATGGTAGAGAACTCTTGATAGGAGGTCGTAAAGGTCATGTGGCCTCCATGGACTGGAGAACTGGGAAGCTTGATTGTGAATTACATTTGAATGAAACTGTAAATGCCGTCAAATATTTACACAATGATCAATATTTTGCAGTTGCCCAAAAAAAATATACTTTCATTTACGATAAAACAGGATTGGAATTACATCGTTTGAACCAACATATAGAGGCTACATTACTTGATTTCCTTCCATATCATTTTCTTTTAAGTACGGCCGGTAATACTGGTTACTTAAAGTATCACGATGTCTCCACGGGTCAACTTGTTTCTGAACATCGAACCAAATTAGGACCTACACAAGCTATGAAACAAAATGCTTGGAATGGGGTAATGCATTTGGGACACGGAAATGGTACCGTTTCACTCTGGTCTCCCTCGATGTCTACACCATTAGTGAAGATGCTTTGTGCCAGAGGTCCAATCAGAGACCTTGCTGTGGATAGAGAAGGTAAATATATGGTGACTGGTGGAATGGATAAGTCATTAAAGCTCTGGGATTTAAGGAAATTTAAGGTGGTGGATGAATATTATACTCCAACTGCACTTCAGTCCATCGATATATCTGATACTGGTTTAGTGTCTACTGGTTGGAATACTCATGTGACCGTTTGGAAAGATATGTTCAAACAAAAACAAAACTCTCCATACATGAACCATCTCCTCCCTGGTGATCGAGTGGAGAAGCTAAAATTCGTACCTTTTGAAGATTTCTTGTGCACGGGGTCAACAAAAGGCATCCAAAACTTGATTGTACCAGGTGCTGGTGAAGCTAATTATGATGCATTGGAAATCAATCCATTCGAAACTGCAAAACAGAGACAACAACAGGAAGTCAGATCGTTAATCAACAAATTAAGTCCAGATACTATCACGCTTGATCCTAATGTATTGGGAACTGTTGACAAGAGAGCCAATAGTATAAGATTAAAACCAGGTCAAATAGATGAATTGGCTGCGGTAGGTAGCACTCCAGCTGACAAGTTACAAATACGTCCTGATATCAAGGGAAAGAACAGTGCCATCAGAAAGATGTTAAGAAAGAAGACACAAAATGTGATTGATGAACGTAAACTTAGGCTTGAAAGAAATTTAAAACTCGAAAAGCAAGCCAGACAGAAGCTTCACCAAAAACAAGAAGGTCAAGATAATGAAGAAGTATTGGATCCAGTATTATCTAGGTTCAAATAATAAGTGACGTAAAATAGAATATATACATTCATAATTATATTTATAAACAGCTCTATAAAGATAGATAGAAAGAATCATGTAGATGGATGAGCAGTCAATGAATAATTAGAATAATCAATAGTGATGAGGTCATTGATGTTGTTTGATGCATTGATGGCATCATAGGCATTGAATTTTTCATTAATGAATTCAATCACTTTTTCAAATTGATTATGGGAAATTGCATTGTAATTATTCAACTTGGCTTTCAAGCCATACTCATTTGAAATACGAATGAAATTATACTTCTCTTGATCATCTTCATGCAGGTCATGATCATGGTCGTCGTTAGCTAAATTAGTCAAAATAATGAGCCATGTGTTTGCCATTTGTTCGAAACATTTTTGTTTGATATACTTATACTCGTTATTGGTAAACACTGGAAGGTTAATGATTAAATTAGTCGAGAAATCAATGAATTTCAAAGAATGCAATAAATTCAGTTCAATAGGTGGAAGATAATTGAGAATATAATCACTTAACCCATTTAAAAATTCATTAAGATATGGCTTGACCCGCAAGTAACTATAATCATTTTCTAGATCTCCCTTATATGGTAAATTATTTGATATAGCATCAAACTTTTCTTTCATTAATTTCATAGCATCTTCCGGTTCTATCTGTGGCTGGATATCGTAAATGGTCTTACAAATTTCTGGATGATGATACACCAACTGAGTGACCATTTGATTAAGTGATTGACGATCTACAGTTTCTATCAATCTATTGATAGGTAATCTTTCTCCTTTTATTATTGGATGTTTTGCTCTCTTATTGATATTGGAGCCGGAAGCAGTCGTCGCAGCAGCCATATGAGACGTCACTGATGAACCAGAAACGCCATCATCATGCCGCCTTTTGGAATTACCAAAGCCATTACCTGTAGGAGAGGATGGTGTGTATGGCACTGATGCTGATGCTTTGCGTTTAGGTTTCAGAACACGGGCAGACTTATCTTTGATTCCCCATTGGAAACCAACTGATTTTGACATGATATGCGAAGGGATGAAGGGGTATATGCAATAAATTCGTAAACGGGTTTAAAATTCGTGAAAATATGAGTATCTGCTTTCTGGAGGAGAAACTGGTAGTTAGTTAGTCTTTGCTTCAGATATGCTGGAGATGGGATATCAAGTGGATAATATAATATGGAAGATTAATAACAATTTATACAAGGAGAAAGTTAAAGTTGCCTTCACTGAAAATTTTCGCGGTTCACCTGGAGCTCTCCAGAGCTTCTGTGCGTAGAAATGCTGGTAGTTGCAGCCACTTTACAACTAGAGGTTTACTAAATGTACATCCTACTCGTTACTATTATCTATATACTGGACTTACAACTACTTCTTCAGATTTTTAACTTTAGCGGACCCTTCAAAACCGGCTCGTTTCTTTTTACCACCATTATTACCGTTATTCTTAGCATTTTTACCTGCTGCGGCCTTCTTATTCACTATACCAGTAAACTTCTTCAACCGAGTTTGGTTTTTCCATGGTTTACCCTTATTTTCTTTTCTCATTTTCAAATTATCTTCTCTCTTCTTGGCCTTTGCAGCTATGGTATCCAGGACGATTCTCTTTCTGTCCTTCCATTCAATTTCACTCTTAAGCTTTTGCTTCTCTTTACGTTTTAAAGCTTTTCGTAATAATTTCTCGTTATCCTTTACTTTGACACCTTCAGCTTGACTCATTACTCTGGTCCATTTCTCCTTTTCTAATTCTTTAGCTTGTTGTTCAGGAGTTAATTGACTAAGTTTTTGTTTCTTACGCTCTAATTTAGCCAAATGAGCTTTAATATCTTTATTAGCAGGTCCTTTACCCTTTCTTTTATCAGCAGTTGATCTGAACTTTTGAAGATCCAGAGTGGCTCTTGTTCCATCATTGAAGGTAATATTACCGAATACAACTTGATTGTCATCAGCATCAACTTCGGCCTCTGAATCACTTTCATTTTCATTTTCTGAATCACTGGATTCAACTTCTTCATGCTTTCGTTTCAATTTCTCTTCTCTCTTAGCTTCTGCTTTACGTTTTCTTTCCTCTAATATTTGATCTCTAGACTTTGGCGCTCCGCTGGCTTTAGCACCTGGAGCTTTTCTCTTTTCCCTTAAGTTGTTGATTTTACTGGCAAGTTTTTCTCTTAATTTTCGAAGGTTTTCTTGCTTCTGTTTCTTCTCTTCATCACTAATTGGTTGTTTCTTCTTCTTGCCATTTTCTACTGGCTTTGGTGCAGCGACTGATGATGATTGCTCATTTCCCTCATCATCAAACACCACTTGTATGCTATCATCATTTTGTGTGTCATCTTGATGTTGTGATTCTCCAGTCGATTTGTCATTATCCACTTCGTCGTCATCTCCAGTTTCATCCACATCCATGTCCGGTATTTCTACATCCAGATCTTCTTCTTCGTTTTCTTCTTCGAGATGCTCATCGTGCTCATCGGATTTCTCTGGTTGAGAAACTTGACCCGGAAGACGAACAGGCTTTGCCAGCTTTGCTCTTTGATCCATGAGTTCTTTGGCACTCATAGTCTCTTCTGAGTCAAGACTTTCAGGATTTAACTTGTTCCGTTTATTGAGTTTTGTTTCATCTTTTGATTTCTTCTTTTGATTCCACTGGTCTTGCGTAGCATTGTCGTAATAATATTTGGCAGGAATTAAGGAAAGCAAACCATCAAATGCATTGGAATGAGTCTTCAATCGTTCCTATAATATTGTTAGTTAATGTACTTTATGTGGTTATTGTGAAGTTTAGGGGTTTACATACTTCCAAGGTGTTACTCATGGTGCAAATAACTATTTAAAGGTTACTGAAAAATTTATGAAGCGCATCGCAAGAGATGATGTAAAAGGTGGGTGAAGGAATGAAACTGTTACAATTGTTTTGGGTCGAAAATTCGTAAGTATAAAAGGTGAATGCTTGTTCTATTATAATAAGTTTCTAAAACTATATGAATGTCCCTTGTATACGTCTAATTAAGCTTCCTCTACAAATATTAGCTCTCCGCGTACCTCCTATCCTGTGCCATGTCTCATCTCTATCTATTACCATTTTCCCCAGAAATTCCTACAGCAGTACCGCCAGTTTCGCGCCAGCGGGCCAAAATTTACACCCTTTTGTTTCGTGCCTCCTGGGACTCTCCCATTCGCACTTTCCCGTCTTTTTCAACACTCACCCTTCGATAAATATTATCTACACCTTTCATAATCCAAAAACTCCAAAATGGATCTGGTTAGTAAATACCTTCTTGTTTCCTTGCCCCAATCAGAAGATTCCAGGGGATGGTTGGAAAGGTCTTTACTTGATGGGAAGTGTGAACTGACTGAATTCAAAGTGCCAGATTTTCAAGTGGGCACATTAGATTCTTTGGTACAAGAGAGTGAAGAATTAGCCAAAATTGACTCTCAATTAGGAGCTTCAGTTGCTAAGATTGTTGATATTTTGGCGGGAGTATTGGAATCCTCGGGTTCAATTAGACTTGTTAACTCAAAACCTGTTTCTAATTATGTCGAATCATTCTCTTGGAACACTTCCAAATACAGATTGGATAAATCAATTAAAGATTTGGTTCAATTGATTTCTAGTGAAGCCATCACTTTGGATAATGACGTTAGAGCTGCTTACCAAGCTTATCAAGCCGCTAAGTCTAACTTTTTAGCTGCTGATAGAAAAAAGAATGGTGACCTTTCCATCAAATCCTTACACGATATAGTTCAACCAGAAGATTTCATCCTTGGATCAGAAAACTTGACCACTGTATTGGTGGCGGTTCCTAAGACATTAGATGATGAATTTAAAAAGACCTATGAAACATTGACTCAATTTGTAATACCAAGAAGTGCCAAGTTGGTTGCCCAAGATCTGGAATATAAATTGTATTCAATTAGTTTATTCAAGAAATATCAACAAGAATTCATAAACGGAGCTAGAGAAAAGAAATGGCAACCAAGAACCGACTTCACATATGATGAAGAAGCATTAAATAGCATGAGAAAAGAATTTGACTTGACCAAAGCAAATGAACAAAAAACCAAGAATGATTTGATTAGATTAGGTAAGACAGCATATTCTGACATTGTGGCTGCTTGGTTCCATATCAAAGCTATTAGATGTTATGTTGAATCTGTTTTGAGATATGGATTACCACCTGAATTTGATTTATCATTAGTCAAATTCACCCCATCAAACTTCCTGTCTATCGATAAGGCTAAGAAGGAATTAATTCAAAAATTTGGTTACTTGGGAGGTGAAGCATTCACTAATAAATCCAATTTGAATGAATACGCTTCGTTGGTTGATCCAGATTACGAACCGTTTGTAATTTATACAGTAGAGATTGTATAATCAAGTCATTTCTTGACTATAATCAGTACAGTATTTAGTTCTAGATAAAATTATCATTATACAAGTAGACTTAAAACTGATACTAATTCGCACTGGATCAATTATTACTGTAGTATTTAATCATAATGTCAGATTCAGATTATAATTCAGAAGAGTCATACGAATTCGAATTCGAAGACGATGAAGTCTCTGATTCCAATGATGTGATGGATGAAAATGTCGATGATGAAGAAAAACTCCAAAATCAGTATTATTCTGCAAAGGCATATAAAGATGAAGACCCACCAACTGCCATTGAAAAACTAGGAATAGTTGCTCAGTCTAATGTCGATTCTGAGTCTGCCTTATTTATATATAAGGCCAACAAGCAGATTGCCAAGATCTATTATTCAAACCATCAATTGACCGAATGTTTAGCTTATTTACAAAAGTTACTACCACTTGTGAACTATATTTCCGATACCCGCTATTTGGATGAATCACTTAGTCGAATACTGTCGAACTATGGGAATATAAAGGACTATTCATTTCGGTTCAAACTCTATGAGTTTATTCTACAGTTCATTTCTACTACAGGAAGTCGATCGGGTAATGATAGAATCTGGATCAAATGTATTTTAAATAAGTTCCTGCTTTCCCTTAAGCAGGGGAAGCTCGAAGAATGTGCTGAAATGATATCTCAATTGAATAAGAAACTTGAGACTGTAACAGATGTGACAAGATCCTCTTACAGTTTAGAAGTGATTGCTTCAGAGATAGAATTACTATCGTTATACAAATCATTTGATGTCCCTAGACTCACCAAATTGTACAAAAAGAGTATGACAATTGCATCCCCAGTAACGCACCCCCGAATTATGGGAGTCATCAAGGAATGTGGAGGTAAATTGAAGTTTTTAGAAGGTGATTATGAAAGTTCAAGATCTAATTTCTATGATGCATTTAAAAGTTTCGACGAATGTGGTGCTCCAGGGAAGGATATCAGTTTCAAATTCTTGATTTTATTGTCTATCATAACTGAAAATGAATTCAACCCCTTCCAATCTCAAGAAACACAACATTATACCCAACAACAAGATTTTGAAACCCTTGTGGTAATGACTGAATGCTTCAATGAACTTGATTTACCTGCTTATCAACGATGTATCAGAAATGTTGGAATTGACGAGTTCTACTCTCACGAAATATTCATCAAATCTGCAGAGATAATCAAGGAGTTGATACGAGAAAGAATCTTATTAAACATGTTCAAGTCATACTCATTAATTGGCTTTAATGATATTTTATCCGAATTGGACGTCAGTGAATCTGAACTTCAGCACAAACTATTGGCTTTGGGTTGTGATGGAAAACTTAATAATGTCACTGT
Organism: Yamadazyma dendronema; assembly: GCA_030572355.1. Classification (NCBI taxonomy): domain Eukaryota; kingdom Fungi; phylum Ascomycota; class Pichiomycetes; order Serinales; family Debaryomycetaceae; genus Yamadazyma; species Yamadazyma dendronema. The sequence goes on from JAJLZP010000005.1 coordinate 189,066, forward strand.
TAACTTTGCTGATAAAATAATTGAATCAAGTGCTAACAGCAATATCATCCGGTTCCCAGCTCAGCTAGATGCTCATGAAGTCTTGACCAATATGCGTTGCCTTAGCACAGTATGTCTGCCAGATAAGTCAATTGTTGTTGATGTATCTACCGATGATGACACAATGAATGTAGATGAATCCCATGAACCAGGGGAATCAGATCTCCCTCCCTCGGGATCAGCCCCAAACCCTCATAATTCATCTTTTTATAAATCACCAAAAGATTGGGTTAGTTCTCAATTACTTTACTTGAACAAATCCGGCTCGGATAAGGTCATCATAGAAAGCATTGATCAATGGTTAGGACTTTTACGTAGGTGCCTTCCCAAACCTTTTAAATTTGCATTGAGTACGAAGGAACAGATCTATACTGAGCAGAGACTTGGTCAAGTGAACCCTGATATTGTTGCACAATTGCAGAACAATCAAAAGGAAGAATTTGACCCAGCGCAAAAACAGAAGAGCTTAGAAGTTTTAACCAAAGAATTGACCAATTTGCTAAGCTGATGCCCCTTCTGTCAATGTTTGTAATAGTTCATATATTAATACTTACGTGCTTCTACCAAACAACTCATATAAAGTTGATCGCAGAGTCTGAAAATTTTTATTCATAATGTAACTCATTTAAATGTATGTTTGTTCAAGTATAGATGATTAGTCATAATATGCGTTATCGTCATGATTCACCCATCACAATGTCTTTGGGTGCAATTTGAAATCAACTAACACACGTATGATATACTTTTTTATTAATTGATAAAATACTAACTTTTCATAGATGCAATTATATTATCTGTACATACCACTGGTAAACTCTGGATTCGGAACCAATTTTTCAACCAAATTGTTCCAAAAGCCGTTATCATATCTGTTATCTATAATCTCTACATTGTCCACTAATGAGACCTCTCCAGGTGCCACCACCTTTGTGTTTTGCATATTGATGAAACGCCCGTCCAGAAGTAACTCTAAATATTGTCCTTCGGTAGTTCGATATAGAGCTTTAATTCTCACCAAGTGTTCAATATCCCCCCATTTATCCAATTCATTGGTGGTGATTCCCAAGTATACATAACGTAGTTGAAAGCCCGTGAATATTATCACTACAATACTGAAGATAGAACAAAGAATTATGAAAGCACCAGTTACCTTCAACTCATCACTCTCATGGATATAACTCCAAAGTTGTAAAGGGGGAATCACCTGCATCATAATGTAATTACCATATAACATGAAGTTGATGTTTGCTACTAGCCACATCATAAAGTATCGATAATTGTAGTAACCTACACAATTATTGATCCAAATACAATGATGGTCAAATAACATCACACATCGATTACATGTAGAACAGTGCTTAGACCGGGCAGGTTTTTCTAACTTACATGTAGTACATACATTCTTATCGAAGAAAATGATCTCGTTATTTGGGAATTGTTGACATGCTCTCTGGACATTGTGTTTGTTAATGTACCCCGGATTCATGAAGGTACATATACCAGTTGTAACATAGACGCTAATCATTGAAATTGCCACAGCCCCAATATGAAATACTGAGTCGTGAATATGCAGAGGCACAAGTGGCCATGTTTTGCTTAAGAACTTCCAGAAACAAAATGTGATAACTGATATGTAGAAAATGGGTATCAGCCAGTTCAATGCGGGATGATTTAATGAGCCTGCCTTCGTTAAAAGCCATGAATTAACCTGTAGAATTGTTATTCGAGCCCTTTGAATAGAAGTATCTCGTAGACTGGGTGAGTCGCCAAATATGACAATCACCGCCACTAATACTATGGCTGCAATCAAACAGATCAACCACATTGGTTTGAAAGTCTACCACTGTTTCGCGCTCGGCTATATTATTTTCAAGAATATTCAGAAACCCTTCAACATATGAACTTTGTGGAATCAATAGACACAGAACTCGAATCTTATGAGGGGCTTCTCCAAGCCATTCCCTTCACTAACGCGTCTGTCCCTGGGGCTTTCCTTAATATTTATCGTCTCAACTACAAGGAACTTCAAAAATATGTTAGTCAATCCCCATTCCCTCTTGATGCTAACAAGCTTCTCAAGTTATGTATCAGTTTAGGTAACCTCCTCAAATCACTTCAACTTGATGAAGAAATGTACCAGCAACAACAGGCACAACAACAGACTCTCGTCAATCGATTGCAAGGCGCAAGTGATGGCCAGCCGGCCAATAATGTTTCCATCCCTAATAACAAACTCGCTAATCCGTTTGAAAGTCCTAAGCATTTTGTCAATTCTACTCCTGTGAACAGTCAGCCACTTTTCCAAATCAAGTTCATCAAAAATTTGCTTGTCATCTTGAAGAATTTTGATATTGGATTTATGGTTAAAGAATCTCATCATTCATCAAGTACACTTAATCAATATGTGAATTCACCTATCAAACTTAATTCCAAACAGCTACTAATTGAAAAACTCGAGATCAACATCAATTTGGATGTGTTGTTCATCTTTAAAAATCTTTTGAAAATCCTTGTACGAATCCTTAATGTATTGAAAAAACATCTTATAGTAAACGGAGAATTAGGACTTCTATCAGGTGAGGGGACAGAAGAACTGAGCTCTATATTCAGTTCAAACTCCGCTAATTCTAATTCCTCGGAATCCTTTATCACCATGGACGAATACTTCAAGCTTTTGACCCAGATTTTGAATCGACTCTCCAACGGTCTTATTGAGCCATTGTTGAAATATGTATTGAGTTTTGTCAACGCCAATATCTCCGGTGAATTCAAAACCCTTATCACCAGTTTATAATTTAAATCCCTCCACTATCATGTAACATACCTTTAATAATCATAATCTCGTATATTCGTATCCATACAACTCTATTAACTATAATACCATTCAGCGACGAAACCCCATACCACTTTACTGAACCTTCTCCCCAACACTTTCCCGATCAACGGGAAAATTATCATATTTATAAGTCCGGTGACTTGTTTAACACTTTCTTCCCACTGCTCTTGAGCTGAAAGAACTGACTCCGAATAATCACTATCTGTCTCGTAGTCGTAATCCATGTTTGATGAAAGAAACTGATTTTCGCAGAATTTAATTCATTGAGTTAACGCTTCATTTTTCGCAGATTTTACTGATTTGGGTGCAACACAAAAACCAAGTGAAAAATTATTCATGGTTGTTAAAAGCCCTTCCATTAAAACTATAACAAAATCTTTTAATAATATGGTTCGTGAGGGGCAAGCTGAAATTATCGGTGGTGATAAGGTATTCTATAACCATATCCAACAATTTAACCGAGACCTTTCGGTGATGGTTATCCAGAGTTGGTATGAGAAATATGGAGTTGACTTGAATCGTAAACGCGATGCCCAAGATGAAAAACTGTCTAACTTCATTAATATTTTAGAAGCCTTGAGTGCTACTGGTTTAAGATCTATTAGATACGCAAAAGAGATTCCTTGCGTTAATAAGGTGGTGGCTAATGATTTACTTGCTGAAGCCGTCAAAGCCATCAACGCTAATGTTGAACATAATAAGGTCTCAGATCTTGTCAAGGCCAATTGTGGGGATGCTATCAAATTCATGGGTTCTACTAACCAAAAGTTTCATGTGGTAGATCTTGACCCTTATGGTTCAGCAATTCCTTTCATTGATGGTGCTTTACAGTGCGTGAAGGATGAAGGTATTTTACTTGTAACTTGTACCGATGCTGGGGTTTTAGCCGGTTCTGGATATCCAGAAAAGTGTTTTGCATTGTATGGAGGTCATAATTTTGGTAACACATTCATTGGTAGTGAACTGAACCATGAAGTTGGAATCAGATTACTCTTACAACTGATTGCTCAAACGGCTGCAAAATATAAAAAGTCTATCGAGCCACTTCTTTCTCTCTCGATTGATTACTATTTCAGAGTAGTTATTAAAGTGAAAACTAGTGCTTTTGAAGTTAAAGACTTGGCGTCCAATACCATGTTAACTTACCACTGTGTTGGATGTGGCGATAAACATAATCAGTTCTTGGGCAGAAAAGTGCCGACTGAGAAGTCTCATAAACATCAAACTCCCAGAATGACCTATGTTCCTGAACATTGTCAATACTGTGAATCCCCTTTCAATGTTGCTGGGCCAATGTATGGTGGTAAAATCCATAACCAAGAGTTCATTCAGCAAGTTTTGGACGTAAATTCTACCAGTGATAAAGAAGTTGATCAAACTAGTGAAAGAATAAAAGGTATGCTTACTTTAGCTTTGAAAGAATTGGAAACTCCCTTTTACTTCAATTTGAATCAATTATCTTCTTATTTTAAGAGTCCTCCAATCTCCATCAATGAATTTACCAGAGCTTTGGGTAACTTGGGGTACAAGATCTCTCTCACGCATGCCAAAAAGAACTGTATAAAGACAGATGCTCCATGGGACGTTATATTAGACATCAATAAGCAATGGCTTATCAAGAAAAACAAAGAAATGATCCAACAATTTGATGAAGGAAAGTTGACCAAAACTGACAAGTTGGTTGCAAGAATTGAAAGTATCAGAAATGATCCAAGTTCCAATCCAAACTTCACAGAAAACATGATCGGTTATAAAATCATGAAAAATTTGAAGATCGACACCAAAGTAGATTTTGATACTGATAATACTGAGAGTGATAAAATCAAACACTTACGGAAATTAAAGATGGTCAGATTTCAAGAAAATCCAAAGAATTGGGGGCCAAAGTCCAGACCAAAGTAAACTAAATAATCAGCATTTAACCCTTGTAAAATACATTCAGACAATATATAGTGACGGTCACTAGTTTGTAGCCATTTGAAAAGAGAAAGACCCGTTGAAACGTGTGGTCTAGATCGTTATAACCTCGGGACATGCCAGTGAGCGAACATTTCGTACATTATGGTCTGATCAACTATCTCTAGAATAATCGAATTGTAGGTGATGAACACGGAAGTTTAAACAAGCTCATAGTCAATGGTCAATATCTCAGTAGACATCGTAACAAAGACCCGCCTGTGGTCCCGGGGTTCCTGTCTACATTATAAGGTGACTACTCCAAGCCTCTCTGTGATCACCGCACAAGAGCTCAAAAAATTAAAGTTGTGTGCACACAGGCGTCCTCAGGCTATTAATAATCGATTAACTAAGTACCCGATGAGTTGAAGGCTTAAAATAAAATTTTAGTCATCACAGATTTGGTGGCGACATGGGGTGACTGTATCACGGTTCGAATTCTTGTAAGGCCGGTAACTCCAACTACGGTACCTCTGACTTTAATTTGTAGTTATGCTCTCATTTCTATCTGAAGGATTCTTCTATAGCCTCCCTATTTATTATATGCGGCAATGTAACGTGCATTTTTGATATGGTCCCAAAATCAGGAGACGAGTTGTAACAGATACACATAGAGAAATACAAGAAGGAGACTGGCAATTAAATGGCAATTGAAAGTAATGAAGTTATCCGAGTTGTAACTACTCTTTTATTCAACAATAAATTACATCTATTAAATTAAGTTATAAACAAAAACTAGTTTTGATTAGATTGAAGAAAAGAATATATGTCCCATGGTATTTGATTTGAAATTATTAATGAAAGTTAACAAACTTACAATAATAAAGCAACACCGGCAGCGGCAGCAGCACCTAATAAACCGGTAGAAACCATAGCGGCACCAGAATCATCAGAAGTAGAAGAACCGTTGGAACCGTTAGCGGAAGCATTAGCAGCTTGGACAGCAGTGATGGCAGTTAAAGCGACGACGACAGATTTGAATTGCATTGTGATTATATTAACTTGTAGTAAGATAGAGAAGAAAAATTAAATGGGGGTAATTCAAACCCTTTTATAGTTTTCGGCCTCCTTGAGAGAACCGAAAAGAAAATTTTTTTTTTTTAATTTTTTCCTAAACGCACATTCATAGATTCCTAAAATAGAAAGTGGAATTAGGCGTTGCCTGCAAACTACACGAATTTTTCCAACTTAATTCAGATTATTTTGTACCGAAACAGTTAAAGGGCGACCTTGGGAAACTCGAGTAAGTTCTATGACACTTTGGTATGGTCTGGCAAAAAATTCACCATATCAAAATTATTGGGCGTTACAAAGTTGGGATTGAGTTTGACTTTGATCCTATAATTGTTAGTTGATGAGTCAGATTCGTAATGGAGTTCTCGAGCTTGTGTCCCAAAAGACTATGTGCTATCAACCGATTATGAGTCAAGAGCAATGATATGTTACATAAATGATGTATAATTCCTGTACTTTCCTCATAGCTTTTTACTATAGACAGTCTTGGTTTCGAATTCTGCCTTTACTATAAACGTACCATTTCTCCTATCTTGTTCGGCTCAGCCAACACGATTCTAAATTTGGGCACCCTGATACCTGCACAGGGATACCTTTCCTGCACGCGCCTCTAAACCCGCCTTGCGACGCGATTCCCAGATTCCCATCTAGTGTAAAGTCCCCACGAAGTAGTAACCTTAAGCCCCCACTAATGTAACTTCGTCTTTGACTCTACTGACCTTCGATTTAACGACAATCTTAACAGGACTCGCGCCAATTCGAAGCGATTTTCTCTACTTTCTTTCAGTAGATAGTTTTCTTTATGAACTATTCTTCTGCGCAATATCCTCTTATGACCTGTTTGCCCTCGCAACTTGTCACTACGCTACGCTGCAGCTTTGGTTGCTCGCGACAGTATGCCATGACCAAATCACTGTCAATGCCTTCCTCTAATCTTCAGGATAGTTTAACTGATTTTAGTGTTAGTTGCCCCACCCAACGTGGTTCGTTATGATCTTTGGTTTATTTTATGAGTTAGATTAGGCTCTTGTACTGGTTAGATCCTGTCTACACACCTTCCCCCTGCCGCTCTTATTGTTACAAGATGACATTAAGACGCGTAGAATTTCTCATTTACTTTTATTGGAATAATTAAGGTCCCCAAACGCGTCTAGTCCGTCAATTTATCCCAAGAAAGCTTATACATTTGACCAGAGCGTGTTTGTAGTGAATTTAAAATTAATGTTTAGTATTATTTGCAACTTGCGTTTCAGCTTGGGTGAAACTATGGTTAATGAAACTTTGGTTATTATCTCTGATACCCCCGAGGAAATTTCGTAAGCTTGTTACACACGCCCAAGAGTATATCTTCTGTTTTTGTTTACTGTATTTATGCTCGTCTACATGACCATCGAAACCTTAAGGCGAGATTGATAGCACCTGGTCTCGTGTTGTCTCAAGTAATTTTATTGTTTATTTGTTTACCTTTATTTTTCCTCGTCTCAAGAACATTTTTTGTTTTCTTTGTTCGAACAATCTGGCGAGCTTTGTCTGCTTACCACGAGCGTCCCGTCTAAAAGGTTCGCCCCGTGGAATTCGCCGCACCGGTCCAAAATATCTCATCTATGAATCAACTATTCAAGTACAAAGTCAATACTTTGAATCAACTTTCGGTATTATGTGGAGCTCCAACGCGAAGTAATAAAGCACAAAAGTCTACTCAACTTCTACATACCATAAACTTTTATCTACAATTACCACCTAAAATAAATTTGGTGGGTGTTGATATCGGAATCAAGAATTTTTCATATTGCAAAATCTCCCAGTTCGATGTCACCAAATTTCTTACTGATCCCATTCATTTCGAATTGGATTTTGATAATTGGCAAACCATCAATTTGACTGAAAAGTACCCTCCCATTGAAGAATTTTATCAATTCGATAAATTTGGTTCTTTTCAAAGTAATGATCTTTTGTATGACAAATACTATCTCGCATACTTGAACTTCAAAGTTCTACAAGATCTCTTTCAAAATGATGATACGAGCACTTTAGTGATGGTTGAAACCCAAAGAACCAAATCCAACTCTAACCAAGTAACATTGCCTAATATCCTTGATAATTACCATTTTGAAAACCTTTTTTATTCGAGTTTATTATCTTCAACTTTGGCTGCAAAAAAGACCCCAGCAAAATCGCCCGGTCAGATTCTTTTACCCATGAACTCATCTAGAATGACTAATTTCACCGTAAATAGGTTTTTGGCTAAAGAACATGTCAACCTGGCCAATTCTAAGCGATTGAGGTTGAAGTTGTTCATCCATATGATCAACAAAAAGATCTTCACAGTATCGAAAGATTTGGAGCTTCCAACTACTACCCGAAAACTTATGGCATTTTATAATAACGGACATGAATCAATGCCCATAAAGAAGCTTGATGATTTGTTTGATTCATTCTTGTATAACTTGAGCACGATGTTCTACTACGCCAACAGTATTTGCGTCAACCACTACCTAAAACATGATTTAGATTTGGATCTGTTGGTAGAAAGTCTCAATCACAGACAGTTCATGGTGTTATACGATCTATTCCAAGATGAAAACTATACCTTGAACGATCCTTTCAATTCGATGGGTAGAGTTGGGGACTTCAAGTTTTCCGATATCACCATTGAAAAGTCGTTATGGCCTGTAGAGTAATGTAGTATAATGAAGTAATGCGAGTAATAAATATGCATTAAGTATGTTGAAGATACTATATAGTGCTTTCTGGGGTCTTGACTGACTTTATCTTGTACTCAACTACTTTTTTACGTTACGCTGGAAGGCATCAATTCTTGAGTTCGAAAATCATCTCATCGTTATTAATTTTGTCGTTATCATTAGAGGATTTAGTGTTGGTAGTGGGTGCTGTTTGCTCGTCTTTACTGATATCTTCATTGTCATCAGCGACAGCTTCATCTGCTTCGTCTTCGTCATTTTCATCATCATCGTCATCATCATCTTCCTCTTCATCGTCATCTTCTTCATCGTCATCATCTTCGTCATCGTCGTCGTCATCATCATCTTCGTCAGCCTCATCGATTTGCTCCTCTTCCATGTTCTTAATACCATTGATTCTTCGTCTCAAAATATCAACGATATCACTCCATTCCCTCATACCCCCCATTCCGATATCTCCACAAATTAAAACCTTTTCCACTGGTTTGAGGACTTCAATACCAAAACCATATTCATTAGAGGACAAAAGATCCAATTGTTTAGCTGTCAAAGGATGAGTATACATGAACGTGTTCATAGCAGGAGCCACTAATATCGGTTTCTTGGTCACTTGCGGTGGAGTTCCAGACGTTGTTTTTGAAGCAGTAGGCCAATTCCAAGATCTAACGATCGAAGTTAAAAGGTTATCCGACAAACCATTAGAAACTTTAGCCAATGTATTGGCAGAGAGAGGAGCAAGTAACATGATATCAGCCCATTTTCTCAATTCATTGTGCAAAACCAATTTATCATAAGGGTTTTTTGATTTCTTACCCAAATTGAAATAGTTAATTGACTCGTTGAAATTGACCCATTCATCTTCATCTCTCCAGATCTTCACTTGATTATTAATTTTTAAACCCTTCAAGAAATGAGATGCACATTTGGTGATCACAAGTTGGATACTGATTTTATTAGCTCCGTAGATTTGAAATAATTTATCAATAATCAACGGTACCTTGATCGTAGCAACTGAACCAGTTGCACCCAATAAAATATGAATCTTCCCATCATCTTCCTTACTTAAATATTGTTGGAAAGGTACTGGAGGCCCTTGAGGACTTTCCACCACCGTCTTTTGTACTTTTTTAGTACTATTTCTTCGGCTCACATTGATAGGCTTGGCACCACCAGATTCTAGGTCTCCAGAATTTGGTAATGGAGCCAGTGCAATAGCAGATGGAGCAATTGGTGGTGGGGAAGGACTAATTTGATCATTGAATCTGAGTTGATAATTATGCTCTATAGTTGGAGAAGTCACCTGACTACTACTGTTGCTCTTGATTGATCCAGCTTTGGTGGTAATATGTGTAGTACTGACAACAGGTTGAGATGGCAAAGTTGTTGGGCCTGGATGAGTTGGATAACCAGCATTGGTTTTGGTAATAAATTGAAGGATATCATTACCAAGTCCCAGGTTATTTCTAGAAGAAGCAATCAGTGATCTATCATCTTTGTCACCAGGTACAGTGGCACCAGGACCAGTAGGAATTCCGACCGCAGGCAGACCTTGCAAGGAATTCTTTCTAGTGTCTATCGTTGGAATAGTTGCCGTAGAAGGTTGGGCAGAAATGGTGAATCTTCTCACTTTCTCTTGGTCATTACTACTGGTAAACGACACTGAAGGAGAGGGTTTCAAAGGAGGAGGACCCAAAGCCGATTTTTGAGGCTTAGGTTGCTCGAGAATTGGCTTACTCTCTTGACGGGGAAGTGATTTATCAGATTGCTCTGATTTGTGAGAGTTAGCAGACTCTTCAGGGGGATGCATTTATATGACTTTTAAACAATTGACTATGGGTTAATGAGAAATCCTCAATTTGAGAAACGAGAAATGACAAATCTACGGATTCAGAAAATTTTTTCGATCGTGATCAATCTTTGCGTTTTTTGGATCCGAGACTCTCAGTAGTGGCGTGCGAAGTTGCGGATTTATTCTGGACCTAACGTTAGTCGCACTATTCACCTGACAACTTCAAGGTACTATAAAGCTATGAATCTCAGAAAACAAATTGCCCAGTTCTTGGCTCTTGCTTATGTATTCACCGGGGCGTATATGACTTGGAAGACATTGGGGGTTGTGGCCAATTCCCATTCCCCAATTGTTGTCGTGTTAACTGGATCCATGGAACCGGCATTTCAAAGAGGAGACGTGTTATTCTTATGGAATCGTCAAACCCGTAATAAAGTGGGGGATGTAGTGGTTTATGAGACTAGTCAGAGAGATATACCAATTGTTCATAGAGTGGTCAGAGATCACCACAATTCCGAAAAGCAATTGGTATTGACTAAAGGTGATAATAACCCAGTAGACGATTTGAGTTTATACGGCCGTAAAAAGAGCTATTTGACTCAAGAAGATTTGGTGGGTACTGTGAAAGGTTATGTACCGAAAGTGGGATATGTTACGATCTTGTTGACTGAAAATCAATATTTCAGATTTGGAGTGTTTGGGTTAATGGCTTTGCTGACTTTATTGCAGAGTGAATAGATAAATAAATATTGAACGAACAACCAAGGCAATGGATTGGTTCATTGGCCAATTGAATCAGAAATTCTGCCAGTCCATAACGAAAATCAACTATTTCTTGATTCTTATGATATATTCCGTACGTATAATCCTCCTCTTCTTCTCATTTTCAGTTTTCGCAGCCCACATGCTTGGAAGAAATGCTATAGTCACAGGAGCTTCCAGAGGGTTAGGTAGAGCCATCGCTATTCAGCTCGCAAATTCAGGTGCCAATGTGACGCTAATGGCACGAAATCGTGAACTCCTTCTCCAAACTTTCAATCTGTTACCAACGTCAACTACATCATCTCATCAGATGCTCCCAATAGATCTACTGGATGTCAAGCAAATAACTGATATCCCGGCAGAATATATTCGAAATACTTCAATTTTAGTAAATTGTGCTGGAGTGACCACCCACAATTTACTCACCAGAATCCCTGAACAGGAGATCATTGACACTATAAATGTGAATCTCATAGCACCGATCCTACTCACTAAACTTGTTTCCAGACCTATGTTGAGCATGAAACATGTATCTCCTGTGATATTGAATGTCAGCTCAATTCTTGCACTTGAGCATTATGTAACTCCTGGAACTGCAGTTTATGCTGCTCTGAAAGCTGCCATCGATGGCTTCACTAGATCTTTAAGTGGTGAATTCAGAGGAAAGATTAGAGTTAATTCTATTCTTCCAGGTTTGATTAAAGAGACGGATATGGGTAAAAGTGCTGGTTCACTCGGAGTGGCACCAGTATCTATAAATATGGTGGTGGATTCAGCTATGGAAGCTATTACAAATGACACAATTAATGGACAATGTATAATTGTAAAATAATTAATGAAAAACTATAAAGCTTTGAGTTTTTGATGCAAGTATCGTAAATCGTCGTCAAGATATCTACTGAATTCCCCGTAGAACTCATAGAATACACAACTGGCTAAGTTGTAGAGCCTTAAGTCGAGTAACCAGTAGATAAAGTCATTTATAATAGTATTAGTATATTTCAAAGGAATATACTGTTTTAAATGTTCGTGTTGCAATGCTGAAATAACTCCAGAAATAGAAGTGCAGTTTTGCTCTAATTGTTTGCAAGTATTGGGAGATAATACACCATTACCATGGAAATTGTAAAGTAGTAATATAGCCATACTGGTGCAAGTCTTTGGTCTTTGGATATGCTTGTTCAAATACCGACCTAAGGACATTAATCCTTTTATAAGCAGCTCATTTCCAGGTAAGTAAAATTTAAATAGGCCTGGTTCATTCTCTTCATCTCCAAATGCTAACCAGCTCCTGGTCAATTCAATGAAAAGCTTCAATGTCTTGGGTCCTTTGTTGATAGGATCTGGCTTGACAAAATTCACCAATGCCGTCAAGATTCCAATTAAGATGCTGTTTAGTTGTCTATGATTCCTATTCAAAACAAGAAGTTCAAGAATGTGCTGAAGTCTATCCAAATCACAATGTTCTAATTTATGATCTGCCATAATAGTGTTCAAAACAAGTGAGCTGTATGTGCCATCAGCACTTCCAACAATCCCCATACTCAGGATAAAATGATCCCAATATCCACCATCATAAAGCCACCAGAAGATATCATGATTGGACTCTGGAGCCAACCCAGTGAGGTGAGCCACTACGGTTGGGCTCATATTATCGTAATATCGAGAAGTGTCAAACATCCAAAACTCCTGGAATAACTTAGACAGAAGGCCCTTCATTGCCACACTTTTCATTTCCACCAGTTCCTCGTAAAGCCATTGAATCAAAATTGGCACAAGCAAAAAGAGATGCTGTGGGATATTGAAGACTATCAAATGAATCACATATCCTTGTAACAACTCAAGTCTATACCCGTCAAATAGGTGGGCCGGTTGCAACAGAAGCCACTCATCTATATCTGGAGATAAATGCTTATTATACCTCCTGACTTTCTCCGGAAGGGTCTCGTCATCAAATAGTACACTCTGGTTGAGCTTGTAATATGAGGTGCGGCTAGCTAATACCATTGCTTTACCCATCTCATAGCAGCAAAGATTGGATAAGGGCCGAATACTTGAAGAAGAACGATTGAAGTTTCGCCTAACTTCAATGGTATGAATGACATTTCTGAACATGGAAAATATTTCCTTGTATGCATGAAAAAGTTCTGGTGATATATATGGTTTGAGAGCTTCTAGTCTTTCACTAGCATTAGCAGGTTTAATAAGGCGAGTCGAAGGGGCACCAGATATGACCAAACGTAATATCAGAGGGTTTTTACACACAATATCAGTCAAAGCATGGATACGGGAAAGTAAAGGACGTATCACCCGTTTACATCGACTAATAGGCCATACTTCCGTTGTTTTCATGCTAATAGATTATCATTAAACACTCAGAAATCGCATTGAAAAATTATTTCTGCCATGAAGTTCTACCCCATAGCCGCTGTATTATTTGGAGCTACAACAGTATTGGGTGATATTCGGGGTGTTCCCCCCGAGAAAGATCACTTGTACAAACCAATTGTGTCCAAAGACGGGACTCCGGAAAAATGGCGTTGTATAGGTGATCCGTCGATCATCATTAATTACTCTCAGATCAATGACGATTACTGCGATTGTCCTGATGGTTCGGATGAAATAGGTACAAATGCGTGTCCTTTCAACCCAGATAATATGTTTTATTGTGCCAATGAAGGTCATTTCCCAGACTACATAGAAAACTTCAAATTGAATGACGGCACCTGTGATTATGACAAATGCTGTGATGGCTCAGACGAGTATATCTCCGGTAAATGTCCTGATAGATGCCATGAAATTCATCAACAATATCTCAATTACAAAACTGGAGTTACAAAACAAATAAGACTGGCTCAGGTGTCTAAGGACAAGATCTTGGCCGATGCTAAACGGTCTAAGCAGAAAATGCAAACCACCCTTGACACTGCTGTACTTGACCAGGTTAAGCTTGAAGACCAACTTGCCAAGTTAAAGAAACAACACAATCGTAGTAAAAATGAAGAACCATCTGCACCAATCCTGGTATTTGATAAGATATCTGTGTTTCTCCTGTCAATTGGCCACAAAGTTGAACATTTGGTAACGAGACATGCTCATCACGAATCCACCCTTGATAAGCTCGAGGAAATCCTTACCGCTTTAGTCACTGGTTATAATCCCAACTTCAATGACGCCGCAGTGAAAGAGGCTGTCAACAAATTTAAAGATTACCTTGCTAATAAGGAACAACTTCCATCATCAGAAATAAATGCTTTGGAGGATCTCGAACAACTCAAAGAATACGCAAAACGAGTAAAGCTCGAGGGCAGTGATACATCAGGCTCATCTGATGTTGTTGTAGTACCAACATTCTCAAATATGGTTCATTACTACATAACAAAGGTTTTCAAGGCACTCGATCCAGCATCATTCGAGCAAATTGAGGAGGAAGCTCCAAGGTCTGAAGAGGCACTTGATCTTGAAATTGATGCTACTGAGAAGGCGATCCAAAAGTTGGTGTCTCGTATTGAATTACTCAAAGCCAATTTGGAGGCTGATTTTGGCCCCAATGAGATCTTTAGAGGTGTAGTGGGACAATGGATTAATTCTAAAATTGGTGGTTATAATTACAGAGTTGGTTTATTGACTTCGGTATATCAAGATGATAACTTGCTTGGTCATTTCTCAAGTTACAAAGATGGAAAACTATATTATGATCGAGGACATCGTTGCTGGAATGGACCGTTAAGACTGGCCGTCTTATCGTTCACCTGTTCTGACACTCAACAAATATTGTCGATCTCGGAACCGGAAAAATGTGAATACCATATTCAAATTGGCTCTCCGATAGCCTGTGATGACATTACTGATGAAAGTATTAAAAAAGCTTTTAAAGTTGATTATAGCAAATTGTGAATTAAATATCAATCAAAAGTTATCTTTTTACCAGTGAACTTAGTATTTTGCATCTTCTTGTCCGCCTCTTTCCTGGCTAACCATGATGGATGTTCTTTCTTGGGCTTTTCTTCCTGCTTAGGTTCTGACTTGGATGCATTTCTTTCACCAATTGGCGTGAGATTGGATCCTGATGGTGCGTTTTGAATGGCCTCCTTTGCTCTCGCTTGTCTTTTTCTTTCTCTTTCTTCGAACTCTAATTGTCTACGTTTTCGGTCATCCAGTATAGCCTCTTGTTCCTTCTGTTTGTGTTTAGCTAGTTTTCCAAACTTTTTTTCCCAAATCTTTTGTCTAGCTCTTTGACCTCTTCTATTTTTTCTTTGAGAAGTGGCTTGTTTAACAACTTTATCCTCATCTACTTGGAAGTTATCCTCGTCATCCGAACCTCCAGAAATATACCCCATAGTAAGCTCGGGAAGATTATACTTTTGTTCGATTGACTCCTTCTTTTCCTTTTTAACAGGGGACTCGAAGAAGTCATCCTCTTCGGAAGAGCTCTGATCTTCATTTTCATCTTCTGACTCAGATGCCAGAGGTTCTTCGTCAGTCACCTCGTTATAATTGACATTTGGATCGAGCTCTGCATGTTGCTCTTCAGCATCAGAGTCACCAACCAAGTTATCGTACACAGCATATTTTTCAAAGTCTTCTGGTTTCAAGTCACCAGCTGTATCATATTCTTCCTCTGCCTCAGAATCACTATCACTGTCACTGTCACTGTCACTTTCACTTTCGTCGTCACCGCTAGCTTCATCTTCGCTGTCTTTCTCTTCGCTCTTTTCGCCCTTCCTGTTGTTGACTTCTTTTTCAGACAAGTTACCTCTGACCAACCTAAAAGACCAATCAATTGTGGCCAACACGGGCTTTATACTTTTATGGTTCCAGATATTCAGAATATAGTTATTCACGGTTTTATCGTTCTGACAGTGGTCTTTGAAGAATTGGGATGGGTTTTGAGGATTAGACTTATTCGTAAGAATATCAATGACTTCCTTACCAAGATAATCTGGAGGTGTATCACGCAATTCTTTTGATGTTAAAATGGCCTGTTGTATTACTTTAATGACTCTCGAAATTATTAGAGATTGGACCCATTGTTCATTTCCCAAAAACTTCTTTAAATCTTGATTTTTACCATCATCTTTTTTTTGGAACTTGTGAATATCAGCCTTTATGACCTTTTTAACTTCTGAATGCAATTTTGACACGGCGCCATGGTACTTTTTAGCAAGAACCTCAGTCTTTATCTCATGGATTTCTCTTTGGGCTTGATCTCTGGTAGAGGGTAACTTTTTCAATAATTTTTGGTTGTATTTAGCACCCAATATCTTACTGGTCTTCTGGTAGCGGACCGGGTAGTTCAAGAACTTATGTTCAAGAAGATCTACTTTCCATAAGGCACTATTTGATCCCAGCATTGTAAATGAAGAATAATTAGACCGCATCTCATCGCATCGCGAATATCTGAGTGGATGGAGATGAGGTGAGAGACCAGAGATGAGGAGTCCCAATCAGACATGGAGTATGAAGCGGTTGAAAGAGAGCAAGTAGTCTAATAACACTAGCAGGTAACCGAGTTTTCTTTAAGTAAAACGATCTCCAGTGCCCTGTAAAACCGAGAGTTTGACCTAATATGTTTGATTTTGCAGCTATTTGGGTAATCCAATGCTTCGAACAATAATGGGCGAGGTAAAGACGCCTATAATCAAACACAATTCCCCTTATCTCTATTTACCAATCTCTACTATGAATGGCATACTCTAATGTAAACTCCAGCGTCCATTATCTTATCTCGGTTCTATTTCCGTAATTTCAAACCTATGGCTCTTAAGGGCATCGTTGCGAAGTCTTCTCAATTTTCACTCTTCTATAAGCATGTCAGTAGTACACACTCACACTTTAACACCAGAACAGGAAGCTAAAAAGAGGAAAATAGAAGATCCAGACTCCTTAAGATGTCAATATCTCATACCCAAACGTAACAGGTATTGCGGAATGCAAAGAAAGAAGGATCAAAAGTACTGTTCTCAACATATGCAACAGCATTCAGAAGATAGGGTTCCATGTCCACTTGACCCCAAGCATAATGTATGGAAGAAAGACTTACAACGACATATCAAGAAATGTAACTCCCGTCCCAAGGATGTGCAAGATCCTTGGTACAAACTCAATTGGAATTATGAGCTCAGAAATGCCTCTAAAGACACTCAATCAACGGAATCAAATGATCTGAAGGATGAAAGAACGTCCACAACCCTAGATGAACTTATCGAAAGAGTAGTCAGCTCTTCCAAGCAGTACCAGTCGTTGGAAACATCAATCGAATCACACCCAGGTCTTAGGAAGAGAATGGCACAAGTTGAAAAGCCTAAACATCCAGTGCAACAGTCATCTCTTGCAGGAAACCTCAAGAAGAACAACCTTTTAAATACCAACACTTTCTACTTGGAATTCGGTTGTGGAAAAGCAGAACTCCTGAGATTCCTCGCTCTTTGCTGTCTCGAGGAACATGGATCTAACTCAACTGAAAGCTATGGATTTGGGCTCATCGACAGAAGTGTAAATAGAATGAAAAATGATCCGAAAATCACAAAGGAGACGAATGAGTATAACATTCAAAATGAAACCAATATATCTCCTCAAGTTAAAAGAACCAGGATAGATATTAAGGACTTGGATCTTGATGAATTCTTGAAAGGTTGTACCCATGATCTGGTTGTGGGGATCTCTAAGCATCTTTGTGGGGTTGCAACCGATTTGACATTAAGACTGATCTTGAACTCTAAATTGATCGAGAGTGCACAGTTTCAAGGATTAATGATAGCAATGTGCTGTAGACATGTTTGTGATTATGATCTCCTCTTGCCATTATCTAGAGACCACTTGAAACGCAATGGTATAAAAAATAAGGAAGAATTTCAATTGCTTAAGAAGATCGTATCATGGGCAGTATCTGGTACAAGGCCGGATCACAACACTAAGCAAGATCAAGATGAATATTTCAAAAGACAAAGAATAGGGTTAGCTGCTAGAAAAGTATTAGATGAGAGTCGTCTTTTTGCAATCAAGCAAATGCTTCCAAGTGACTACGAATGCACAATGTTCTGGTATGTGGATCCAGATGTCACTTTAGAGAATGTTTGCTTAAGTATAAAGAGAAAAGAATAATAAGCCAAATGTTTAGATAAAAGTATTAAGATATAGAATTATATAAATTAGATCTTTTCTTCCTTGACACCGTGTTTCCAGATGGCAACGTATGGGGTAGTACCATCTTCACGGTAGTTCATCAAGACAACCATAGCATCTGGGTCCATGCTTTCACCGGTGAAGAATTCCCAGTCACCGAAAGATCCAACAACCTTCTTGACGTAAGCGGTAGCACCCTTTTCAAAGGTAGCAAGTTCTTCTGGGTCTTCAGTAGCCAAACGGGTTTTGATTTCCTTCATGTAACCCTTGATGTAAGTCAAGAAAGATTTCTTGTCGAAAGCGGTTTGTTGCAATCTGAAAGAGTGGACAATGTTGTTAACGGTTTCAACAGCATCATCGACATCATCAGCACCATCTTCGGCAGATGGGTTAGCACCGATATCAACGTTGTCACCACCGACCTTGACCATGGAACAGTCAGCTTCATAGATGACACCGTCAACTAATTTGACATCGTAAGCGTCAGACAATAATTCGTCACCAGATTTAATATCAGAGTAAATAAGCATGTTGAAACAATAGGTTTGAGATGGGGAAGAGTATAATTTTCACTGAAAATTTTTTTGTATGCCTTGAGAAATGAGGTGTGCTCTTACCAAGGCGTGCCCCACGGCTTGTGGTGATATCTACAATCAAGTTTTGGAGTTCATAAATATCTTATTTTAGTAATACAATATGTTTATGGGTTATAAACTCGAAACGTCAAATCATTTGTTCTTAATATTACAAAATTAAACTGTTAAAAGTTCATTATGATCAATATGGCAACGATCTTCTTCCTTTTTCTTAATGTACTCGTTATTGAAGGCTCTCTTTAACCATCTGAGAAGTCTGTGATAAATTACGTGGTTTCCGTTATGGTAACTTATACTGTGATCAGAATCAGGGAAAACCATATAGTCAAAATTCTCTACTGAATCAAGATTGAACTTGTCAAGAAGCTTGAGAGAATGTTGAAAATGAACGTTATCATCTCCTGATCCATGCATCATCAAGAATCTCGTAGCCTCGTGGAAATTGGTGACATTACTGAGGGACGCAATTGTATATCCATCTGGGTTTTCTTGTGGTGTTCTCATGTATCTTTCAGTATAAATTGAGTCATAGAGTTTCCATTGGGTAACAGGGGCCACGGAACAACCATATTTGAAAACGTGATCATAATCGGTCTCAAGAGTTTTCAAGGTCATGAATCCACCATATGACCATCCCCAGATGGCAATTCGTTCTTCGTCGACATATGGCTTTTTACTCCAGATCTTAGCAGCACTAATCTGATCCAATGGTTCATAATGCCCAAGTAAATCTCTAACAATGAACTTGAAGTCAGCCCCATTTTCATTATGGGTATTGAAACCAGTTCCTCTTCCATCTACAGTCACAACAATAGCATTCAACTCTGCTGCTGCAATGGAACTGAATCCTACAGAGAAAGTCTTGGTGACAGTTTGAGATCCAGGTCCCCCATATACGTAAAAAAGGACTGGGTATTTCATTTTAGGATTGAAGTTCAAAGGAAATGTTTCACTAGCATGGACAAGAATTTCATGGTCATCTTCATCTTTGCCTAAGGATATAACTGAATATTCGATACGAGGTACCGCATAATTCTCCAAAGTTTTAGCCAACTTTTGGTTCGTCTGTAATTTCTTCACCACGGTATGGGTCTTCAAATCTATCAATTCTTGGTAAGGTATTTGTGGGCCCCTGTAAGTCAAAAGTAAATATCTAGATCCAGATGAGAAAGAAGCACTAAAATATCCCTCATTAGCAGTATTAGTGATATTTTTGATCGATGGTAAGTTTTTTGAGTTGATGGCATCAATCAAATTGACGGAATGAACATGTCTCTCGACTGGTGATTTCATAGTGGAGGTGAAGTAAATTTCATTGTCAGTATAGTCAAACGATACCAGTCCATCAATAACTTCCCATTGGCCTTCTGTCAACAAAAAACCCTCATGGTTTGATGGTGGAGAAAAGTATGCAAGATGGTTGTACCCATTCACCACGACAGTATCGACATATCCATCTTCTGATAATCCGATTTCTTCATTCTTTGGAATGTAAAAGGTGTCAAAAGCAACCTCAAACCAACCATTTTCAATTTTGTGAGTTCTGACCAAGTCATACTTGTAAGTTTCACCATTTACCAAGTAAAATTCTAAGACATCACTGGATCTAGTACTGGTCCTTACGAGAATGTCATCTTTAGACACCCAGGTAACTTGAGTGATGAGTTTATCAGAAATTTGAGAAGATGTCAAGTCTATAAGCTTCGCATCCTTACTCTTTAGGTCATAGATTCCAACATCAATTGAAGGGTTGCTATATCCTGGCTTAGGATATTTTAATTCCACCATCTTAGGATAATCCTCATATCCTTCTTGGACATAATAAGGAATTGGGAATGTTGGAACTTCAGTATCGTTCATACGTAAGTAAGACAATTTATCAGCATCAGGGGACCACCACATAGTTATATCGCTTGCGAAGACTTCTTCTTCGTAGACCCAATCAGGCCTTCCATAAAATATTTCAGCATTACCATCAAAAGTAACTTGTTCACTGCCACCCTCAATATACTTAATAAAGATATTGTTTTCGTAGACATAAGCTATTTTCTTTGAGTCTGGAGACCAAGAAGTTACAGCTATTTTATCATCTGAATTATAAAGTGGATAAATAGTGTGCTTTTGGATATCCAAAACCCAGTAGATGGCAAAAGTTGAATGTCTATAATTATGGGTCGAGTTAGTCTTCAACAATGCAAGTTGTAAGTCTGGTGATGCTGTTAATTTGTCGATGTCATATTCTATTCCAGCAAATTTAAAAGCAGACCCTTTGAAGAGGGAATACTCATAATCTGAATCAACGACGGACCTGATGATATATTCCACATCATATTCCTCCTCACCGCTGTCGGTTTCATTCACCAACTTATGTTCCTTCACCACATAAGTTCCCTTATCATTTCTAAGAGAATCTGGTTCTCTAATCCATTGAAGTTCTGAAAATTCTGGGTAGAAAAGTCCTGAGCTTGCGGCAGAAAAGTTCAACGGGAGCTTGCCATCAGTAGACTGGAACTTCTGACCGGGCTTGGCGAGGTTTGATACCAATGGAGGCAGGAATTTCGAGAGGTCATGGGTTTCAAACGAATGTGATGCATTTAATGAGGTCAAGGCACTTACAAGGAAAGCAACCCCATATACCAAGACAACTGCGAGAGTCCCACCAAAGAAGAAATGCCTCGTTATCCGGTTACTTGCCTGACGTCTGTGGTCAGGTTCTGCTACCTTATCTGACATTGAACGAAAGTATGAGATGAGTAGGGATAAAGACCACTGGTCAGGAGCTGGTTATATTTTTAATTTACCCGAAAAGTGCGAAATTAAACACAAACGGCTCAGAGCCGCACACACATTGCGAGAAGCAGTTTTGAATGACAAGAGCAGTCTATATATAAACTATTGATACTTATAGATGAAACGGACAGTTCAGAGATTTGTAAGAGCTTTTGCTGAACTTTTTGTTCGAAATATGGGAAAACAAATTTTTATCATTTAATTCAGGAGATTTTCTGTGAATTTTGTTTTTCGCAGCTTTTGTAGTATCGGTCAACCTTGGTAGACTTAGTTTGGAGTGAAGTATGAAATTATGAACAAAACTCTCACCTACGGAATTGATTTGGAGTACATTGATTTTCAAATTTAACAAACATTTAAAGGATGTCACAAATAAAGTCATTAATTTATATTATAGTACAGTTCTATGAAACATATTTCGAAAAACGGGGTTGCAGTAGCATTTATCTACTGCAGGGAATCTTGAGTAGTTGAATGATATTGGGAATTATTACTGGAATCATATCCTAACATTTTATCTTCGTCATTATGTGCTAGAGGGGTTGTAACAGTCTCCTTCAAAAGTATTGGAGAAAACTCAATTATGATCTTTCTTAAATTGGTTCTTCTGATAGGTTTAGCCAAGAACCCAGACATTCCACTATTGAGACACTCTTTAGCATTACTCTCATCAGCAAATGCAGTCAAAGCAATGATTGGTCCATGGTAGCGTAAGTTGTTTCTTATCATCTTTGTGGCTAATAATCCATCGATCTTAGGCATTTGAACATCCATGAAGATTAAATCAAATACCGCATTACTTGCAATAGAATCTTTGACAAAATCCACAGCTTCAGCTCCATTGGATGCCATTGTCATATTATTGAATCCCTCTAATGATAACATTCTCTTGATAACTTCTTGATTAATCAAGTTATCTTCAGCCACCAATATCTTCAAATGGCGTAAAT
This sequence comes from Yamadazyma dendronema, assembly GCA_030572355.1. Classification (NCBI taxonomy): domain Eukaryota; kingdom Fungi; phylum Ascomycota; class Pichiomycetes; order Serinales; family Debaryomycetaceae; genus Yamadazyma; species Yamadazyma dendronema. Next base: position 211,625 of record JAJLZP010000005.1, read on the forward strand.
CATCCAAGAGAAGATGATTGTTATCCAGCTTCTCAGATACGTTTGCAGATGAATTAGCAGTACCTGTGGATGATCTCGTAACCATGCGTGGCTTATCAAAGTAGCTCTTTTTCTTGAGCTCGCCTGGATTACCGTCACTGCTAGGATTACGAGATAATGGGCTTGGTCTCTCCAAATTGAAGGCAAAACCATTGGGCGACCTAGCACCACTACCACCACCATTACTATTAACATCCGCGTTTCCGGGAGTGGCCAAAAAGTCTTCAGGAGAAGATGTTGAAAGTGGTTGCAGTTGGGTTTGGTGGAATGGTGCCCCTTGGAGTACTGGAGTGACATTTTCTGAGTTATGTACTGATTCAGACGTGTCGTGGAACTCACCTTTATCTGTTTCGTCTGATTCATTGATAATGTCGTCTTTGTCAAAAGTGAAAGCAACCTTTCTATTAACTTTAGCCTTTGGATTAAACTCATCTTCACAAAATTCAGCCATATCTTCTTCTGGAACCATGATCTCTCCAACTTGCGGAAGGGGTACTGTGAATGTAAAGGTGGAACCAACTCCGATAGTTGACTTCAATGTCATGGTACCTTTCATCATTTTAGCCAATTGTCTACAAATGGATAAACCTAAACCGGTACCACCATAACTTCTTGACAACGTCTGGTCACCCTGAATGAATGGTTCAAAGACCTTTTCTTGTAAGGCTGGTTCAATACCTGGACCAGTATCAGTGACTTCGATTTGCAATACCCAAGTTTTTGGCTTGTAGAATTTCTTGATCTTATAGACCTTGTCATTCTTGATTAATTCGTTAGAATTCAACGAAGTATCAGCACTACTGACACTTGGTCTCTTGGTGGTTCCAGTACCTGATGTTGCAGACACTTTTGATCCCACATTATCTCTCATATTTGGTGGCGGTAACAAGTTAGGTTTGAGTTTATTATCCTTAGGTGGCAATACTGGGGGTTCAGAATCATCTGTCTCGCTACCTTTACCTCTGTTATCATTATTGTCATTCTCGGATGAAGAGGAGCTCTTATCAGATATTGAAATATCAGGTACACCTGGAAGTGGTTTCGATTCAGGCTTGAATTGACTTTTGAAAATGGCATCATTGTATTGAGCAGTAGATAATGTCACAATGGACGTATTATCGTTGTCATTAAAGATACCTTGGCCTGAGCTCACGGAAGCATCATCCTTCATAGAATCATGAGCAGTCTCGGATGAGTGAACTGGAGTTCCATTGTCATCAACCTCTTCTATTCCATGAGTTTCATTATGATGATTAACCTTGTTAGCAGCATCCAGATGACCTAAAACAAAGACATTATTGAAGTCATCCTTCTGAGATCTTTCATGGTCATATTCTCCCAACAATCTAATCGAAACCTCAACTTTTCCATCGACAGGAGTAAACTTCAAAGAATTCGATACCAAATTCATAACCACTTGGATAATTCTGTTGGAGTCACCGTATAAAATGAGATTTCTGAGTGAATTTGGTTTCAAAAGAATCTTAAAAAAAACTCTTTGATCACTTGCCAATTTACTGAAAATGGATTGAACTTGATATGCAATTTCCAAAATTTGGAAGGAAGATTTCTCTAATTTGGATCTGTTTAACGTGTTCTTTGAATATGTCAATAACTCTGTCAAAATATGCAATAATAATTCACCTGACCTATTAATCAAGGTCAAGGAATCTTTGATCTTAGACGAGTCTTCCTCATCCATTGCAATACTTGTCATACCCAAAATACCGTTCAATGGTGTTCTCAATTCGTGGGAAATGTTAGCAATGAAAACGGTCTTGGCTTCGTTAGCAGCTTCAGCTTCGATCTTAGATGCTTCGAGTTCTTTAGTTCTCAGCTTGACTCTATCTTCAAGATGACTGTATTGTTTTTCTAGTTCTTCTCTCATGATATTAAATGCTTGAGTCAATTCACTCAACTCATCCTTAAAGAAACGTTTAGAATTAGGAATTCGTGATGGCAATCTGATACCAGCTGAATGAACAGAAGTGGATGCACCTGTACCCGAGGATAATACACTGTTTCTTTTATTGGATTTTGGGTTGGTGGTAGATGCTTTTTCGGAGGAATTTGGATTATTTTCCTTCTCATCAAGGAGATGAAGACTTTCTTCTTTATCATTCTCTTTAGGATTGAGTTTTCTTATAAAAGTGGAATAGTATGATGGTGGAGGTACTCCTGGGTCCATGTGATCGAATTGGGACTTCCGTGTTTCTTGTTCACGTTTAGATCTTGTGATGGCTTCGGTAGCATTTTTCAAGTTTGTGATAGGTCTGATGAAAAAGACCGCCATAGGGAAGGTAATCAAGCAAACAAAAACCCCTACACCAATGGAAACACCTATGATAATCTTGGTGAATTTGGAAATGGGTGCATTAAAAGTGGATATTTTCTGTTCTACTACAATGGACCAGAACCTGTTCTGATTGATATCAAGGGGAGAATACCCTATGGCCACAGTTGCACCATCCACACTTTTCTTATTTGTAGAAGCTCCTGATTGACTTATTAAGGCTTCCTTGATGGCCGAGGATTCATTAACATTGTAAACCATATTACTATCTAGGGAACTACCTTCGACTGGGAATAATGGCTGAAAGGCCACAAGATGGTCAGCAATATTGGAAGAATTAATTTCATAACCTGCTTCATAGACCGGTTCAACAGCTATCACAGTATAATCATTTTGTGAGGTTGAACCGAGGGATGGTGAGCCCATGGAGAGGCCACCAATGGAAGAAGTAGTCAGATTAACTGCCAGTTGAATATTATTTGCACTAGTGATAACGGATAAATATCCCGCTATAGAAGGGGTCGAAAGGATGATGGATGTGTTGGCAAAAATGGCATAAGTAATACCAATGAAATAAGTTGAGTCTGGGTCACTATTATTAGAAACAGGACCGGTAAGGAAATAAGAACTCACATTATTGGTGAATTGATTAATTGGGTCAGGAATAGATAAATTTTGCTGTAAAGGATATAAGTAATCCATTGACGCCGTTCCAACCGATGTGCCATTATTGAAACTTTCGGCCATGACTTCCAAATCCAAATTATATAATCTAGCTGCGGCAAATGATTCGGAACTTGTTAAGAATTGGTCTAAAGTGGTTTGGGCCAGTTCGAAAACCGATTGGGAATTATTTCCTGCCCTATAACTACTCAAGGGAACAGTCACTGCATCTCTAGTGGTAACCCAATAAACTTGATAAATTAAATAATATAATGCTTGATTAACCTGACTTGATTTCAATTGGGAAATGACTTCCAACCTTTCGGCTCTTAAGTCACCCAAGTTTTTGGAGAAATAAGCTCCACAAACCAGGGCCAAAATAAGCAAGGAAAACAAACTAGCGAAAGTCACCAAGACGATCAACTGAGTTTTGATTCCAATCTTCAATTTCCTCATGACAGATTTCTATTCCTTCGGTATTTTAAATAGATTTATTCGGAATCTATGGAATAGGAAGGTGTGATAATGTTACCACCGAAATAAAATCTTCAAGGGATATGCAAAGTGTTGAGGCGAAATTCAAGAAGTACTTAGACTTAAGTTGGAAGATGGATAAATACAAAGATGAATAACAAAAAAGAAAATGTATTCGCATTTCTAAAAATTTTCAGAATAGTGTGTGTGGTAAAAAATCCATAAAGACCGGGTACTTTCCTAAGGACTAGTCAGGTGTGGTGTTGAGGAGAATGTATAGAAAGTAGTTGGTATAGAGAGTACGAGAGATATACCATAAAATTGGTGTAGTGGAGCCTCATTTGTTGTGGAACCTCTGTCAATAATTCTCACCATCGTTAATGTACAGAAATGGTTTGTAATCGAGCAAGGTTCCAAATGGGATGGCAGAAAAATGAAAATCCATGAACAATAAGCAACAACCATCTGACGATTAACTTATAATTAACTATAGCATCATTGATATTTGGCAGATGATCTATTGCTACAGAAAGAGAATGTCGTACTGCTGTACCTTGTTGTTTTTAATCAAGGGATTGGATTGTTACCAAACCACAACAACCTATTGTTGCAGTATTACTAAAAACAGTTATGTAATGAGATATATTTAGGTTTCTGGGTGCCCAGTGCAGGACACGAGCCATGCAAATAAGTGCGACATAATCTAAAGGTTCGATCAGTTAAGCTTTAAAGGAGTCATTGAAGGCTTGGATTAAATGATTGTGGGCTAGAAAATGCCGCAACTAATAGAAATGATATGATTTATACCGGAATACCTCTTGTTCAATCAGGTCGAAGATATTCTCAAGCTTTTTTCTCTTAATCGATGGTTACTGGTTGGATCTGCTTTCTTTTTTTTTATTTTTTCTCCCCGAGAGCGACTTCTCAATTCTCACTTCTTATTTATTATTAGTGAAAAAAGCACCTCCAGCCAGAGATGCTTTTGATGTATTTAACTTATTTGACATGTCTACTACTAGTGGTACCTGCAAGGGCGGCCAAAGAAGAGTCAACTTCAATGTCGGCATCAATAACCAACGTCATCACCAACTCTAATTTGAAATCCGGTTTTTCTATCAATACAGAGTCAAGCTCATCCAAGACCAAATCTTCATCTTCAAGTGCCCCTGCCACAACCACAGGTCCTGCGGAATACGAAGCTCAAAACGATCTCAAGCTCTTCAAATTCATATTCACTGAGTCCAGCCATTATTTCCATACTCCAGTTGCCTTGGATGACCAAACCGTCCTGTTAAGATTGGATTTGTTACAACCAGATGCATGGGTCATGAATGGAGACACCATCATGGCTTGTAGCGACGTCGAGACGCTTGATAAATCACGTTCCCACTATCTCGCTACCCATTCGGGCTATGTGAGTGCCAGTGTAACAGGTCTGTCACCATCACAATCTAGTATATGTGCAAGTGGTGGTGTGTTCAAGGTTGATAACTCTTCAGCTAAAGAGGCCCCAGAATTCGGAAATTACCAAAATTTTGATAGATTCCAATTACCTTATATCAATGCTATTGAAGCCAAAGGTTATGCTCTCACCGGGAATATGTCAGTAGTTAACACTAATCATCAAAGTCTTGAACTAGACTCTTTCCAATTCTTGAATGTCGATACCGCCAATGTTAATATTGGTGGTATTGGTTTTGCCAAGAATCATATGAGTAATACCGGATTACTTGAAGCACTTATAGAGAAGGAAATCATCAATTATTCCGGATATTCTTTGTACTTCAATACTTTCAATGACTCAGATATCGGTTTCGCCATGGTTTTACCTGGAGTGGTCAACAAAAAATACTATACTGGAGATTTATATCAATTCCCCATGTTGAATAGGACCGGTAGGAAATTCACTGGTCAAAATTCCGGATACTCAAATGAATTATTAGAGAACATGGTAATCCCCTCAGCGGAGCTTACCGATATGGAACTTGAAAATACAAATACTGGTGGAAAAGTTAGTATGAGATCGAAAGCTGGGACCATGGGAGTTATTTTTGATAGTAGAAGTACGTTTAACACAGTTCCATTAGACGTTATCGTCAACCTAGCGGTGCAAACTAATGCCTTTTTTAATTCCGAAGTGCAAAGATGGATAGTGGATTGTAAATCAATCGAGGACACGAAAGCTACCTTTAATTTGCATTTCCATGATCTTGTCATCAAAGTTCCATTACATCAGTTATTAATTAAGGCTGTGTTGTCCGACCAACAATTAACATTCTCCAATGGAAATGATGCATGTTTCCTCAATTTAATACCCAGGGAAAATTCTTTTGCCGTGTTAGGACTTACAGTTCTCAAATCCATCTATCTTGTGGTAGACAATGATGGGGAGACGGTGGGAATTGCCCAGTCAAATGACAAAGTCCATGTCGACCCATCAAACTATTTTGAAGACAACTCCACCCATCCCCTTGATTTCAAGGATGATTACTTCAACTATTCATCGGTCAATTCTATGGGAGAATTGTCCTCGGGACTGATACCATTTGCAACGACCCCCGACGAAAGCTCTGGCTTTACTTTAGAATATTCGTCGTATGATGCCGATTATAACTCGTTGACAATCCCTGCTAGACTTTCGGGAATCTTTATATCGTCAGGTCAAGTCATCCTTGGTACCGCCAATGGAGATGATATTGGTACTTCAGATGGGGATGTTTACACAACAGATGATGACCTGAGCTCCGCCAATGGAGCTATTAGATTGAGCAATTCTTATAATCTTGCTCATCCTGGAGAAGGCCACTCATACATGTCTGGAGTGCTCCTTATCTCGATGATACCCGTGCTTTTAGCGCTCATGTAAAAAAGACACTTGGATGTGTCATTTGTAAATTAGAATATATAAATGGACCCTAGAAGCAAGGTCTCATGAATGCTCTATAATTTTCTCATTTCAATATCATCATCTAAGGGTTGGTACTTAGGTTGTTTTAAATTCTCTTTATATCGGAACAAATTATACCACAAAATGTCCAAGAATGTTAATATCAAACCTATGATATTGATCAAATTTAACTTATCACCAAATATCAAAGAACTGGAACAAATGGTAAGCAACTCTTTGAAAATACCTGCCACTGACAAGGTAATAACTTGAGATACTTGAAGAAGTTTGAATTCACATAACGTCATCATAAATGCAAGGAATCCTGGAAGTATTAAGAAACCTATAGTGGTAAAGACCCCCTTTTCAGCCCATATACTGGCACTGGTGAAATCATTCCATCCTTCGGTTATACACCCAATGGCAAATAATAGAATACACATGGCAGGGGAAAGATAGAATATCGTGGTGATCGAATTGGGAGTATGATGATTATTTTTAAGAAGGATTTGCGTGAAAGACCATCTTAAACCTGACATCATGGATGCAAAAAGCACAAGTAGAATGCCGATGACGCTATTATCAGGATCATCCAGATTAGAAGGTCTCATTACCATTAAAACAACAGAAAATGTCATCACAATAACAATCACCACGAGCCTCCAATGGAATTTTTCAAGTCTGAATAAAAGACCAAACAACAAGACAAACATGAGCGACGAGGTTTTAAGCATTGTATATAAACTAAGTGACACAAACATGATGGATAAGTTTGAAAGTCCAATGTCACCAGCGGAAGCAACTGAACAGGGAACTATTTGTTTTACATATGCTATAGTTTCCATTTTGAATAACAACTTGAAAGGTGTAACTCCACCATAGGAGTTACCAGTCGTGGTACCCCCCGCACTACCAGCGGTAGTAAGCCGGGGCCGGGCTCGAGGGAACATATAAAGCACAATTGAACTCAATATAAATAAGCATAATTGATGAAATGAAGTAATGATGATTGGGAAGCGGAAGTTTAGTCCTGGACCAAACATCCATTTGTTATACAATGAGATTGATAAAGAAAACACGTACCACCCCAGAATGTATAATATCGTTTGTGCATTTTTATTCGTGCGATCATTGGAGGGCTCACTGTCGAATACGGTTGCATCTTGAGGAGCCTCAAACAAGGTATTGCTAGTATCGGCTGAAATATTAATCGATGTATCATAGTCAACACTGGTAGCTTGATCTAAATTGGTGGCTGTTCCAATTCCTTGTTTTCTAATACCTGCCATCTTATCGAAGTTGATTTATATTTTCAGTTCGCGATTTACTCGAGTTGGAGAAACCAAACACCTGAAAATTACTGAAACTTGAAACTGGCCAAATGTCAAAAGTGAAAGATCCAAATTCATTGTTTGAATTACAGAAAACCTTTCTTTTGAATGCAATTAAGAATATTCAGGTACCTGGTTCGTTGTATACTTTGATTATAGATGATCGGACAGAAGAGATTTTATATCAAGTCTTGAAGAAGGAACAATTATTGAGAATCGTCACATCAGTGGAGAAGATTGATGACAAGCGGAAACAACAAACGTTTCTAGAAGCTATATATTTTGTCGATTCAAATTTGTACACCCTTAATTGTATTATTGGTGATGTTATAAGTCGGAGATATCGTAAAGGTTGGGGGTTATTGTTGCCTATTTTACCAGATGATCTGAGGGTGTATCAATTCTATAATTCATCTAAATTCTTGAATAATCCCAAGGTGCAAAATTATTTTGATTTTGGGGAAAATATCCGGTTTATACCTGCGGATATGATCCCAGTTGAAGCTAGAGTGTTTTTGGTAGATAAGAAAACTCCAAATTCCTTACCCATTTACTTTAACGAAAATTGTGCTGATTTGGTACTTCCTCAGATTAGAAATGTCGCCAAAAGTTTGGTTAATTTAATGGTAATTACTGGAGAATTTCCATTGGTGAGATATTATGAACCCCAGAATTCAACCGGTTATCAAGCGCAACGATTAAGTGAATTGATCGCTGACGAATTTCAAAGACAGATCGATGAATACGCTAGACAAAACCATGATTTTCCTCCAGAATTGGGTGGGAAACCAAGATCTCTCTTGTTGATTGCTGACAGAACCCTTGATTTATATGCACCCCTTTTGCACGAGTTTACTTATCAAGCTATGGCCATGGACATTGTGCCCTCTTTAGAAAGAGAGGGGTTATATAAGTATTCTGTTGAAACCGAAGGGGGTGACTCAAAAGATGAAACCAATACCTTGGAAAATGAAGACGATGAAGACTGGGTCAACTTGAGACATTTACATATCATTGAAAGTAGTGAGTTGATTATCAACAAGATCAATGAATTGATCAAGAAAAATCCCTTGATGGTTGATAGAAATAAAGCTCAAACTTCTAGTGATTTGATGCATATAGTGGCTCATTTGAAGGGGTTTGATGAGGAAAGAAAACAAATGACTTTACACAAGACTTTAATAGATGAATGTCTTGATTTGAATGGAGAACGGAAGTTAGCTGAATTTGCAGCTGATTTCGAACAAACCTGTTGTGCTGAAGGTATTACTTTTGAAGGAGAAAAGCTGAAGAACTTACATGGAGATTTGATTACTTTGCTAGCAAGACAGGATTTGGAGGTTAATGATAAAATGAGATTAGTATTGATTTACGGATTATACAGAGGAGGTTTGGTAGAACAGGATTTTATCAAATTGGCCAAATTTATTGGTGTCAGAGATACCCAAATGATTTCATTGGTCTCCAGATGTTTCTATAACTTGCATAAATTAGGATTCCCCATTGTCAAGAAAAGTTTGTCTGATGCTAGAGTTAAGAAAAAAATGTTCCATACCATCAATAATGACGGTACTTATAATACTTCGAGATTCGGAGCTGGACTTAAGTCTATCTTACAGTTCTTGGTAAAGTATCAATTGGATGAAGATTGGTTTCCTTATTTCAGAGAAAAGCCTTTGGAAGAGGACATTCCCGCTGAAATTAATATGATGAACAATCCACAGGCTCAAACAAACTCATTGAGAAATGCCAGAATCAAGGCATCATGGGCTCACAGTTCGAGAAACATAGGACAAACTTCCAGTAAGGCCAAACAGCGTATATTCATGTACGTTGCAGGTGGTATCACATACTCAGAAACTAGATCTATCTATGAGCTTTCAAATACTTTGAACAAAGAATTCTACATCGGATCTGAAGCTATCATCAAGCCTAGAGACTTCTTAATTGGTTTGCAGTCTATTGATCAAGCTAAAAGACTCCCGGATTTGAAGTTGAATCTTTATGATAAGATGGTGACAGAAAAAGAGCCTCCGTTATATCTCTTCGAAAGTCAAGAAAGGCCTCATGTAGTGCAGTCAGCCGTTCCAGGTGGAAGTCCTCATCAACAGATGTCTAGTCATTCGAGCGGACGTTCGCTGCAGAATTCTTCGGTGAACATGAATCAAATGAATATTGATTTCAATAATTTCAATATGAACCCTCAACCGGCTAATAACTCAACTCCAAGTCATTACCAAAAACGAGTAACTTCATTTAACCTGAATCCGGTAAACGAAGAACCGGTAAAACAAAAGAAGCCTTCAAAATTGAAGAGATTATTCAAGTAACCTTAAATTAAAAATATGTCTGAAAACGGTTCAGTTTACGGTCCTGCTCATGTAGCATAGTCTGGCATACAAGTTGGCCGAACAAACGCTTAATAATTTGTAGTTTATACACCCTAAAGCATTTGGAATAAAAATCCCCACATTGAATTATTGTCTACAGTACGCCCCCCTATTTATTATCCTGATTGGCCTCACTATTCCAACCACTTGTGTTTCTGAGTCACGGGATCGATTACTCAGATTCTTGATTACAAATTTCTCACCGCAAAGTGAAAATTATTTCTGATAAGGACCATACGATGGAGTTATTGCAATACATAGAATATCACAAATTCCCCTTGTTTTATTCCAGCGAAAAGTCTGGTGTAGGTTTAAGTGGTGATAATGATTTTATTCCCACTGCCATCTCTCCGGAAATCTCCAGCATTCCTAGTAGTCGTTTCTATCAATGCGGTGATAGAGGAGGATGGGCCCTTTTAGCCCCATATTATAATGACTTGTCCCCGTGTTTTGTTCAGGGTCTTTTGTTTGGACTTCTTGGACTTCTTGCCATAATAGGTGGTTTACACCAGCTTTCGTTTTTACGGAAGAAAAAAATCACTTCGGGAGTCAGATTCTCCCCGTTTCTTTATGTGAAGTTATTATTGGTTTTTGTTCAAGTAGTATTCCAGGTTGTACTTATGTTGAACTATCCTTACGGGGATTTGATCGGCTCTGTATTGACTTTGAACTTGGTAGGATTAGTTGTTATCCTGGCTGTGCATTATCTTGAACATTTTAAATCTTCCATTCCTAATGGTGTCATTTTATTCTACTGGTTCTTTGTTATTTTATTCAATTTGTTGAAGATCATTAATTTATATCTTAGGAAGAAGATTCACACTAACACTGGAATTTTCACCATCATGGCTTGTGTCAATGGATTTCTTATATTGAATCTTGAAGTTTTGATTCCAATCCAATCGCACACTAGGTTCCAAGATGTCCGCAAACAAAGTCCTTATGATAGGGCTAATATATTCTCCAAAATTACTTTTGTGTGGATGTCGGAATTGATTGGAAAGGGATATAATAAATTCCTTACTGAAAAAGATTTACCTCCTTTACCAACTGAATTGAAGGCTTCTACCACGTCGAATACTTTTTACAGCAACTGGTATTCTCAAAAGACATCTACACCCTCAGTAGTAATTGCATTGTTCAAGTCTTTTGGCTTAACTTTTGCCTTGGGTGGGATTTACAAGGCTTTACAAGATTGTTTGGCATTTGTGCAACCTCAGTTATTAAGATTATTAATTCAATTCGTTAATGATTATTCTGAATCTAAGGCTCAAGGTGATCCATTACCTTTAACCAAAGGTTTCATGATTGCTGGTGGAATGTTCGTTGTTTCGATTACCCAAACTACTTTCTTGCATCAATACTTCCAGATAGTTTTCGATGTGGGTATGAAGATCAAGTCTTCGATGGTATCTGTCATCTACAATAAGTCCATGGTCTTATCTAATGAAGCCAAACAAGAATCAACAACCGGTGATATTGTGAACTTGATGTCTGTCGATGTTCAAAGATTACAAGATACAGTTTCCTACATCCAGATTGCCTGGTCTGGACCTTTCCAGCTTATCTTGTGTCTTGTCTCCTTGCATAATTTGTTGGGAAACGCTATGTGGGCTGGTGTTGCTATAATGGTTATTATGATCCCATTAAATGCTAAGCTTGCAACTTACCAAAAGCTGTTACAAAAAGCTCAAATGAAATATAAGGATGAAAGATCTAGAATGACCTCAGAAATCTTGAATAACATCAAGTCATTGAAATTGTACGGTTGGGAAGAGCCTTACTTGAGTAAATTGAATAGTATCAGAAACAATAAAGAGTTGAAGAATCTTCAAAGAATTGGTATCTTTACTGCTATTACTGTCATGATTTGGAATTTCGCTCCAATCTTGGTCAGTTGTAGTACTTTTGCCTTATTCATCTTTGTTGAAAAGGATAGAACCTTGTCCACCGATATAGTTTTCCCAGCATTAGCCTTATTCAACTTGTTAGGTTTCCCATTAGCTGTCATTCCTCAAGTTATTTCGAATATTATTGAATCTCAAGTGTCCTTGGAAAGATTACACAAATTTCTTCATGGTACGGAACTTCAAGCTGATGCAATTAAGAGGTTTCCAAGAAAAATCAATAATGGTGACGTTGCAGTTTCATTAAAAGATTGCAACTTCTTATGGACCAAACCAAAAAACGACAATGCTTTGAAACTTGCCTTGTCTGATATCAACTTTGTATCAAAGAAAGGTGAATTGGACTGTATCGTTGGTAAAGTTGGTAGTGGTAAATCATCCATCATTCAAGCTATCTTAGGAGACTTGTATAAGTTGAATGGTGAAGCTGAAGTGCATGGTAGTATTGCTTATGTGGCTCAAGTACCTTGGATTATGAACGGTTCTATTAAAGATAATATTTTATTCGGTCACAAGTATGATCCAGAATTCTACGAACATGTGATCAAAGCCTGTGCTTTGTCTGTTGATTTGAAGATTTTGCCTAAGGGTGATCAGACTTTGGTCGGGGAAAAGGGTATTTCTTTATCTGGAGGTCAAAAGGCCAGATTATCATTAGCTAGGGCTGTTTATGCTAGAGCCGATGTTTATTTGATTGATGACGCTTTGTCTGCTGTCGATGAGCACGTTGGAAGACACTTGATCGATCATGTTTTAGGTCCAAAGGGTTTGTTGAACTCCAAATGTAAGATTTTGGCCACTAACAATATTGGTGTCTTGAGTATTGCTGACAACTTACAAATGGTATCTGAAGGTAAGATTATTGAACAAGGTACTTACGACGAAATTCAAAACAAACCTTCTTCTAAATTGTTCGCTTTGATCAAGGAATTTGGAAAAGCCAAGGAAGACAAAGCTGAAGAGGAAAAGAAGGTAAAAGAAGCAAAGAAGAAAGCTAAAGCTCAGAATATTGACGTTACGGATACAGAGTCCACTGATATTCAATTGGATTCTGAAGAAGATTTTGAGGTCAAGTCTTTGAGGAGGGCATCTTTTGTTGCTTTAGATGACGACTTGGAAGAAATGTTGGATCAAAAAGAAGAAGATGATGAAGACTTAGCTAAAAGAAAGGAACATTTTGAACAAGGAAAGGTCAAATGGGATGTTTACCTTGAATATGCCAAGGCTTGTAACCCAAAAATGGTTGTTGTCTGGCTTATGGTTATCGTTTTGTCTATGATAATCAATGTTGGTTCTAATGTGTGGTTAAAACACTGGTCAGAAGTTAACACCGATAAGGGATACAACCCTAGTGTGCCATATTACTTGGGAATGTATCTTGTTTTAGGATTGATGGCATCTCTTTCACTTTTATCTCAAAGTTGTATCGTTTGGATTTATTGTACCATCAACGGTTCCAGTAAGCTTCATTCACAAATGGCCAAGGCCGTTTTGAGGGCTCCAATGGCATTCTTCGAAACTACTCCAATCGGGAGAGTCTTGAACAGATTTTCCAATGATATCTATAAAGTTGATGAAACCTTGTGTCGTGTTTTCGGTATGTTCTTCAGTAATGCTGTTAAGGTTTCGTTTTCCATTTTGGTTATTTGCTTCTCAACGTGGCAAGTATTGTTCTTGATTATCCCATTATTGGTGTTGTACATTTATTATCAACAATATTACTTGAGATCCTCAAGAGAATTAAGAAGATTAGACTCGGTGTCCAGATCTCCTATCTATGCCAATTTCCAAGAATCTTTGAATGGTGTAAATACTATTAGAGCATACAATGAAACTGAGATCTTCAAATTCTTTAACGAGATGAGAATCGATAAGAACATGAGAGCTTACCACCCATCAATGAACTCCAACAGATGGTTAGCCGTTAGATTGGAGTTCTTGGGTTCTCTTATTATTCTTGGAGCTGCAGGATTTGCTATTTTGGCTTTGAGATCTGGTACCTTGAGTGCTGGTTTAGTGGGTTTGTCCGTCTCTTACTCCTTGCAAATCACTCAATCCTTAAACTGGATTGTTAGAATGACTGTTGAAGTTGAGACAAACATTGTGTCGGTTGAAAGAATCATGGAATACTCTCAACTAGAATCAGAAGCACCCGAAATCATCGAATCAAAGAGACCAGAAGGATCATGGCCAAATAATGGTCAAATCGAGTTCAAAAACTTCTCAACCAGATACAGACCTGAATTAGATTTGGTACTTAAGAATATCAGCTTGTCAATTCAAGCCAGGGAAAAAGTCGGTATCGTTGGTAGAACTGGTGCCGGTAAGTCTTCCTTGACATTGGCTTTATTCAGAATCATTGAAGCTGCCAATGGTAATATTGACATCGATGACATTGATACTAGTGCCATAGGGTTGAAAGACTTGAGACAAAAGTTATCTATTATCCCCCAAGACTCGCAAGTTTTCGAGGGTACCATTAGATCTAACTTGGATCCATTTAACAGATACAGTGATGAAGAACTTTGGAAAGCTCTAGAATTATCCCATTTGAAAGAACATACCCTCAAATTATTCAAGGAATATCAAGAAGAATATGAAGAATCAGATAATAAGGAAGATAAGGAAGAGATTACTGATGGGTTACTGGTTAAGATTGCTGAAGGTGGATCGAATTTGTCGGTTGGACAAAGACAATTGATGTGTTTAGCAAGAGCCTTATTGATTCCTTCCCACATCTTGGTATTGGACGAAGCTACTGCAGCAGTTGATGTTGAAACTGATAAGGTGTTACAAACTACCATCAGAACCGAATTCAAAGATAGAACTATCTTGACCATTGCTCATAGAATCAATACAATCTTGGATTCTGATAAGATTATTGTATTAGATAAAGGTGAAGTTGCAGAATTTGACAGTCCAGAGGTGCTTTTGAAGAGAAAGGATTCATTGTTCTATTCATTATGTAAACAAGGAGGATTTGTAGAGTAAGGGGTTAATAGAAAACAAGCAAGTTAGAAACAGATATATATATATTTATATATGCAGCTTGTGTGTATTAAGATAATATGAATTATGCTAATGCTCGCTTCTCTTTCTTAAAGAATTGATGGTATAAAGTGGATTGAATTCATCTCTGGATTGTACTACACAAGGATTAGCTTCCGTGATAGTAGCTGAGACCTTGTTGTCAGAAACGGTTAAGTCCGTACCATTGAAAAACACAAGTAAATTGTTTGGGCTGTCTGAAGCACCAATCAATGTGTTGTTAGAAGCTGCCAAATCTACCAATGGGAACTCTAATTCAGTTAACTTTTCGAAAACCAAAGACTTATTGTCGTCGATTGATAACTTGATAATACACTTCATATTCTCTAATAGAACAAAAACTTTGTTTTCAATGCTGACAAGTTTTACGGTGGAGATTTCCTTGATTGAATCTTCAGTTCTGAATCTTTCAGGTGGGAGATGGGAATCAGTCAAATACTTTTCGGCATGTGGTCTTAAATTAAACGTGGAAAGAAGCTTATTATCTCTCCAATTCCATAAGAAAATGGAGTCGTCACCCCCTCCAGTAACAAGGAGATCTTTGTTTTCAGGAAATATCATTGACGATATGAACTCATCGTGCCCAAAGAGCCAATGTTTAACAATAAATGTTTGAGGATATAAAGATATCTTAATATGTTCATCTCTATCACTGGTCAAGATATATTGTTTGTCATTAATATTGGAAACCAAGACATCAGTAAGCATTGAAACATGACCCAAGATAGGTTTCAATTGTTTCTCGTCTACGGCAGGTTCCGAGTCTATACCGATCTTATAAACATCACCGAATTTATCACCAATAACAGCAGTTGTGTTATTATCAGCAATGGAAATGGAACATGGTCTCTTTGGGAAACATTGTCTTTTAATTAATTTCAAGCAATTACTAGCATCAGATAAATCAATTTTGAAAATGACGATTGATTTATCACTATCGGTAGTTCCTATCAAATGGCTCTCATCACCAGTGAGTTGCAAACACCTTATGTAATTATAGATTGGAGGAGCTCCTGGACCTGGGGTTGGAAATTTGGGAATCTTGTCTTTTTTGTTCGTTTCAGCTCTTTTAGATTCTTGTTCTTGTTCTGGTTGTGACTCTGGCTCTTCTGAGGTTTTATCTGCGACAGCCTTTTCATACTTAGCTTCATGTTGTTTCTTTAAGTTGGCTTGACTGTCAACGGTATCTACCCAACTTCCAACCAAAGCACCATCATCTAGCTTGAAGACTTGAAGGTGGTTCTTCACTGTGGTGAAGATATGCGTAGAAGTGGCAGTTATATTCTGAAATGGATGCTTCATGGTTTAGTGATGGAAGTATCAACGATGCGATGAGCTTAGCATTCAAATGCTGCGAAAAAAATATTTTATTATATACAGCTCTAACACTTATCTCAATCAATTACCTTTTACGGAATGGGTTCCAATCTTTGTTTTTGTCCTTCTTATCTTTTTTGACATCTTGCTTTGTGGATTCATTTGATATGACCTCGAATGGTTCTTCACCTTTTTTATCTATAAATTTATTGGGCTTGACCTCAGTATCAGATTCATCATTGAACTTGAATTTCAAATTGAAACTATTGAAGAAGCTGGATAAAGACAGCTGATTGACAGAATCAACTTGAACATGACGAGGGTTAACGAAATTGAAGACAAACTCGTCACACGTTAAATCCCACACTTCAAAGTTCTGTGATTTCTTCCAATTGGTGACAAATGCTGTGTTGAAGGTAGATAAATCCCCATTATAAGAATGATTATCTTCATTAACATTGGAATTAGCACTACTGCTGAACCCTGGGGGATATTGATTGAACTTCTCAATATACTGGCTGAATCTAGTTGCCGATAAAAGGGATAACAAGTAGTCTTCGAATTGGTATCTAATGTAATCATCACTGCCGACAAAGTTCTCATTTTCGGTCATAACTTTATCAGATGCACAGTTGGTGATAACATTATTGATGAAACCTTTATCATAGGCTGATAAAACTAAATCACTATCCATTCCATTAGGATAAGTTACTTCATAACTGTCTAGATTAATAAGTAAATCGACACCCAAATCTCTCAGCTGATTGACAAACAACAAGTTGGAACATCCAATCATGAAAGATTTGGTTTCAGGGAGATTGAGCTGATTGATTTGTTGTAATGGTAAGTAAGGGTTCCAAAAGGAGCCTTTTGTATTGAACACCTTCAATGGGAGACCAAAGAAATTAAGCATTGAATCTCTATCTTCAGTGTTCAACGAAGCTGGATGTCTCAATTTACCTCTAAAGTTCTCTTGGTAATCACTCAACTGGCAACCTGAATATACAAGATTGTTAATCAAATTAGGAATCAAACTAATCAAGTTGTTCTGAAATTTCGTTAATAATTCCAATTTATTGTTTGAATAGATTAGAATCTTCTTTTCAAGTAATAAAGCTTTAAATATAATCAAGAAACTGGAACGTAGTTTTAAAAGAGATTGTTTCAAGTTCAAATTGATGAAAAATTCTTCATTATCATCAAAGTTAATTTCATGGTTCAAATTATTGAACAAATTGTCCAATACTTCAAAATTGGAAAGACTCTCTTGTAAGAAATACAGCTTTGTAATAATGGAAAGCTTATCTTTGATCTTGGTGAAAATTGGTTTATTCCTATTAATAATAACCAATGCTTTCTGGACAATTGACCGTTTGATATCTGGATTTCTATCCAATTCTTCTTGGCTCAAATCGTCGACATTAATTTGTCTAACGCATGCACATCCAAATAACGTTTGCAAATTACGTGGATCGTCATTAAAATTCATTAAATCATTCATATTATCGTAAGACTTGTTGGAGGAGAAGTCATATACCAAATTGAAATTTGAAAATGTCTCTTCGAAAAGATGTGATCCATCAGGTAATGATTGAAACGGGAGGTTCTTGAATAAGTCCAGGGTCATTTCAGGAACATAATTGGATTTCCACCATTGGACTTCTGGACCTCTTATATGATGAAAGTCTACTAAGCAAATGGCAAATATGAAGTCATTAGACATTTTATCAATCCTTAATTTAGGAGGAGAAGATTCGATAATAGGAAGGTTCTTGATTTGAATTGATACTCTTCTAGGTGTTTTAGGACTACAATTTGGACTAAGATCTTTGCTGTTTCTATGGGATTCTTTGCTCAATCGGGAATGTACATCATTTGTCGACTTTCTGTCCGGAGAAACTGGGTCATCATGTGTATTTGCAGATCGACTTCCAAGACGAATGGGTCTCAAATTGAACTCGTCAGGAGAAGATTCTTGGGGATCATTCTTGTCAGGGCCATTGGTAGATTCATAGGTGTTAGAAACCCTTCTCTTAGCTAAACGTATAGGTTTAATACCAAATGACTCGTCTTGTTCATTCCAGGGATTTTCTTCCATTTTTAGTTATGGTAACCAAGTTGCACAAGATATTATAGATGCGATATGTGGAGGAGTGAGATTCTAAGAAAAGCGAACAACTGAGATTCCAAAGTCAGTGGCAGTGAGAGAATTGGGGTGAATTGGGGTTGGTATAGACAGAGTAGTAGAGGTTCAGTGGTTTGTCAATATGTTAGTCTTGGAAGTGTATTATATAGTGGACATGTTTCACATGTAATATGTCGGACATATCCGGTTTCTTATCTATATAATACCCCCACAATTCCCACTGAAAAATGTTTTTTTTTTCTCATTAAACAATGCAAGAAGGAGACAGATTCCCAGAGAATACAGAATTCCTCTACATTCCAGTGTCAAAAGGCGAAGATGCACTCAGTTGTTCCAGACCAATCAAACTTTCGTTTGACAAGCTTCTTGGTGAAGGGAATCTTCTTTTAATTTCGATCCCTGCTGCATTCTCTCCCATATGTACTGAGCAGCATTTACCAGACATTTTAACCAATCTCGATAAACTTGACCAACTTAACATCAAAAATGTAGTGATCTATTCATTGAACGATGCGTTTTCCTTGAATGCCTGGGGGAAATTGCTCTTGAATAAGTACAATATTACCAGACCTATTTATTTTGCATCAGATCCAAATGGACAGTTCACCAGTGCCAATGGGTTAGGATCAGATAAATCCAAGTTTGGAATGGGATTCAGAAGTGATAGATTTGCCATGGTTGTTTCCAAAGGAATAGTTAAATATTTGAAACGGGATACTACCAGTGTTGAAAATAGTGGTATCAAAGGAATACTTCAAGCCAAATTATAGAGAAGAAACAAAATAAGGTATGTAGCCAAATAACACATCTAACGACATACACTACATAAAATCAAACAATATATGTAAAACTCAATTGATTTAGAGTTCACCAGAAGCGTCAATGGTGACCTTAGCCTTGGTAACACCAGAAGAAGAACCCAAAGATTCAACTTGCTTAACAACGTCGAAACCTTCGGTAACTTCACCGAAAACAACGTGTTTACCATCTAACCATGGACATGGAACGGTGGTGATGAAGAATTGAGAACCGTTGGTGTTTGGACCGGCATTGGCCATGGATAATAAACCTGGTCTGGTGTGCTTAGCAGAGAAGTTTTCGTCAGCAAACTTTTCACCGTAGATAGATTTACCACCAGTACCGTTACCTCTGGTGAAATCACCACCTTGTAACATGAATTGAGGAATAACTCTGTGGAAGTGGGATTGGGCATAACCGAAACCCTTTTCACCAGTACATAAGGCTCTGAAATTCTCAGCAGTCTTTGGGACAATGTCGTTGTACAACTTGAAAGTGACTCTACCTAATTTGGTACCGTTGGCGGAAATATCGAAGAAAACCTTGGACATGATAATTGTTGTTGGGGATTGAAGAAAAAAAAATTTATTCACCAAATGGAATGTTGAAGAATATATAGTTTTTTGGCGAGTGAGAATTTTCCGGTCAATTTTTGCCAGTGAGAATTTGCCATTATGCGAGCCTGATGAATGGAGAGGGGGCAATTGGGTAATGGTAATTGGTTTTCTGGGGGCAATTGATACACCAAATTATGCCCAGACAACGAGAGTGTAATTATTATCAAAACAATGGGTCTAAGTCATCGGCGTTTATGTATATATAACTTTGTAGTCTAAAGGTGCTGCCACTTGTAAGTGAACGGGCCCTGCGGTGGTGCCACGCCCAGACTCCCACCACTGGCCGCTGCTTGGCCCTGCACACAACTGTACGATGCACACAACTGGCTCATGCACACAACGTGGACATGACATCATAGTGAGGGGGCCCTTTTCACGTAGCTGTAAATACTGCTAAGAACTGCATCGAGATTTGTATCTCTTTCCACATTGAGTCACTGCTTAAACACGAAATCGGACATACTCATATGGTTGACCACAGTGTGTTCTTCTCTTTTGTAAATCTCTACCTGAATCCAGGTCGGTTTACCGATTCGCACTAGTTACGTGCCACGACCAACACTAGGCTATAACTACTCCCAATGATTACACACCATGTTGCTATGGTGATTATCATCTAACGGGACAGATTAAGCCAAGACTTGACAATACCGTCTTTTATACGTGAAACATTTCCCCATTTCCCCATTGACCAAAAATGTTGCACGTTAGAAAAAATGGGTGCAAGTCTTTGATTTAATGCTCTAAATGGAATATTCTCTTGTTCGCTTATATCTCTAGGTAATGATTTTGATAATCTTACTTTGTCTTGTAAAATACTGTTTATAGCTTGATCTGGTATTTCTGTTGAATTAATCCCACTGGGCTTGCTGTTTTTTTGATTGTATACAAAGGAACTGGTATTGGACTCCCAGGGCCTCATGGTCTCAGCAATAGGAACCCATCTATCGTTTTGCCTCCATACATCTGATCCTACCATCTCTTTAATTCTCAGTACGGCTCTACGATAAGCGAATTTTTCATCTTCTCCAGTAAATGCCTTCAAGTTCTTGAAATCATTCACTTCTGATTCTCTATACTCTATGGTGTGATTCTGATCATAGGTCGATACATTAGGTCTATAGGGACTGGAGGTTGCAATAGTTGTTTTGGCGAACATTTCTTCGTCTTGCACTTCCAAATTGTTGTCGTCACTATTTCTAGCCATTTCTTTGATCTCTTCGGGGGCATCGGACTCGTTGGCATCTGGGAAAAAAATGTAATCGATAGGAACTTCAGCCTTAATATAGAACTGACATTTGGACTCATAGATAGCATCAAGAAGAGTAATGAACCTTCTAGCCTCATTCTTCATCTTGGTAGTAAGAATGGGTACATTTGCAATGACTATGGTATGATAGTTAGATGCAAGAGTGATGTAATCAGAAGATCCATATAATCCCCTACAGATATAATCGAAATCAAGATAACAAATCAGGTTTTTAAACGTTAATGGCATATGAGTGATTCTATTGTATACTTTGAAAGAACCTGGCTTACCCCCAAGTCTATCGTCCTTGAGAGCTATCATATCATCCATAAGTGGGCTTGATTGATCTATTCCAAGGAGCTTACTCTTGACTAGCTGCCGCCATTGTCCCTCATGATTTGGATTATTAAACATTATCACACTATTTGGAAGACCCAGACTTTTCAAAGCGAAACTTTCTCTATAGTCTTTACTCGATCTCATTTCAACCGATTTACATCTATAGTTCAAAATGTTAACGAAACTTTTGAATTTAGATTTGTGGAAATCATTGGAATATAATTCCTCCGGTAATTTATTAGAGGTTGCCACCAAGACCCCACCCAATTTGAAATAGTACGTGAATAAGATCTTGATTATATTAGCAGTAGCAATGTCAGGTAACATAAATTCGTCAAGCATGAGAACAGTATTTTTATTGATCATCTTCTGTGCTATTTCGAATAATATGAATTCATTTTCCATGGAGATTTTAATCTTTTTGCCATGATGTAAAGTGGAAGTGACTATCTTTTCATTTTGAATCTTATGTATTTCATTGTAAACCCACAAGACAAAGTTATTGAAATGCCATCTCATCTTAGAATGATGTGGGAGCAGATCAGCAAAAAGATCCATGAGCATCGATTTACCACATCCAACTTCTCCATTAATGAGAAGACCTTGTGGAGAATTGAAATTACTTAACTCTTCTTCATCAGTAATTATCTTAATAAGCTGGTTTTTCTCGGATTCTTTATCTCTTCGGAAAAGTCTGGTGAGTGATCCAAAGGGTGCTGGACCAATCTTCAATCCCTTATTCTCGTGTTCCTTGATGATATGTTGAACTTGTTTGAGTTCAATTTTCCTTAAAAGCAAGCTTATTTTAATCTGTAGCTCTTCTGGAGGGCTATAATCAATAACACGTTGGTATAATTTTTGAAACTCCTTCATAACCCTAAGTTGGTACTCATCTTTCTCTAGTAAACCTTGAGACACGTAGTTTTGGTAAAGAAGGAACGGGTCAGTTATGGAAACTTGATGAGCAGGATCTCCTGGTCTTATGGTAGTTGCCAGTGCCAAATACCTGTAAGATATTCTAGTTCCAGTATATGCAAAAAAGGATTTAACCGAAGTCCTCATGATTTAATGAAGATTCTTTTTTGGGTTCCATGTGCGATTAGATGGATTAGATAAATGCGAGTGCGCAATGATCTCTACTGGTTCGTTTTCCTACTACTTCTGTCAACTGCGAGAAGGACTTTCTCTCTTCTCAGCAACTCATAGGGGTAG
Source organism: Yamadazyma dendronema (assembly GCA_030572355.1). Taxonomy (NCBI): domain Eukaryota; kingdom Fungi; phylum Ascomycota; class Pichiomycetes; order Serinales; family Debaryomycetaceae; genus Yamadazyma; species Yamadazyma dendronema. Next base: position 234,335 of record JAJLZP010000005.1, read on the forward strand.
ATGACATGAATACTGGTGAAAGGTTGAGAAATATATGTATACAGAAGTTAAGCAGAACCTACATATTGAAGAATCAGAATTTCCGATTCTGTTTTTTGTACTATGTGAAAACCAGAGGAAAAGTAGATATTATTTTCAGGCATAGAGTCCTTATTGGCCTCATGATATTGTAAGTAGAAGTTTCAAATCATCATGGAAGTATTTGGTTAAACCTGGAAGCTTAGGATCCGATTCTACTTCTCTTAAATTGCTTCACTGGGAGGTAAAAGTTAGGTTAACGTATCAATAGACAATTGTAGTATTACCTCAAAGATAAATATGTCATATTTAGGAGTATGAATCGAGTCTGTCTATTATTGGATGAATGTAATATTATTTAGCTGAGTATCATAATTCTGCATGGTTGCTGCACAAAACAAAATGGATAAAGCCGCTCAGGTGTATCAGTCTATTAAAAGGAGTTTAGCCTTGGAGGTGCTTCAGCTCAAGATACCTTCTGTGGGAAGATCCTCAAGGGATGTATGACTTAGTTTGATTGTAGAAGTCCGTTTTGAGCAGTGCTGGTTATTTTTATAAGGTGTTTTTGAGAGGAACTTCAAATGCAAGTAAATGGAATCCGACTCCAATAATAACTTGATAATTCATTCACATTATTAAAGGATTTCCTTTGACTCGGATATGGAGGAGGGTGTTTTTTTTCTTTTACAAAATATTCTTCCAAGTCGGCATATACTCTAACCAGGCAGAATTGCCATTTAATTTCTTCCCATGTAGTTTCTAGGGTTCATGGTGGAAGAGAATATTTTCTACGAATGCTTTCAATATGGTTGTAGACACATTTTCTGGTTCTGTGATCCAGTCTTATACGTGAGCAGATGTAATCGGAGAAGTTTGCAAATAGTTGGTAAACATTAAAAGGAGGAAAGTGGGTTGGTACATTATGTGATCAGCAAATCACCAGTTTCTATCTTGTTATCAAGTCTAATTTTAAAGCGGTTCTTGTATTTCGGAGTCTAGACTCCGCAATGAATGGCATCTTGTTTAGAGTATCGCAACAGTTAAAGGCTAAGTACATTTCCAGAACATAGAGTTATTTCACAACCTGCACAGGAAGATTTTCCGGAGAAGCTTGAAAGGCAAACTATCAGCTGTGCCTACCTGATCTTCCAGTGGGTACAAGGGTAACTTTCATCAAATGCCGTGGTAAAGAATGTTAATTGCTATATGAGCTCACAATGTCAAGATAAATCGCTCAAACCCTTAACTTGGACACAAAATAGAAGTAAATGTGTACCCGAGTGTCAAATTAGTTATGGGCCCAGTCAAATTGTGTCAAATGAACACTAATAAGGCCGTTACAAGTGACCTCACATTTATTCCACCCAAGTACAGGAATAGTAGTGGATTGGATATGAATATAAAAATCACGATAATTATAGAAAGATACATACACGAAATAACATCTCCTGGTTCTAAGATGGCCTTCTGGGGTATTTCGCTGGGTATTAAGTAGTCAGAGGTGAAGTAGAAAGTTTAAATATTTCAACGGTTTGAGGGCAGTTTATTGTTTTTGTCACGCCGGAACCATCAGTTGAGATATGTTTTGTCTTTCAGATATTGTTTGGAGGCTCCAACCCATTTCTTTTGTAACCAAGTACAAGACAAGATGGTTGCATAATTAGAAATGACTCTAGAATGAAATGAAAATTCCACCAAAAACCATGCGAAAGAACAGAAAATGTAACCTAGATGTAGTCTTAAGCCTTTCTTGTAATGGGCAAATTTCTCCACTAAACCCTTCTTCCTTCTCGGGATAGGTTAAATATAGATTTCTAAACTATTGACGCAAATAAACAAAATTTTGTGGATGCGAGAGGGATTTTTTAAAGGCTTAGTTGTTATGTACCTGAATTGTCGATCACTGTTATTCAAAAAGCTTAACTGCGGTATGATAATGAGCTTGATTGTAACCCAAAATAGAGTTGGATGTTGCGTCGCATACAAATTGGGCAATGTGTCATACGATTGTATGCAAACCCGCCGTAAATAAAAGCGAGAAGCGTCTGCACGGCGCACAAAAACCAAAACACCAACCACGAAACTTTTTCTGACTAAGGGCCAGACACGGAGACCAGTTCAAGGCTTTGGTAAAGGTTAAGTGTCCTGAGGGACTTACTTAACCTTATACATCTCTCTAATGCTTCTATTTTAGAACTTGCCTTTCTGGCCTTTCTTGTGAAGGATTAATTATCATTCGTTCTTTACTTCGCGCATCAAACGTGGTTTGTAATTTATTAGTTTGCACCCACAATATAAATAGCTCACGATTCCACAATCACAATTAAAATCGTATTTTATTCCTTGTTATCAACCTTCCAGTTCTACTTTTATTCTGTGGATTAACAAGATACACCTTCATTAACGATTTCTTTAAGTTCAACCCAATATTACTTATATCAGGCTGCTTTTTTAGCATATTCACCTAAAAGTTATGTTTGAGAAACCAGAAGCTGATTGTTATCTCCCTCTCCACGTGAGGACTTTTAATATTTTACAAAAATTCATCAAAACTGTGCATAATCCTATAATTACCAGTATTGCACTAATATCCATATCAACTTATATTCATACTTGCCAATTAACTGTACTAGCAAAGAACAAAGAATTTTCACACCTAATTGATGGAACTGTTTATGCAAGGGACTTATATTCCAACTTGTTAAACGTGATTTTTCTCGTAAGATTCACCTTAAATAATCGGGTCAGTTTATTTTGGGAGTTGGTCCTTTTAATGTTTCAAACTTTCTGCATCACGTTCACTATCAGTTTATCTGCTCATCCTTTCACCTTTGAATTGGTACCAATATTATTCTATCTTCAAATATTATGTCCCATAATCATTAATGCTTTCAATTTACTAGAATATCTTCAAGAAAGACTTGAACTTGACCGGTTGTTGGCAAATTTCAATAATAATTTTTTCCCAGTGATATTATCAGGATCTTTCGTTTGTATTAATACAAACTTTGATTTAGTCAATGAATCAAAAATTATATTAATCTATGAAATACTCATCATTCTGTTGAAGTTATATTGTCTTTATCAGTATGTGTTGTTGGAATTGTTCAATAATTTTAATAGTGAATTGTGGGAGTTTTCAAGCATTTACGATACCAGAAATTATTTCTTAGTGGCTGCCCTCATGTTGTTGATGGGTTTTGACACTTGGTACATATTTCTTCCACAATAGATGGGATAACTACTTTCTCCGTCACTTAATGTAATATATAATAGATATAGAGCCTAATAATAATTAATATGAAGCATATGAATACGTAAAGCTATTATAGAGCTCTGGTGTGATTTCTAGTTCTTGTGGATCACTCAGGTCTGAACTGTCCAGTAAATCGTCATGACTACTCATTTCCAAATCCGACAAGTCCTTGGTATTCTCTTGTTGCTCCAATGTCAAATATTGGGTTTGTGACTGTGAATTATTCCTCTGTGAATCATGTAGTATATCTACATCTACATCTCTTAAGGACCCAACTTCACTTCCCGACTGTGACCTTTCGATTTCTCCATGTGATCCTGATCCGTGTGATCCTGATCGTGTAACAAAAGTTTCATGTTCAATTTCTGAGCTTCTGAGTAGGTTTGCGTCCATTTCTTGGTGACTGGTATTTGCTATGACATGAGAAATTTCATCGACATCGGACATATTTTCACTGGCAGTTTCAAAGTCATCACCACTTTCGGATCCTATGCTGACAGGTGGTTCCAGAACTTCTGGTTTCTTTCCCTTTTCAAGTGGTTCGATTTTCTCGTCTTTCCGAAAGTTCTCCTTGATTCTGTCATAATTAGCAGTACCTAAAAATGTTATAAGAATATGATCTTGGTCTTGTGACTCCTTCAAATCTAGGTCATCCACCGTAGCTGTTTCAGTATCAAATAGTATGTCATCATATTCATCTTCTTCCACTAATTTGTATCGTGGTATACTATCTAGAGTTAACATGAGAACGGTTGAATCCAGATGCATAGCTTCTTCGACCTCTCCAGGAGTTTCTATTTGACCAAGAACAAGATCCTGTCTGTAGCGAGGTAGATACACTTTTCCCCTTTTGAAAGGACGACCTTTGAGTCCTAGATGTTTTGTGACTATGTCCTTATACCACAGGTCAAGGAAATATTTCGTGTAGCCTACCAGTGTTCTTACATGCTTTTCCGTGATTAAACGAACATGATCAGACCTTACATAATGTCGTACTACTGTGAAAATCATTTGCTGGAGCTTTAACTTGACCAAAGCTTCTAGTAACAGGAGGGTCCTAAATGGGATTATATTACCAGTGTGGTCGTTAGCTTTTGGAATTACTCCCAATGCTTCTTGAACTTTTATAATTGACAACAAACCTTTTGGTTCTATAATACCAGAGTCCTCTAGATCTTTGTCGAATTTACTGAATCTATGGTTATCATCATTGAGTCTATTCATTTCACGATTGCGGATATATCCCAGTTGTTCCTCTTCAAGGTCTATCATCCAAGGGGCCAGTTCAATACTAGCAGGCATTTCAGCATAGCTTACAAGCGAGGTGTTGGGAGCATAATAATATTTTTTTTGCTTATCAATTTTTTGATGTTTGACTGACGAAGACTTTATAATGTCAAGCGATGACTTGAGAAATTCATAGTAGGCTAACACTTCCAATACCGACTTTGTACCGACTTCCAGAACTACTTCCGATACTTTATGTATGGAATGTCGAGAAAGAGCTTTGAAAAACCTCTGTTTCTCTGCCAGAGTCCACTTTGTACCTTTATAATCCTCATACCCTCTAGCATTAGTGTATTTGCACCCATTGATGGAGATTTTGGACTCGGATATGTCATCGATTGGCTCGTTGAAAAACGACCTCACGACAGTATCATAATAAGTGGCATAATTTATATTACCCCTGAATCTCCTTCGACCTTTTGCCGATCTTACAGTTCCCATTTTCCCCCAGAATGTCGTAAAAGTTCAAGTGAATGGTGGATTATTTTTCAAAATGCTCGATCTACAGCTATTCGCGTCCGGTTCACATATATTATATATACATGTAATATAGGTCTATAAAAAGATAAGATTACAGATGTGACATCTTGTCACATGAATGGGTGATGCAAGTGATGAGTTGGGTTGGTCTAAAATACAATGTTAATGACATTAAAGAAAAAAGAAAATGGGTTGTAGACTACTGCTGATGATCGGATATGCGCATATCACTCACATCATTACCAAGCTCATCCACACCTACCACCCCATCGGCCTCTTCATCCTCTGTATCTATCCATTCATCTTCACTTCCTTCCAACTGGGGCTTCTGAAACATTGGGGGAAGAAAAGGTTTGGGAACATCATCGGTTTCATCAAGAATTTGTACATATTCTTCGGGAACCAACCCATTTTCCCCCGTATCAGGATTCTCTGCGACCAACCAACCTTGTCCATGTCTGTAACTAATCAAAATTATTTGTCCCTCCGTCAAAGCCACTTCATTATCATTTTCGGGCGTAAAGTCAAACAATGCTATGGCTCTTTGGTTTATTTCTATGTTGTCAATTTGTTCATTATTTAGTCTGTCTTTATTGTTAGAAGTACCAGGTTGGAACCAGTCCTCATCCTGATAATTTTCGTCATAAACTTCAAAATATCCATGTCTTAAAGGATTCAGCTCTGAATACGCAAAATCTTTAATCACAGTATTATTGGGATAGAGCCCACTTCCTTCCATGACAACTGAATTCTCCAGAACTTCTAATCTTGTGAAACCTGAAATTTATTTGAAGTGTTTCGCGAAGTGAAAAATTTAACGTTTAAGGTTTTGATAGCTAATAATGGACCCACTTGAAGAACAACAACAGGAGCTCGAGGTATTGGAGCTGATCTACCCTGATGAACTCCTCAGGTTATCCGATAGTAGATTTCAGGTTACACTTCAATTGGATACTTCCACAAAAAAAGTCCATTCTTTACTACTTGATGTAACCTACCCACCAGAATATCCTAATGAGGTTCCTCAAATGAGCTTAAATGCTAATGTATCACAGGAAGAAACCGATGACGATGATGATGATGATGATAAAGACGAAGAGACTAAACAAACAGAAAGAAATATCAATTTACCTGAACTTGTGGAGTTTGAAAAACTGGATATTAATTGTATATTATCTAAGTTACAAGAAGAGGCTGATATGCAAATAGGTATTCCCTCAGTTTTTGCAATAATAACGTTAATGAAAGATGAAGGCGAAGCAGTATTCAAAAAGAAACTCGATGATTTGGAGAAGGCAAGAATTGATGAATTAAACCGTCAAGAAGCAGAATTATCCAAGAAATTTATCGGTACCAAAGTCACACCACAACTGTTCAATGAATGGAGGGAGAAGTTTAGAAAAGAAATGGGCATTGACACCAAATTATCCGATTTCTATGCTTCTCAACATAATGGTAAGATGAGTGGAAGAGAAATCTTCGAAAAAGGTTTGGCTAAGGAAGACGACCTTCTAGAATCATTTGAACAAATTAAGGTCTAGCCATGTATAATAGCATTTTTAATTTATACCAACATCACTGGTCCATTCCCAAACTTTTATGACCTCTCCATGATTTTCAATAAGTTTGTAAGCCACATTGGAATTCTTTTCGATTCTGGTACTAATTTGTTTCCATAATTTCAACTTATACTTAAGATTACGTTCATCAAGCATTAAATCCCTCAATTGATTAGCACCAATATATGGAATTGCCTGCCCTCTTTGAGCCTTAAGTCTATCAATGACTTGCTCCGTAACATCGTTGATTTTCTGCCTTTGTGCTTTAAACTCATTATATTGGAGTTTGATGATTATCATGATTACCATGAGTACCATTATCCCAATAATGAATTCCTTATTTCTATAAAGAGTTAAGATTAAAGTGTTCTGAAGTTGACATTTCAAATCAATGTTTTGTAAGGACGTTGATCGAAGAATTTGGTCTTGGGCTTCTTCTTCAAGTCCCGAGTGGTTATTGGAATCATTGGTTGATACAGTATCACCCCTTGGTATTGATGTCTAAATTTAGTTAGTATAGGTTTTATATGAATACAATATCGCCCATAATTTCAAACATGGGTGAAAATTAAAATAATTAAACTTGCCTTACAATTATTTCTGACTCTTTCTCTATTTCCACAACTGATCTTTCCCACAATTCATTAAATTCTTCAATGGTGATGTATGGGGCTTTCATGGATAACAAGAGCTCGTATAATTCTGTACGAGTCAAACCACTTTCGTAATTGTCATTTCCGTTACCGCAATCAACCATGGCATTCTTGGACCTCAATAAATCCAATGAGAAGTCAATCATGGCTTCAAGCTTTTCTGCTTTTTTGGTGTCAGGAACACATTTCTTCTCTTTGGGGTTTAAAAATGGAGCCAAATCGAAGTACCAGGGTTTATGTTCTACAAAGTCTTCGTAACAAGCAATTTGGAGGTTTTCAAAACATCTAGCATGTGCTGGGCAGCTTACACACTCTGGCTTAAACGTGTCCAAGTAGTCTGCAAGTTTGTTTACTACTGGATAGTCTGGGTTGAAAAAGGTTGGTTCATTGATGGAATGATTACAGTAACCAATGAGAATTGTTTGTTCCCGGTACCAAAATGCAAAAAGTCCTGATCCTGACAAGATAAACCAAAGGAAAATGTACAAGAAAATTGGAAGTAAGCTCTTGCTTGAAAGTTTGGTCGATGCCTCAGTCCCAGACTTCTCTTCTCCATCCTCAGAGTCGGTTTCATCTTCAGAATCCGATTCGGAGTCAAGGATAATCAGTTCATTTATAACGTCCATCTTTCTTGGCTTTGGTGTGAGCTTAGGACCTGGAGTCAATTTCATAAAACTGGCGTCAGGTTGGTCTTTAGCCAATTCCTTGGAGTGATCAATGTTTTCGGCATTCTTCTTGATGACATGTTTATCAAAGTCAGCCTGCTCCTCTTCAAGAGTTTGTGGACGAGATGGAAGCTTCTTCTGGGAGCTCTTGGGGGTTGAAGTTCTGGGAGATGACTTGACTTTTTGGCTTTCTGGAGTCTTGACAGCTTTTCCTTTTGGAGTTCCCTCTGCTGAAGTATTCTTCTCGCGTGAGACCGGACTTTTACCCTTACCTGTTGTTTGAGGAGTAGTTTTAGGAGTGGCAGTTTTGGAGTTAGAACCCTTCTTTGAATCTGGGGTCTTCTTAGGGGTCTTATTGGAGGATTCCTTAATAATATTAGCTGGGGGAACTTCCTTAGCCTCGGACTTCAGTTGTATTTCCAGTTCTTCGGCTTTAGTTGCTGGCTGTGGAGTTTCATTTATGGTTGAAGCCTCACTGTCAGAGCCCAGATCAATCTCGATAGGGTTAGACGTGTCAAGACCAGAATCATTATCTTCTCCCAATTCTTTATCGATTGAATTAAGAGTAGGAGTCGATATTTCAATTTGGTGAGTGGTCTTTAAAGGGGTCTCAACAGCAGGTTCATTGGATTTTGCTTTCTTCTTACGTGGAGTAAATTCTTTAAGAATTTCTTGATGGAATTTATCGTCATCGTCCTCATTGTCAAAAAGAGATCCAACATTCGGTTTCTTTTCTTCATACTTGGACTTCTCTTCAAGCTTTCTCTTTCTTGATGGTCGAGTAGTAGTTTGTGCACGAGGTGACACTTGGAAGATATTCTCTTGGCTGAAGGGAGTTGATTCTCTAGAAGACGCATCTGAACTCGATGGTGGCACTTCAAGTTCCGCCTTTTTAGAGGATGTCTCGGACTTTCTTGACTTGGGAGCCTTTTTGGGCTTTTCAACCTTCATCGCTTTTGATGTCTTAGAAGTCTTCAGCGCCTTAGGAGATTTAGGGGACTTGGGTGATGTAGGAGTCTCTTTGACCTCGATCTTGAGATTGTCTACAGCCTCAGCTTTAGCTTTCTTGGAAACTTTTGGTTTCTTCTCCTCATTGACTTGGTCGACCTCCTTTGGTTCTTTGGGTGCTTTCGTCTTTGTCTTCTTAGTCTTTTCAAGTTTCTGCTTGTCTTTAGCATTATCTTCCTCAACCACTGGAGATTTGACTTTTTTCGACTTTCCTTTGGTGGTCATGTCATGGAACACATCCTCGTTAGCATTGGCAATAGCCTGTTGATGAGTCTGAAGGAGATCATCACGTTTTTCATATATGTGTTTTTCAAAAAGCTCGATCAAATCGGGCTTTTTGGCGTTGGAAGAATAATGGATATTATATTCATTGAGAATGTTACGCAATTGCGCTACTTTCAATGACTTTGGATCAAAGTCTACAAGGTTAGTAAAGTGGCCAAATAAATTCAGAAGTTGTTATCAACACTACGTACCCGATTGTAGGTAAGGTTTATCCATGAGTAAAGAGATGATATGAACGCGAACATAAACAAACATTGCGCAAACATTGGCCAAATACAGACTAGCTAGTCGCGCACTAGCGCCGCACTAACGTTGGACGATAGGCTTACGTCGCGGTAGATGTGGCTCCAATTTAGGCATAAAATAGGCCTGAGGTTTGCTATTAGTAATAAAGGCTACTGCGAATAGACAATACTTTAGTAGTTAAACCATTTATGTCCCATTCATGCATGGTTTTAAATTAGGCCATAATGGTTTAGGAGAGTTTATACCTTAATCTGGATAGATCAATATTGCTTTGGTGATTCAAAGGTTGTCTTGGCACCATCGCATCAACTAATTCCCCACCATTGATTGATAAAATAGATATTAGCCACTACAATTAGACCAATAATTCGCTAGATGAATAGGTAGCTAATCCCAACAATTGTCGCCTAATTTCACGGCCGAAATATACCAAAGTAGGATTACTTGAGTTTATATACTATTGTCTTATAGTCTTATCTATAGCAAACTACCAAGTCGATAACCATAACAAAGATTATTGTATATGAATAATTGATTGTTTTGTATGATTGTTAAAAAATTGTCTTGGTGTTTGGATAATAAGAGTGGAGGTTATTGTATTTGAACCCATTGTACGGGTGCGAAAGGGACTTTCACTTTAGGCTCCAGAGCCCTAGCATCTCGCATCTGCAAGGTTAGCTGCAAAGTAACCTGCATGGGGAGATGCATGGGGAGATGCATGCTGCGATGCAAGGTGACCTGCAAGACAAGGAGCTCCCCTCCTCTAGTCGATAATTCGATACTACTAACTCGACGTGGCGCCACCGCGACGCCTTTTCTACCACCCGCCAACTAGTCGTGGCCGCCCAGAGCAGTCTCTGATTTCATCCCACAACTAGAATAACTCCGTGTCTACGAAGCCCAAGCCTTATGAGATATGAAATTGGAATTATAGAGGTCAAGGCTCTAAATGTGAAATGACATCTAACAATAGGGCTTGATGGATAAAGTGCAGAAATAAACTATATTTATAATATTATGGTTTACATGAACACCCGACACAGTTAGGCTTAGGATAATATCAACAGTTTAATCGGTAGGTAGGTGGTAGCCTGGACAACTCGGTCCGGGTTATGTATAATGTGCCTTACATACCAAACTAAATCGTTTCTTTTATTATTTTAGCTCTCCGTAAATGCAATAATGGTAAAATAGATTTCGGGCTAAAATTATCTTTCCCTCGAAAATGGCTAAAGTTGCTAAATTTTAAAACGTTTCAAAACAAATTTTATTCGTATTGTTTCAAGACTCAATTATCCAATACTAAGCACACCTAGTAACCCAGAAGAAAATGGCAGTAATTCAGTACACTAGAGAACCCTTAATGATTGTCGTTGACATGTATACGGGGGTAGGGAATCATTGGATACTCGATCCAGCGACTCGTAGCTGGGCATCATTCACTTTTGTGAACGATGGTCGAAAGTTAAATTGCGCTTAACGTAGCCTACGGTAATGCCATTCGTGGCGAGGATCGGCAGCGGTAAGACGGTAAATCCTTGCGTAAGAGCAGATCCTGGTGCGAGATCAAACCGCGGAATGGCTAATCCCAAGTCCACTTAAACCACCTCGTACCGACCCACGGAAGCTTTCCCGGTAAACCTAAAACGGAAAATGGGGCAAACCAGGGGAGCAACGGGGGAGAATTCTATGGTCCGGAGTTCCCACTTGGGGCAAGCCTAGAGTTTTTTTTCGTTTTCGCTGGTTAGACGCACTTGGAACTCCTATGCAGGTCCTTCAGTCCTGTTTGCAATGATACAGTAAGTCGGGTTGCCAAAACAATAAATACGACGGCACAAGTTGCCGCATTAGATGCAAGTTGTCTAGAATATTGGCCGCGTATTCCACTAGTTAATAGCTATAACCATTAAACATCATAAATCGTAACACTTTTTTGACAGGTACAATGTTTCAAGGAGGTTCGTAATATCCAAGGAAATTGATCACAAAATACCAGATATGGACCCAGACCTTTCAATAATTCCGTATATGCACTGAATAGGGTGTTCAAGTTGTTGTTTAATTTAAAACAAACCTTCTTTTTTTTTCTTGTTCGGGTGAGTAGGAAACAATTTGCGATGCACTTCCGATATCCTATTTGAGTTGCAGATTCCAAAATTGGCGGCAACCATTGCAACAAATATTCGAAATTAACTTTGGGATCAGTTCATATTTAGAGCCTGTGGATTAAAGTTCCATACTAGACATGGTAATATCAATGTGGCACTAAACTCTAAAAGAAGACTCGCCTTCCCTTTCTAAGAGAAAATGAGCAATTAAGGAGAAGATCGCCCATAATAATATTAATAATTCGAGACCTAACTATGAAAGTTTGTTGAAACTTAGCCGAGCTGCTAACATTACTATTGTGAAAGGGTTCATGGATTGTTCTACTCAACAAAATTCCTATTTTGGTCGAAATTATTGGCGATTCAACCTGCATAATTTGTAAAAGTTTGGTGATAACTGCAGATATGTCTCCGAATTAGGTAATGATTGCGTGGACACGCAACCTACTACGAGTCGTTCGATGGGTTTTTTTTTTAGAAGATTGCAATTATATCTAGAAACAAAAATACTCAGCTGAAGGTTTCCGTACTTTTAATTGATAAGTTTCAATGGAGAACGCTGAGACAAACAATTCCACATTTGTCCAGTACTTGAAATCAAGGAATAATTAATGCTAGAATATCCGATATTAAATGAAAAACAATCCAGAATAAACAAAGGATCCGGCTGGTTATAATTCATTCACTTGATGAAATATTGTTTTGTTACTAACAATTATGATATTTAGTTGGGTTTTACAATAAGCTCATGTCGTTGCTATCACTCTTGTTAGAATTCCATGGTGCATGAATCTTTTGCTGATCTTGTCTTGTGTGGATTATCCAGAATAGGACAATCAGAAAAGTGTCCCGCCCTAATACCGAGCTCCTCATATATGTGGTCTAAGTTTATGTCAGATCTTTATCGCCTATACCCTCAGTTATAATTCCGTGCACACCCTTTGTTTTGTTGGTTTTTTATTTTTCCACTAATGTTTTGGGGGTCTTTTTTCGTGCAGTTAAGAATTGCTGTGAGAACTTTGTTCTAAACCCTGACAACTGAGTAACACCGAAACCTCAGATCACTCCGTAGACTTTAGACCCGAGATAACTTGCGAGGCTCCCCCACCGTTATATAAGATTCAATATCAAATTGGGCGACTACTTGGCCCAACAACTTAGCACTGTATTTAGAGGCGAACAGATATGCATGGATGGTCTATTTTTTGACTATAGTATTTAAGTCTCTAAAGATGTAACATAAGCAATGTTCCATGTCACAAATTTTATTCTTTATTGACAGGTAAAACCTTATCCCTCGCTTCTCACTTCTCTGTTGTTGTGTTTCAACTTCTGATTTGTTAGTAGTACCAAAAGGTTTTCCCAACCCTTCACATCTTGCCATACATTTGACTGAAGTTTTTTTTTTTTAATTTTTGATTTTTCCTTTTTAGATAAAATTGATTTTTTTTTTTTATTTTTGTAGGGAAATTAAAATCCCCCCAAAAAAAAAAGAATAAATTCATTTAAAACACCAAATATCTTTAAATAAAAACGTCCCCGACTTCTTCAAATTAGATAGTTTTTTGTTAATTTTCAACCCACCAATTTTGATCTTTTTTTAAAGTTATCTGCACATCGTTCCAATTTATCTCATCCCACATTAAATTTAAAGAACTGGAACCAACTCAATCTGCCATTGTGCATAACCGTTTCCCAGCACACTCTCAACCAAAAACCACGCACCACTTCAATCACTTACATACCCATCAACTCCATTTCAAACCCCACTGTTCAATCAGTTTCTTTCCCTGTTACACTTGGTTAATCGTTTTTAAAGTTTAAAATATTTTGTATGATAATTTAGGTATGGGTACCATGGTAAATTCTCCAGCTACAGACAATTCCCTTCCAATCAATTTACCCCAACTACCAAGTCTTCTGTCATTGACGGCGAGAAATAGACCTTCTCAACTGTCTTCGGTTCATGCTTCAAGTATACCTCCCACCCAAATCCCTGCCAATGTTCCTGCTCAAGCGAGTGTGGGCTCGGGTCCTGCCACTGGTGCGATGGGCACCACTTCCACTTCCGCGACGGCTGGTACTTCCACCGGAAGTGTGTCCCATGTAGTACTACCACCCCTTAGTAATTATGCCCATGATACTAGGATATCAGTATCATCATCGATTCTTGGGTCCAGAAATCCTTCCCATAGTAATTCAATTGGTGAAGATGCTAGACCACAAATGGTGTCCATGAGAAATAGTTCATCTTCCATTTCACCAGCTTACTTGTCTCCTCGGTTATCTGATGGAAGACTTGCTGATGTGAGATTATTGGAAGTGAAAGATAAAGATCAGGATACAATTAAAGATGATTCACTAGGGCAAACTCGGAATTCTGAACTAAGACTTCCAACTATTGAAAGTCGTTCCAGTACTTCCAGTGCTACTAGTATACACACTGCAAATCCACCTCAAGTGGCTGAAACCAGACCTACTGTTAAAAGTCAACCAACCTCATCGACAAATATCAATTATCCACCAACCCAACTGAGAGAGAGTGAAAGACCTCATCATCTTCCTCCTCCATTGGCTCACGAACCAGGTCCTCATGACTACTTCCTGCAACATACTAGGGCACCAGCGTCAGCTCCTGTGTATTATAATCCAATGACTAGTCTGGCACCCCAACAACTTCATTCACAACCTCCAGTTCAACCTCATGGTCGTCAAGTGACAGCACCAAATGTATCTCCAAATATTCTGGGAATGAATCCAATGCCTACTTATCTTCAACAATCACCATATCCACCAAATCCACAAGACCATCTAACACAAGAGCACCAACTCCATCAACATCCACAACATCATCCACAACTCCCTGCTCATGTTCAACCTCCACCGGTAGCACCTCATCAAGTGCCACCTATGGGTATGCAAATGCAAGTACCTCAACAGTATCAAATGCATCCTTATTGGCAAGGTTTGGGACATACTCAAGCACCTGCAATGGGACCAGTGCCTCATGGAGTACCAGGTTATCCTGTACCTCATATGATGCCGGTCAATGGGGTTCCAATGGGGGTTGGGATTCCATTATGGTATGAAGATAATAATGCTTTGCTTCACAAAAGAAGAATAATTAAAAGAAGAACGAGGACTGGATGTTTGACATGTAGGAAGAGAAGAATTAAGTGTGATGAAAGGAAGCCATATTGTTTCAATTGCGAAAGAAGCAGAAAGGTCTGTTTAGGGTATCAAGATTTATCCAAGAAGAAGCAAACTGGAGAAAAAGATGACGAGTATGATAGTGACGAAAAAGACAAAGACAGAGATGAAACACATATCCACAAGGATGGTGATGAACAAGAATCCCATGGCCGTCTGGACGACCATCGTGATTCATAATGTTAGTGAGATGATCAAACTTCACGAGTTGTACGATAATGTATCATTAGATATGAAAAAAGTTCAAATGCAATAACTGCAACAAGACAAAATAAGAAAGACATCAATCAAGATATAAATGATTGAAATGCAATGAAAATAACAGACAATCTATCTATTAAATGGTATTGATTACCATCCAAATTTACTTTTTTTATATCATGTATTATTTTTTTATATTTTTATACATATATCTTCTTAATTTGAGGTGGCCGTGGCATCACCTCTATTGGATGTCATTCTCTCGGTTCTGTATGCTTCATAAATAATATTGTTTGAGATTTCCTTAAATTCCATAAGATTCAAATTCAAAATGACATCTCTAAGAACCTTGAGATCACTGTGGCTATTAACCCTAATGCTTTGATGTAATTTTTCTCTCATGTCAAGTTTAGGGTTATTAGCTGTGATAATTGAAAAAGGAATCATCGACTGAATATTTTCATAATACTCTTTGATATCAGGATCAACATCATCCCCAGTAGATAATTGATTAAAATTGAAAGTATTGAGACTAAAATTTCCCAAGCATTGATTAATAATACTCTTATGTACCATCAATTGATTGAAATTGAGTAAATCACATTTTGCAACACAAATAATCAAGTTACATTTCTTTTGAATCTTGTTAATAACCTCAATATCGATCGGCTTTAATCCTCTTAATTTGGGTTGAACAAAGTATAATGCTAAATGAACGATGTCATCTTGATTTCTTCTAGTTCTATTGATTTTGGCTTCTTCAACAAACTTCTTTTCAAACCTAGCATCGAAGAAGTCAACGAGTTGTTTACCAGTTTGGGTATTATCGTAACCATAATTGAAGTTCTGGGTTCTGTGAATAGTTAATCTAATTGGGAATTCTTTACGAACTGTAGCCTCTTCAGTAATAATTCTGAACTTATCATCAGCAGGAAATTCATCAATGATTTGGTAAATTTGTTTCTCACACAAAGTGTTGATGAAGCTTCTTTTACCAGTACCATTTTCGCCAATCAACAATAAATTAAAATCGACAAACCTCTTGCTGAGTCTTCTAGTTCCAAAATCCAAAGTGGTCTATCTGATGTTAGTACATACATTCGGTTATTAATATCAAGTACTATTTACTTACATATTGCATGGTTGACATTTGGTTGCAAAAAACAATTTACACAAACTCGCGGTTTTTACTAAAATGATTTTGGAGATAACATTGATGTATGTATTAACTAAGAAGATCCATTTGCTCAACAGAATAATCTAATATATAACTATCTTGGATCAATTGTTCAACTCTATTTAAATGCCTTTCATTATATGGAACCAAACTATCAATGACGTTCATGAGTTTGGAATTACTTAACTTGTCAAGATTCAAGTTGTTGAACATTAAGTGAAGTAAGTTCTGACTAACTTCAAAATTCTTGAAATTGATGTTCCAATTTTTAATCTTTTGAAATAACTGATTCATTTGATTTTCATTCAATCCTTGGAGGATTTCAACCAATTCATCCTCTTTATTATCAGCAAATATTTGCTTGAATATGTTAAACAATTTCATCGAGTAGTTCAATTCCAAAGCAATAAGAATGGCATTCTTGAAATCTCCTTGACTAATCATGTTTGATAATTTTTGGTCGTTTTCAATACGAGCCTTCTCCTGATCTTGTTTCAATTTATTAGTTTCCTCTGAATTGTCTTCCCATAAACTTATTTGACCATTAGCATCACACGTAACGAAATTGAACCCATCTTGAACAATATCTAGAGCCCAGATTCTATTGCTATGATTGTCCAAAGTCTTCAAACATTCCCCAGTTTTACAGTCCCATAATTTAATTAATCCATCGGCACCGGCACTGACAATTTGAGAGCCTCGGTTGATAAAGCGGGCTCTTTGAACTGAGTTAGTATGACTTTCGAAATTCTGTTCGATTTGGTAGCTGGTTAAAGACCATAATTTGATGGTCTTATCTCCACTAGTGGTGATGATCTTCTTATCGTATGAGCTGAATTTAATATCCCACAATCCTCTTCTGTGTCCCTTCAATACCCCTACAGTTTCACCAGATTCCAAGTGCCACACTTTACCTAACTTGTCATAGGAAGCAGTCGCTAAAAACTCATCATTTGGGGATACGTCTATACAATTGATATCTTTATCATGAGCTCTTCTAGTATAGTCACTCAGCTTGACTGTTTGTACTTCATCACCGTTAGGTTTTGGGACTTTCCATTTCTTAATTGTCAAATCATTAGCTGCACTCATAATGAATCTAGGGTAATCATTTATGGGAGTACGGGGTAATGCTACAGCAGTAACAGCGCCAACATGTCCTTTAAATGTAGCATATGGTTCGAAAGTCTCAGTATCTTCATGATATCTCCATAATCTGACTTCACTATCCTTACTTCCGGTGGCTATCCATTTACCATCGATTGTAACATCTATAACATTTAATAAATCTTTATGTCCATCTTTGAGTTCAACTTGTAATGGAGATATAGGATCTATTATTCTTAAACTTGGCGAATTGGTGGCCAATGCAAGACGATCGAATTGGGGTCCGACATATCTGACATCAGCAATGATACCATGGTTACCAGCAATACGGTGAGTGATTTGTAACAGAGTTGCAAAAGACTCCAAATTGACTTTGACCAAGGTTTGATCACTTAAAATCAAATACATTTGTTCATCTTCAAGAACCACTGCGTCTATAATAATTAACTCTTCTTCAGTAGAGTAGCTGGTAGTTTGATTAATAAGCAGCTCTGTGTTAACATCCCATATTTTCAAGGAGTTGTCCAGACCAGCAGTGTAGAAAAATAAATCATTAGCTCTGGTTTGAATATCCAAGAACCCTGCAACTTCAATTTGTTGTTTGATCACAAGAGTTTTAATTGGTTTGAAGTTCTTGTAGATGATGACGATTTCATCTCTTCCACCTGTCATAAAGTAGTCTCCAGAATGATCAAAACTAACACCTCTGACAGCGGAAGAATGCTCTTTGAAAGTATGAGCTGCCTTTCTTTTAACCAAATCCCACACTTTAACTGTACCTTGGGTATCACCAGATGCCAACTTCCAATCATTTGAGTTCAAAGTTCCGTGAAAAGTTAAACACGATATGGTAGTACCATGACCCTTCAATGAATGAGTCACATAGCCTCCATCAATATCCCAAACGGTGATGACACCATCGGTACCTCCGAATGCAAAAAGTGATGAGGTAGGATCACGGGTAGATATATATACAGGGGATGACATTTTAAAGGATTTAACCACTTGTTTGGAATTAACATCATAGATTCTTAATTGTTGGGATTGGGATATTATTCCTAAGGTAAGCCCATCTGGAGTTAAGATTAAATTTGTGATGAGCTCTCCATCACCTTCGATTTGATCGAGAATTTCATTTGTGTTTAAGTCAGTAACGACTATATCCTCAAAGTTGGCAGTGGCGGCAACCAGACCATCTGCTGAAATACTACAAGCATTACTCCCAATATAGAACGGATCAATATCTGTGGTCTTATATTCAGTTTTGAACTCCATGATGAAAAATATCGATGTCTATAATTTTCATTTATCTCATCGCGCTTCGCAGAGATGAGGTGCATTTACAGGCATATTTAATCATAATCTATTTACAGGAACATATTATATCTAAACTATTCTACAACTTTGATGATTTCTAATGATCTATTCAGTCTCGGCTTCTATCATCTCAACTGTATCTGCTTCACCAACAGGCACACCCATGTCTTTTGCGAGTGCCTTGAATCGTCTTTCTATTTCATCCTCTAATCCAAGCCCTTTATATCCATACTTATCACCATTCCAGAGTTGTCTGAACCGGAATACCCAGAAGACGACATTGCTTCCGAATAAAAGGATCTTTGTGTAGCATAAAAAGAAAAAATCTGCAAGTGTGGTATCGACAATTAATGCATCTAATGCAGCATTGGTTAAAGAATTAACTCTATTCACAGGGGAGCCAAAGATCTTGTTACAAGTCAGGAGGATTCTCATGGCTCTTCCCAAAAAGAATAGTTCCAATGGGAATTTCGAAGTGTCTCCCAAGAAGTTTTTCATGAGCTCTTTACTATTCTTTGGTTTAGTTTCAGCAGCTTTGTCTGGAGGTTTCATCTGGATGGATGTAGTAAGCATTTCCGTGGAATTGACCCCCCAAGCTTCTCCAACCAGTTTAATCCCCTTCTGGTCGAAATTTAACATGTATCTCCATAACTGACAATATTCTTTACGGAATTTCTCTGACATTGTAACGTATAATCCATGATCAAGTATGACCAATTGTTGCACCCCGTTATGTTTTCTAGCCAACAAATTACCTGGATGAGGATCACAATGAACAAAGCCATAGCTGAAGATTTGTTTTCCAAAAATGGTAATGAACTGATTCATAATAGTTGGGAAACTATAATTCTCTTTGATTAACTGTTTCTTCTTAGTCAAAGCTATCCCATCAATCCATTCAGTGACCAAGATAACGTCATTTGAGAGATCAGCATAATTCTTTGGGATATATACCCCCAAATTCCTGGCACCTCTATCGTTCTCAATGAAAGATCTAAGCTTCTCAGCGTTGGCCAACTCATTGGTGAACTTTGTTTCGAGAATAGTCTGGTCTGATACATATTTGGTGTAAAAACTCGTAGGAATATCAAATATACGTTCATATAGTTTAGTCACCAACTGATAACACCACATATCTGCTGCCACCTGCTTAGATATATAATCATGTTGGACCTTGACAGCTACAACATCTCCATTGGTCAACACAGCCTTGTGAACTTGAGCGATTGAAGCACTTGCAACTGGTTCGTGATCAATTCTACTGAAAACTTTACCCTCATAATCATTTCCATACTTTTGCTTCAACATTTTATCAACTGATTCCCAACTGTCTACAGGGGCATCATCATAAAGTTTGACAAATCTTTTCTGGTAAGCCCCAGGAAATACCGACCCTTGGTTTGCGATTGCCTGACCTAATTTGATGTACATTCCTTTATTCTTCATAAACATTTGGTAAATGGCTTCACTGGAAATTTCATGCACCGTATTGGGGTCCTTATAGCTATCAATATAATAGTATCTAAGACCGGTCATTCCAAATACAGACAACGCATATACCGATCTGGAGAACGAGGAAGAGTTGTAGTATTTATCCCAGGTGAAAACACCCACACTGATTGTAGCTAGAACTCCAGCTGATTTAAAAAGCCACCTTGATTTCTGCTTTGATTTAGATTTATTATCAGCCTTTAATTTGGAGGAAAGTTGCCGGGAAAATTGAAATCCAGAATGTTTTCGGGGTAAATAATAGCGATCCGAAGTGTAAATTACTCTCAGACTATTTCCAGAGGCTTTTACAGCATGGCGTAATTGTAACATCATCTCCAGGTCTAGTGAGAAATTGCTCGCAAAGCCAAAATGAGAAATTGGTGCCCTTGGAATTGACGTCAGAATCAATATAAAGTCAAAACATGTATATAGAGACTAGAGGACGGATAGACGGGTAACTTTTAGGTCTAAAGTTGTATGTGGTATATAATGTTTGGGGTTAGTATAGTCTTGGACGTGAATTGTAATAATCCATGTGAATCCTTCAAGTTGCAGCCATTCAATCGCATTAACATAGTCATTAGTGCGGTGGTAAATTGTATATAAGTCCTGTATCCCTAGACTGTACAAATTCGAAAAGGCCGGAATAAATTATTAAGGAGCATACAGTGACATAAATTCGGTTTAAAGAAACGGAAATATCAGATTAAATTCTTTTCGTGTCAGCCTTTCGTCTTTCTTGAGCCCAAGAGCCTCGCCGTAGAAAAATCCCGGCGCGGCTCGGCTCTTCCAACCGCGAAAAATAATCAATCCCCAACTTGTGATACTTTACAATTAACCACACGATGAGATCAATTCGTTCATATTCAACAGCTCCAGTTACCCCAAGAAAAGTCGGTTCCGTTAGAGGAGGTCTCTTTGGATTTCTTTTAGGTGTGACTGCCACTGGTGCCGCATCGTACTATTATCTTTTGGATCAGTATAAAATTGCAAACAGCGTAGTGGTAGCTGATGTTATTGCGTTACAGAACTCGATTGACAATTTGGAAAAACATGTCAAGTCATTGGAAGGTAAAAAGTAAGTTATACATGGCAATATTTACAAGTATATATTATGTGTTTTTAGTTTGATCTTTATAATTGATCAATTAATGCAACAGAATCATCAATCAACTCCGTCAATGATTTCTTGGTAAACTCTGGTCCCCCCACTAACATCACCTCTGAAAACCGTCCACCTAATGAACCTCCTTCTACCATGCTGAAAAGCAAAAGTTTATCTTTATACAAGAATTCCAATTGTCTCCTATAACTAATGGAGATATATTGGTATTTGACATTGGTACCATTGAGATTCAATTCTAGTTCTTCATTGATCCGGGGTTTGGTCTTCCCACTAAAGTCAAGGATTGACAGGTTTAAGAATGCCTCTAATCCAGGCTGTTCTCTAAATCTTGCGTACTTATCGGTTGTTTCAGACAAGAGAGCTTCAATTGAAACAGATTCTGGCTCTGATTCTTGTGGAGTCATTTGTTCTTGTGGATCATTGAATAAATCCCCCGTAACTTGACTCGAAATCTTCATATCTGATTTTTTGTCAGCCAAGGGTACAAAACAGTTGTTTTCATTTTCAACTGTTAAAATTCTTAATGTTTCCATTTCAGGCTTACCGTATTGATTCAAATTGATCCAGATTTCGACAGGTGGGGCATCAATTGATTCGTTTTCGTACAATGAAGGTTGAAACTTGAGTTGGACGTAATAATCATGGGGATCGTTGACTTTGAAGTAATTGATTTCCCCCACCGAAAGTTCAGGTGATGACATGGGAGACAATGAAATGATTTTATCGTTCAATAAAGGAATACTTGGATGGAACATGAACTTATTTTCGTTCTGTACCCCATCTTCATAAAGAATGTTCCCAAAAGAAACGGTGAAGACTGGAGCTTGCAATTTATCTTTACTTGCTCCAATAGAGTTCTCCTTGAATTTGGACAACTTATCATGAATGTCACTGATTTCATCTTCAGTGAATATCGATTTTTGGGTCTCATGTAACTCTTGGTCTAAATGCTTGTTGTGAATCTCCACAGGTGTTAGGAATGATTTAAGTTCATTAATATCATCAAAATGCAACGTCTTATCGGATAACAAATTACTGTCCTTGTAAGTTTCCAATTGTTTATCTATAAGCTTGGAAGAGGAATTTTTTGGAATCGAAGGCAAGATCCTGAAAAGGTTCTTGAATCTATTAAACCAACTGGTACTTTCTTGATCCATGAAGGGTAACAAACTTACAGGGAAGTTTGTGTATTTCGAGGGAGTTTTGATCCAGTTGACAACATGAGAGTTGTAGTCTAAGAACCATAAAAGTAACCGCTTAGCACGTTTAAATTGGTTCTTGTTTAATGCAGTGACATCGTATGATCCATCTCCCAACTCTTCAAAATGAACTTGTAAAAGGGAACTCAATTTATTAGCATCGAATTCGGGGTGCTTTTCCAACAATAAAGGGTTGACTTTGGACAAATCAAGATGTTGGGTATAATGGTTCTTTAAGATTGAATTGAGAATAATGTTTGCACTGGTAACTTGTTGTTCAGTTCCCTTTAAACGAATTGAATCATTAGCTGCATTAAATGTGATTCTACAGCCAGTTCGTGATAAGTACTTGATCAACATCCCATCTTTGTGCAACAAAAGAAACATCTCTTTTCTTTGAAGAGTCACTTCATTTGTCACCAAAAAGTCATCAACTGATGTCGACTTACCTGACTTCTTGATATTCCATAAATCTTGGATGATGATCTTTGCCAATTGGGGTTTTCTCTTGGTTGAAAGGCCCAATTTCTGGCCCGTATAAGCTGGATCATCATAGTATGTCTGGATATACTCCACAAGTTGCAGTACCTTAAATGACATGGTAAGTTGTTTAATAAGGTTTTGGTATTTCCGATCACTTATAAGTGAATCAACTGTCTTGAGGTTATTTATCAACTTGATATACGATGAACCGTAAGATTCTTGATCATCTTTGGCAAATATGTTAGGCAAGTTATGTGGAATCGGGTTGGATTGGGCTTTTAAAGATACATGCCTTCTTTTAGGTTTGTTTTTTGTCTTGGTAGCGTATTGGGTGGGCTTGAGAATGAGAAATGATGCCGATGGATTCTTATGAGAATCAGGGGGATTATTTTCTTGGTCTCGAAGCTGGTCTAAAATCACTTGATCCACAATACCACCTCGGTTATGGAGGATCGAACCACATGTTAGTAGTCTTATCTGTCGATATGTATGGGGATTCACGTATCTAAGCATGTTGGTTGAATTTTTCGCGATGCGATGAGATGTTTAAGAGATGGAGTTGAGATGGGAACTGGAGAATTTCCATGTGGGAAGTAGAGGTCAATTATCTGATAGAGAGGGCTGTTTTGACTAGAGAGGTGATTCATTGGGTTTCTTTTGCCTGCAAATAAATGCTAATTTGCCCATTAATCAATATGTCTGGTGGTGATGCGACTTTTAAATATAATGAATTTGATAGTCGTTTGGTATCTTATATAGGGGAAGTTTCAAGGTCGGAAAAGGTTTAGATAGAAACAAGTCACATGAAAACACTTACCAATTCAAATGCCTAATAAGATGGAAAAACTAACGAGGTGGTAGGGGTAGAAAAGTTGGGGTTAATCAGTATGGAAATTACGCGGACATACTCTATTATCCCCATGCTCAACTCCGACTCAGGACAACTTTGAATGCATGTTGGAGCGAGCGACCAATTTAATTGGTAGACGACCTCGGCAGTCAAAACAAGATTTGCCGGGATGCAAAGGATAGTTTCCGGTATCGCAACTCAATACGAATCGGTTGATTTAAGTACCGACCGAATTACCGACCGATAGGCACGCATGATGAGGGCGGCCCAAACCACCACAATTCACTGGCTCGTGCGGAGTTTCCCTAGTCATCAGATTAGTCGTACACAATACACATAAGATGCTCGCTCGCTTAGATTGAACAAATTTAGAAGAATGAGAATGAAATGTCCGAAGTCCCGCTCGCTACGATCTACCGGTTTACGGGAGTGCCTCATCCCATTTGTATCTTTGGCATGATGAGGCTGCACAGTTAGCATAATATTTAATTCCCCATAGTTCCCTCTTTATAAAACCATTCTTTATTTCTATCATATATCTCATCACATATTATGATTAGATCAATTGTTCCTGTGATTCGTCGCTCAAATCACATAACTTCTTCTTATAAATGCATTCCTGTCGCATTGTTTGCAACCAATGCTAGATCTTTCCATAACTCTATTAATAATAAGTCCGTGTTGAACCAGCAGCAAGCAGTTCAAAACGCAGTTCAAAACGGTTCTCCACAAATCAAAGTGCCAGTTCCAGAACTTCCCAAAGTTCATGACGATGTTGCATATTTAAAGGATGCTAGTGTTTCTGAATTAATGTCTTATTTATGTATTGGTGCCGCAACATTGAATAAACCAATCTTGAACTTATGTATCAAATTGTTTCCATACGTGCCAATGTTTGTCATTAGACAATTGGTATACAAGATATACTGTGGTGGTGAATCAATTCCGGAATTGTATTCTACCAGTAAAAGATTAGAACAAAAGGGTATCAATAATGTTATGATCAGTTTAACCATTGAAGCAGCCGAAGGTGGTAAATCTATTGATCCAGAGTATATTGTTACCGAAACCAATAAGTCAATCACCGATTTCTTGATTCCTTCTACTTTAGAAAAGATCAAAAACACCAGTAACATCAATGATATCCCTCCAAGTTATGTGGCTCTTAAGCCAACTGGTTTTGCTCACAATGCGGTTGAGGTGTTGAAGAATTACCAAACCGACAAGGATTTCGATGTTTTGGTTGATAGAATCGCCAGAACTATTGAACCAATTTACGAAGCTAATTTGAAATTGTCTCAACAATACCCAGAAAGAAGCTCTCCAGTGGTGGTTGGTGTTATTGATGCTGAGAAATACGACTTACAACCAGGTGTTTATGAATTGCAAAGAAGATTATACCAAAGATTCAACAAACCAAGTCAACCAGTTTCTGTCGTGGGGACTTTACAGATGTACTTATCTGAATCTGCCCAATTACTTGCATTAGAAGAGAAAATGGCCCAAGAAAAGAACTATAGATTAGGTTTGAAATTGGTCAGAGGAGCTTACATTCACTCTGAAAAGAATAGAAAAACCATCATACACAAGGATAAACAAGCTACAGATGAGAACTACAATAACGGTATCAGTTACTGCATTGAAAATATCTTACAAACTCAAAACAACAATAAATCCACCATTGGTCATTTGGTGGTTGCATCTCATAATGCCCAATCCTTGAACTTGGCCACTGATAAATTGAACCAATACGATGCTTCTAATCCAAACAAGAACAATGTTGTGTTGGGACAATTATTGGGTATGGCCGATAATATCACATATGACTTGATTAAAGACAAGGGTGTTACTAACGTCATCAAATATATTCCATGGGGTCCACCATACGAAACTAAAGATTATTTATTAAGAAGGTTGGAAGAAAACGGTGATGCAGTTAAGAGTGATACTGGATTCAATTTGGTGAAGGCTGTTGCTTCTGTTTTATTCAAGAGAGCCTTCCGTTTAGCATAAATTTAAATAAATATGTATATTAATTAATGTGCAATGTCTATTCAAGTGTCATTTCCTTAATATCCCAGATGTAGTTACTTATGCAACATTGAACAACCCATTCCCATTCGATTGTTTTGAATTTTTTGAAACCCTTAGGATATGATTTTCCATAGATTAGAACATTATCTTTAGGATTAAAAGTGTCCAACCTCTTCTTGAAATCAGTTATGTCTGGCGCCATAATGAACTTCTTGGCTCCGAAAGCATGAAAGATAAATTCACTAACTTCCATTTCGACAGAATTCGAATTGTCATTTAGTGCCACGATGGTCAGGTCTTTCAAAAGATTACCATTAAGGTTGCATTGTCGATCAATTGAGTACCCAGCCTCATAGTTTGACCGAAATTTGAACACATCCAAACTCTTAATGTCTCCTATCATCCGAGATTGACCTGCACCAAGTAGATATGCTGGCCAATTGTTGAAAGTATCGGAGTTTTCAATGCAGTCAAAAATGAATGTCTCTGACAAAATGGGCCATCCTAATGCTAGAGCTTGAAGGTATTTGGCACTTCGAGTTATGCCACTGGCAATTAAAGCTACAAATTGTAATTCAGATGCTTCGTTTTCATCCACATATGTCAATCCACATTTTTCATGGTAGCTGTAATTAAAGAGATCCATGAACCCTTGATCAATAACATCACCTCCATTGGCGAAGATTAGATCCGTCAATTTCTTCTTCACTGACTCCTTTACTGAGGTAATGCAGAATAGAGAGTTGGAAAATGCTTTTGTTTTGGAGCGGCTACGTGATCTTGGACTCCGATGAACAGGTTTTGACTCCTGTGTATGTCTGTTTCGAGTGGGCGTCCTCAAGTTTTCGGCGGTCAATGAAGTAATGAAGCCATTGAAAATTTGACTTTTGAAATTGACACTGAACAGCTGTTGATGCTGATACCAATCTTCCAATTCCATGTAAATTGATGATAACTTGACTTTCGACTCCTTAGAAATAGATTGCTTAGTTCGCTTTTTAACAAATAATGTATTATACCCTCTAACACAACAGATACCTGCATCTGAATGAGTGGGTTCAAATCCTAATCCAGAGACGTTATAAGCAACTTGGGAGCCTTTAAACTTTATGGTGTCACCGAGTCTGATATCCAACGGATAAAGGTCTTCATTATCAATTTCATAACATCCTTCTTCAAATTTGACCTCCAGGACTTCTTTCCCAACGTTAATGATCTTTCCTGGGAACATTTTGAACTTATGATTTACCCATACGCTATTCTTAGATTCAACATCAAGATCCCCTAGAACAGATGTGACCTCTGTTCTCAAAATTGGCACAGTCACTTGTGATAATGGTGACGAGCTCAGGATCAGTGATATCTTTGGCTTTTTGGTATTAAGCAGATCGTCAACCTCCATTTGGTCATTGTCATTGTCAAAAGGTGGTGGTGAGTTGATTACCTGGTGCTCATTCTTGACCGGACTATTGTTAATCATGGCTTTCGGTTTATTATCTGTTTCTTCTCTCTTTCGTTTGTGTCGATAGGTTAGAATACTGTCATCATACATGGGTAACATTTCCTCATCATCTGTCTCTACAAGATCCAAATTGTCGGCCTGACTCTCGTCAGGGTTATCGTCTAGTTCAGGGATATCTTCTTGAGTTTCCTGAGTATGAAATACCTGTGTAGTTGGTTGGTGCCTTTCGACGGTACCGGGTATTTGAACCATACTACCTGTGATTAATTGACTAGACTGAGTACCAGGTGAAGTCTTGGGGTCAGATACTTTGGCACCATTTCCTAGTCCATCAGACTTACTGGAACTATCCTTATTTTCATCATTATTCGAGAATGTTAAAAACCCATCAGATCTATCTGAGGTTTGAGTGGTCGGCTCTTGACTCTTAGATAAAGTGTGATCTTTTTGGGTTTCAGTATCTGGATGTGAAGTTTGAGTATCTTCAGGCGGCTTTATAAGTTGAGTTTCATCATTTACCTGTGGAATACGTTGAGTATCATTATGCTGCTGTAGACGTGAAATATCCTCAGTTATTCGTTGAGTATCGTCATTATTCTTTGATGTGACAGCATCTGTAGAAATATCTGATTGCATTAGATCATCAAACTCAATGCCTTTAGGTGGAGGTACTTTTAAAACTCTATGCGGTTGAATCAACTGGGTATCTGCCATAGACAGAAATTTCACCTGGTGATCCGAATCTTTAGCTACTGGCTCTTCACTGGCTTCCCCAGTATCTCTCTCCTCGATATCGTCTTGTATGCCATTCAAAACCCCAGGTTTCTTGAATGAGTAGCGTCGCTCTTCAGAAGGAGAAGTCGGAATATTTTCTTCAGTCCGATCAAATTCCAGTTGTAGTCGTTGGAGAAAAGGTGTATTATGATCTGCTTGACTCGATGGAAGTTCTTGGGTGCT
Organism: Yamadazyma dendronema; assembly: GCA_030572355.1. Lineage (NCBI taxonomy): Eukaryota > Fungi > Ascomycota > Pichiomycetes > Serinales > Debaryomycetaceae > Yamadazyma > Yamadazyma dendronema. The sequence continues at coordinate 262,514 of JAJLZP010000005.1, forward strand.
AGCATGGGGTGTTTTGTCATCATCAACTTGTGTTTCAACATATGGTGGAGGGTCTACGCGTAGACTAGCATCTGACTCATTTGACCTTTCAAGACCAGACGCAGATCGTTTATTGGGACCAAAATTCAAACTGATGTTGAACTCGTTGGTTTGGTCAGAGTCCACGGTATCATCGACCCGAGCTATTGGACTACTGGACCCAATGGCTTGTGGTTTAGGTGCCATAGATGAGTTAGTCTGAAAATGCGATTTGATTTAAGTTACAAATCTCCTGCACTAGAGTCTCACTATATTAACGGAATACATTTATTAAATAAAACAACCTATAAAAGGACAACTAAACTACATATTTGAAAACGGTTACAGATAGTGATGGGTACACGTTGATTCAGATAATTTGTCATTTGACGGATATCCGTCTTTTCTACAAAACTACGTTAATCATCATTTATTACATAACTCGTTACTTGACAAATTAATAACCATTATTATGGTTAGATCTCTGTCTTTCCAACATTTGAGCCAAAGCTTGTGGATTGTTCTGCATCTGAGGATTATTTTGTACAATACTAGATAACATCCCCATTTGATCGGCAGATAATCCACCATTGTAGTTGTGCTGCGGCTGAAAGTTGGGTTTTGGAGGGAGTCCCGCTGGACCTGATTGAGGTGGTCTGCTTGAACTACTAGCATTACTTACGACATCTCCAGAACCTCCTAATTTACTAAGAATTGAATCCAACACTGAGGATTGAACTGGTGCAGCAGTGGACGGTGTAGGTCTTGCATTGGAGGGCGGAGCCTGCAGTTGACGCTGTGGTTGTTCGGCTGGTTGTTGATATCTGACCTTAACATTAGACCGTTCAGGACTCTGTTGTTGACCTGTGTAGTCCTTTTTCACCACATACAATGCATAAAGTCCATTGAGATTGGCTGTCCTGTCCAAATGACGTAAATATATGGGTACTTCATTATCCAAAGAAATCAAATAAGCATCTTTAACAAACAGGGGTCTACCTGATAAAACGCCTATTTTCTTTCTAGAGGAGAGATATCCTTGTAACTTATTGAAATCTTCAAAATCTTCATGGGGATCAATTTTATACAAATAGAAATCACGGCTTGAGACAACCTGATTCAAGTATGGGTCAGCTCTTGACCTATCTAATCTTCCTTCTACATCATAGAATGAGCGACTTAAGATTTCCTTCGATACACCAATACAACTATTATGGTATTTGGCATCTAAAGGAGTTCTTGGTTGCTTATAGTTAGTGGCCGTTACGAATTCAAGAGAGCCCTTGAAAGAGGCAAAATCAGGAAATGTAATACGGCCTTCCCATACATCTTGTGGCAATAATGTGGGTAACTGGTCAGCAGACTTTTTCAATGCGGACTTTATCACCTTTGGTGGTTTAGATGGTGCTGGTTTAGCTTCTTCTGAACTTTTAAGAATCTTATCCAAATCGTCATCAGAGTCTGACTTGGCCCCTTCATTATCTGGCTCGCCAAATGAGTCATTGTCGGAGTTATTATTATCGTAGTCAAAATCATCATCTTCCAAAGCAGCAGTGTTATAGCTGAAGTTATTACCCACAGTATTATCAATGGTAGAAGCTTCTTGTGACTTTGGCTTATCATCAGACGATTCAGGGGTCTTACTCCGTTCTTCTTCTTCTTCAAAGCGTCTGTGATCTACTGACTTGGAGACGATATTTACTTCATTGTCTTCAGTCTTATGGACATCACTTACATCCTCTACGATTTCTTCACCTTTGTGAGTTCTTCTAATTCTTTGTCCACTGTCTTCGTTTGAAGTTAACACAGATCTACGGATTGATTCCTGTCTGACTTTATCAGCATACTTCTTCAAATCATCATCAATTTCTTCAGGGGAAGATGAAACTAATTTCTCAAAAGACAAGGTTTTGTCAATGATTCTTTGAAGGACATTCGGTTTCTTAAGCAACGTCATTATAGCACGACTCTTATCAGTATAGTATTTATCCTTTTGGGGAAACAGTTTGTAGATAACAGCTTCAATTCTCATCGACCAATTAACAACGATTTCATCCTTATTAGCGCCAGACTCTTCATCAGTAAAGCCATCAGGAAGCTGACTTTTGAGTACAGTGGTGAATGCTTTGGCGACACTGGCTCTTATTTTATCTTTCAAATTAACCGGGGTGGATTTGTCAGAGCCTTTAGAGCTAGAGGTTGCAGACTTAGAGCTAATGCTAGACTTTGAGGAACTTCTGGCTCGTTTTACGGAATTGGTGGGTTCTTCTGACTCTTTGTCTAAATCTTCTTCTTCCACATCATCATCTTCCTCTAGATCAACGTCATCTATTTTTCTCTTCTTACTGTCGACATAGTCATCGTCGTGCGACACATAACCATCTTGATGAGGTTGGTTGATGGACTCATCTTCCAACTCATCATCAGATGCACGCATGAAACTTAAGTCTCTTAAACTATGTTGACCTTTGTTGGCTCTTGATGAACGTCTAGGGGCCGCCATATTATTATACTATAAAAATTATAAAAGATTTCGTTATTAGGCGATGAAGTTGAAGTGGTAAAGTTTTCTTCGCGAGTTTTTTGGCCCCTAGTCCTTGAGGTGCACACGACACTAATGGCTGAGTTATATGTGATAACATTATTCATTTCTTGATTTACATATTTTATCGTATAAACTTTCTAAACTATAATCCCTTTATTAATGCCATAATATCATGGTCTTCTCCTAATACCTGTTCCACATCTAAGAGAGCCTGCTCATTAAATAATCCTGACTTGGTGGGTCTATAACCTTCAGCAAATGCCTCAACATTGGATGCTCTTCTTCTCTTCAGCTTGGAAGGAACATTTGCAACACTAACACTCTTTTTCCGACCAGATCCCTTACGCTTATGACCTGTCAAAGAGTATCTTCTTTGATTGAATTCATTATTGGTTTTACTGGTATGGTTATATTGAACACTTGCAGCCATTGGATCGGTTGGTTCATTTATGGAATTTTGCAATAATGATTTATTTCTGAAGGCTCCAAGCGGTACCCTTTTCTTATTATTATTGAAATCGTGCCAAATTCTGGCATCATCATCGGCATCATCATATTCCATTTCACTCATATTGAACAAGTCATCCAAACCAAGAGCCGAATCATCGCTATGAGGAGTTCCAACCATACTTTTCCTTGGCTTACGATCTTTTTCGATGTTCTTGTGAACCAAAGGAGTAGTTCCGCTCAATGACCTTGTGCTCAATCCATCAATAATACCGAAAGGTTTACTCTCCACGGCAATCCAACTACCAAGAACAGGAGGTCTGTAATCGGCTGTCTTAGAAGACAAAACTTCTTTGGCCTTCTGTGATCCCAAATTATTAGTTGAAGATGCAGGAATACTCAAGTCAACATCCGTAGAATCACTACTGTCGTACACGGCATCTTCAATGTCTCCTATACTAACGAAAGGTGTTTCGTTTTGTGGAGAAGCTTCGGTTTTCACCTCATGTTTAACCTTACTCTTGGATGTCTTTTTCTTCCCCTTTTTGACCGTATTTTCTGAGTCTGAATCATTATCTGAGCTGAAGAAATAATTCCAAAGATAAGAATCGTCTTCATCACTGCTATCGTCAGTGGGCTTATTTTTCTTAGACGGTTTAATTGGTGAGGTAATGTCTTCATTCAAGGTAAAGTCAATAACCTCATCATCATCTTCATCTTCATCGTCACCAAAATTAGTGAAGGCATCATCGCTTGAATAACTGGCCAAGAAATCATTATTACTTTCTTCGTCATCAAATCCATTATTCTCGAACTCATTAACGAGAAATTTTTCTTCCTCTTTGAGGAATTCATTTTCATCTTCATCTACATCTTCATCCATCGAAACCATAGAGCTTTTTCTAGGGCCAAGATTAGATTTATTAAATTCTTCCATGTCGTTATCAGCTTGCAATGTTGCCAATAGTTCATTATCGTCAATTTCGTAATCATCATCAGAGTTGATATCATCATCCTTGAATTTTGGTACCAGAATCAATTGGGTATTAAAATCCAAATCAAGTCCAATATTAGGGGAATCTGCTATAGGCGAAATTTGAATTTCTTCCCCAATGTCCTCTTCTTCTTGATCTTTGAATGATTCAATTGGCATACCAAGATCGAGTCCGGAATTGTCACCAAGTGACATATTATCGTGCATCTTGTCATCGAGTTCATCTGAGTATTGTAATGATCCAGATGTACCGGAACTAGCTTCATCATCATCTTCATCATCATCCGCGATAGCATTCTCATTTGATGTATTTCCAAACTCGAACTTGAAGTTTATATCTTCTGGAAGTGCCGCCTCGGACCTTCTTCTCCCAAACTTAGGTTTAGCGACTGATCCACTGCCTCTATTCTTTCGTTTCTCTTGTGATGATTTCTTATCCATGAGGTTAGACGACTTAATTCGTTTTTGAGCCTGAAGCTTGACAAAATCGACATCCTCATCATCAGACGAAGAGACTTCTTCTTCCTCTTCCTCTCCTTCATCGTCTTCATCATCGTCGTCGTCGTCTTCTTCTTCGTCATCGTCTTCTTCTTCGTCATCGTCTTCTTCGCTACTCTGACTCGAATCCTGGATTGCATAAGCACTGAATATCTTGTTGGCAGCTCTGGTTTCATCATCCATTTCATCTTCATCTTGACTGTACACTCCCTCTCCTTCATCAACATTATCATCGTCGTCTTCTTCAGCATCATCTTCATCCTCTTCGTCAGCCTGAACTCTGTACTTGCCCTTGCCCTTACCGTATTTTTTACGGGGAAATGACTTCACTCCTTTGCCTTTTACACCTTTCCCTACACTGCCCCTAGCGAGTTTCCCTCGTGCAAGTGGTCTACCTGATTGTATGTTATCGGCATCACTAAGAGCTGTAAGAGATGAATCTGAATTTGAGTCAGATACATAGGCAGCAACAGGGCTTGAAGTATTTGTCTCATCATTTTCTTGTTCCATATCCGATCCTGAATCAGACGAGGAGTCAACCAAGCTGAATCTTCTTCCACGGGTGTTTTTACGATTCTTGGGTATAGGCGATGAGCTCTTCATATTAAACGAGCCATTCTTCATATATAAGCTCAAATTCTTTCCCCCTGTCGTAGGAGACGACAGTTTCATGTTTGGGGGCGCTTTACCCTTCGACGGACTTGCATTTTTCCTTGAGTAACTTTTCCGTACTGGTCCTTTCCCCATATCTTTCTTGTAGTGTTCCTTATTGTCTTCGCAGCAAAATAAGATTGATTTAATTCAAAAATTGGTTAGATTAAAAGTGGTTTTAAAGTATAATATTTGGATAGATTGGTTTCTGTGATTTAGCATAATACGGAAGATCTAGAATCCCTACTTCAATTAAGTTGACAAAGGGTTTTATGGATATTTAATCAATATAGGAGTAAGAAGTGTCTGTTTTATAAAGAAAAATTTTCTACCCAATGCGGACTTGCGATTTAGGCAGGTTTATCAATATGGATAAGGGGTAATAGACGGGTTTTAATACTTTTGTTACATTTGAGAGGTATAGTAGAGAATTGTAAATATTGGAGATATTATATTTCCTAGGATTAGCCCCAAGAACATGGTGTCAAGATGGCAATATATGGCGGTCTCTTCCTTTGCAACCGCAGATAGCTGAGCGATGCGATGAGATAAATTTCACTTGATAAGAGCCACACCATGCTACCACAGTTCACCACATTTAATATTTACCATACAACACTTCTCTATTGTATCGTATTATTCTCACTACTTACTATACATTGACCCTAATCTCTATCTTTCTTCTCGGATTCGGAATTGGCCGTTAATCTGGCACTTAATTCGATTTGTTCCTTGACAACCTTAGTCAAATATTCAATCATGATAACGTCTTGATTATGAGCAGCAAAGTGCTTCTTTAATTCTTCCAAATCGAATAAACTTTGGGGTTTAGATGATAAATTGTTACTCAATAATCTTAATAAGTCCAAATCCTTATCGTCATTGGCATTGAAGTTATCCAAATGAGCAGATAATTTGTCAATGGATGCAATAACCAGGTTTATTTGTTGGTTCAAGTTAGATGAATCGTTTGAGCCAGTGAATGTAGCAGGAGTATTAGAGATTTGACTATCCAACAAGGAGTTTAAAGCCAACTTTTCAGTGACAGTTCCAGTTATGACATGATTTGGAATTGGTTGGAAGACGTAAGAAGTAGCAGCATTTTGAGTTTTCCATCCAATTTTCTGCGTTGGAGTATTAACCTTTCCAACTGATGATCCAATGTAGGTGGAAATTTGAGGGTTGATGATTTCATCATTATCATCTTTGAAATTAATATTTAAATATATGGCAGGGTATGGGTAAGCTCTATCAGTACCTTTAGAATAGAAATCATGTATCAAACCAGTGGTGTTATCTATTTGTTTAGAGGTACCGAACCATCCCAATACGCTCTCTTTTGGATGAGCCTTCTTGTATAATTGGTATAAAGATTTATGTTGATGGTCTTCAATGGCAATGGAATCTCCAGTTTCATCACATGGAACCATGAATGCATCTCTTACTTCGAATTCGGATCCATCATCACTTCTGTATCCCAAAAGAGTACCTATAACTCTGGTGTTGTTGGAGATGGCTTGTTTGGAGACGATTTCTAACATCTGAAGGTATGCTGCGGTATGGATTTTCACATCACAAGCCCCAGTAGTCGAGGAAGCTCCAGGAGCAGACACTCCTGGCCTAATCAAATGCATAGCAGAACTCTGCGATGATTGTACTGACATATTACTTCACAAAGTTCTTTTGGTGGTAGCGATTTTTCAGTTTGAAAATTTTTTCCACTGCGAATCATTTCTGCGAGCGTGTACCTACTGCCAGTTAAGTGAGAAGTAGATATAACAGTTTTACCAAGTGCTTGTTTTTTCATTTGTATTATACCACACATCGTCCAGACCAATTAACGTAGGTGGAAAATGCACAACACATGGATATTTTCTGAGGCTGATATACTCAACAAAGGTCCTAATAGAAAATATCTTTCTGTTAAGGATGAAATAAGAGCCAAACTTGGTCTACAAGAGTTCATCATCAGACTTGGTTCTAGTCTTAAACTTGACTCTTACACAATATTTGCTGCCACACTATACGTTCATCGGTTCTATTCCAGAGTTCCTATCACTAGCTCCAAATATTATGTGGCACTGGCAGCTGTAGCTATATCTTGTAAACTTAATGATAGCTATAGACAACCAGAGAAGATCGCCTTAGCAGCCTGTATCCTCAAAAGTAATGGTAGGGCTGTTACCGAGACCAGTGATATCTTTTGGCAATGGAGAGATCAATTGATATATCGAGAGGAGTTGATTTTACGTTATCTTAACTTTGAGTTGAATGTGGATTTCCCTTATCATGTGAGAGATAGGCTAGTCGATGTAGAAGTTGAAGAATCTCAATTTTTCAGCCAACGAAGTACTGAAATACTACTGAAAACTGTTTCAACTATAGAAGTTTTATCTGCACTTCCGGTACTACTTGCATACGATATAAATTCTGTGTTCTTAGCAGTTCTTGTAAATTCCATGTTATTGGCCAGAGAAAAGTTTGAGCAACCTGATGCTACTCTCCCTCCAGAAATCACCAAATATTTACTATCTCACACTGATTTAGATAGATGCTATAATTGTTACAATTGGATTGTCAAGTTATTGGTCCATTGTGACCTCAAAGACCCTCGTGCTTCTGGAATTTCGAGAATTGTCGCTACCTTTCCCCCCCTCTCGCATGATATGTTCAATTCTATTGCCAAGTCGTAGCGGAGTTGACATTTTTTTTGTTGGCTGCGAAAAATATATCCAGTAAGCCATTTGTGGATAATTCATTATTTATCATAATAGAAACCAATGTCAGACGACGGATCATTCGTGCATAAGTATGAGTGGCTTTTGAACCATTTCAATGAATACACCACAAATTCATATGCTGACGTCTCGATAGACTTGGAAATCGATGCAAGTCTGTTGATGATTGATAACGATGCTACGGCTCATATGATGCTTCAATTATACAAGGAGGAGAAATTTTATCAGGTAATCTCTCATCTAAATCCAGACCAGTTACCATACTTGAGTCCCGCTGTCCGCCTTATATTATCCCTTTCATTGATACGGTTAGGTCGATTTAAATCAGGGTTACGGGAATTGGCCATTGCAATTGAAATGGAGGTAAACCCTGCCGATCGTCAACGATATTTAGGATATGAGATCAAGGTTCTTCAGATATTAGGTCTTAATTCCCGGGCTAATCTCTGCTTAGCTGAATTCAAACAACAACCATGTTCATTATCGACATTGAATAAGGACAATCTCCCTTTCAAGTTAGTCCATGTACCCAGCACACCGATTCATATCCAAGCAAGAGCTTATATTGATGCTGAAGGAAAGTTACCAGAATATTCACTTGGAAAGAACTCCATAATGGTAGTTGATTTGGTAGATAAAGCTATTGCCGCCACTGATGATAAACTAGAAGATCCATTGTACTTATTATTTAAAGCAGCAACTCATTTTGGTCCTCGACACCTTTTTGACTCCATAATCAATAATAGAGAACGGTTTGAAAGTTATATCGAAAAGCAACATGTGAAGTTTCCTGAAATTGACTTGGAGATGGACTTTAAAAACTTGTTCAAATTACTCAAAAGGATTCAGCAGTCATCCACAAACTCCCTTAAGATGCTTTGTAATATGATTGTTAAACTCCAATTCACAAAGGCGTTTTTACACTTCCTTGACAAGCAATACATCAAGGGGTCATATCTTTTCCTCTGGGTCATTGATTTCATTGAGATGACCCAGGTAAAGTTTCCTCAGTATAAGGATATGAGTATGTATCTATCATCTTCTACTATCCGTTGGTGTCTTCCATATCTTGTTCAATGTATCGAACATGGTCAGTTAGAGTATGGTCAATCTACATTAAACAATTTGATATTAAAGACCACAAGCAAAGTACCCAGCGTTCCTAATGAACTCTTCAACTACAGGTTGGGTCCAAGTTTCATAGCTTGGGGAATTCTTTATGAAAAAATGGCCTACAATCAAGCTCATAAATTCGTACCAAGTAATGGAGATGTTGAACTAGTTAGATTTGACGAAACATACTTGGGAGAAATGCTCAGAAAGTACATCATTGCAGTTGCCATGGTCCCACAAGATGATCCTAAGATATTGGTTCTCCTTGACCGTATCATATGGGGTTTACTTCTTCATGGTGGCATGCATATTGGTACCATTTGGTTTTTCCAACATCTTCGTGAGTATTATCAATTGAGTATTGACTTTGGCCCTATTCATTGCACAGATGAGCATGAATATAGCATATTCCACGATGAATCAAAGTTGCATTCCTATACCAATCTGGAGCATATGTTGAATAAGATCAGGCACTTAGAATATCAAGTCATCTCGGAAACTCTGCCAGATCTCTCTTTCATCTGGGATATTGAATATAGTCATCTCATGTTGTTTGCAACTGTGTTTGAATCCAAGGATAAATTGATTGTCATGGATCGTTACTATAATGAGATTCCATTATACTATGACCCCAAAAACTTTGTCTTAGATGGCGTGATGGGAGTCCAAACCAAGATCAAGGCTCATTGTAAAATCTCTAATGACAAAATCAGGGAGAAATACGAGCAAAGCCAGACCCTCATCGAGTTGTATGCTTCAGAATATTTCAATTATCATGGTTCCCTTCCCAAAATTGTGGCAGAATTGTACGATTATCTTTACCCCGATATTCATACTTACTTGGGTAAAAAGGAATAATCATACCCCAAAGAACGTCATCATTCAAGTTGAAAAGGGTGGTAATTGTGTAACTAAAATTTCTCTCGTCCCTTTTATATCTTATTTAGATTTCAATATACAAAACAGCACCAATTCTTTTGCAACCTTAGGTGGTTGCAAATAAATCCGCGAAAATGGTGAAATTCATCTTTTCCGGTTAAGGATCCTATAAGCTACAGACAAGACAAAAACACAATTCCAATATGGATTCAGAGAATGATATCGACGTCATCGAAGGCTTTTATGCTGAGCTTCAAGATATCTTCAACCATAATGATTTCACTAATCTTTTCCGGCAAATACCCGTGCATCATCATGATCAAGCTATCGAGCAATTGAATGAAGCGATCAGAAGACATAATCACCACTACAGGCACTTCCATAACCTTGACCCCCAAAATCAAATTCAGAGACGGAATTACGTGCATTTGATATGGTTGATGAATGTTATACCTCTTCCAGTTGTTAAATATAGAAGACTTTGGAACGATCTCCATCCCAATTTAGGGGAGATATTTACTCGTGCTGCTACTGTGGCATTCCTGACATTAACAAGATTGTTTCGATTCTCATTATTCATACTTGGTTCCTCATTATATCTCCACAGAATTGCCAGAACCTTGTTCATGTTTGGTAATGAATTAACCTTTTCTAACAATTTCTTCAGAGACGTGATAACTTTTGTATTTCGAAACAATGATGCCCTATTTGCTCAATTTACGATTTTAAGAAACAAGGGTGTCAGATATCTGTTGGCTCCTGATGATGACACTCTGTTTTGGCAGTTCTTCACGGGTGCCCTCTATCATACGCTCTTATTTCATTTAAAGTATAAATGTGAGAAAGATGGTACTGGAGAGGACGCTCCTTATATATGCACAGCCGATACGAATCTGTTGATATTCAAATTCGAAGATACCGTCCAAAGAATGTGGCCTCAATCCAATGTTACAATATTGGTGGTTGTGGTGTATCTCGTATATGCATTATTGGGAAACTTTCTATGTATGAATATGCTATATATGTACTCACTTCATATGCTCCATCGGCTAGGGAAGTATACCGATTATATGGGGAATCTTTTCAGCATCTTATGGAATGGTCTTTATACTTCATTAGTATAGTTGGGTATAAGTTATTCCGCCCCGCATGTCGGAATAAAATGATTCGGCTATTGACTCAAATCACGGGATTATCATAGGTATTTAAATTGTGGGGTTCGCATTCCTGTCAACTTTTCCTTGTCAATTAATTATGAAAGCAGTTGTTTATCGTGGACCTGGGGATTTTAAAGTTGAAAGTGTACCAGAACCTCAATTGGAAAGTTCCACCGATGTTATCTTGAAAGTAAAATTTTCTGGAATTTGTGGGACCGATCTTCATACTTATAGAGGTCACCTTAAGTCTGTTCCTGATGGACAAGTTTTAGGACATGAGTTTGTAGGAACTATTACTGAGGTGGGTTCCGAAATCCTGAATTTTAAGGTCAATGATACTGTTGTGAGTGCTTTTACTATTCAATGTGGTCAGTGTTGGTATTGTAAGAATGGTAAGTCAGGACAATGTGATATCACCAATACTTTCGGTAAGAAAGGCTTGCCTGGTGGCCAGGCTGAATATGTTAGAGTCCCATACGCAGAGAATACATTGGTAAAGGTTGATTTAGATATCACATATGTCATGATGGCAGATATTTTTACTACTGGATATTATGGAGTGAAAAAGATTGTCGACCATATCAGCCATTGTACTGTTGAAGGTAGTCAGCCACAAGCCTTGAGTGAAGTATCAATTCTACAATTAGGGGCAGGCCCTGTAGGATTATGTGCACTACATGTCATGAAATATCTTGGGTTCAAGAATGTCACTTGTGTTGATAATGTACCTGACAGATTAAATAAAGTCAAAGAACTCGGCTTTCAAGTCGTGAACTTCAATAACCCAGAATACGACGATTTGGGAGAATTTGATTATTCATTAGAAGTCGTTGGCTCAGCATCGGCATTGAAAACAGCTTTTGATCATGTCAGAAGAGATGGATTGATATCGTCATTAGGTATGGGCCATGAGCCATTACCATTTAGTGCGATGGACTGCTACTTGAAGAATATGAATTTATCATTCGGCAGATGCCATTCGTGGTCTTTATTTCCGGAAGCTCTCAAAGTGTTTGATCACATCAAGGATGAGTTCAGGGAATTTGTTGATCATGTTATTCCAATTGAAGAGGCGGAAGAAGGTTACAAGTTATTTGATAGTCATAAAGTAAATAAGGTAGTCATTGAGTTTAAGTGATTGAAAAGTCAAATTGCATTAAACTATATAATATATATCTGAAAAGCACAAATTACATCTGAAAAGTCATGCCACAAATCTATCTCCGGGTAAAATTGATGTATTCTACTTCACATGGGCTGGAGGAGGACCTGAAGGACGGGAATACTGGTCATCAGCTTGACCAGCTGGATAAGATGGAGGAGCATCACCATAAGATGGGTCATTGGGTTGTGGTTGATATTGTTGTTGGTAATTCTGTTGAGTTTGATTCTCATAACCAGGGTATTCACCACCATACTGTTGTTGTGGATATTGTGGTTGACCATACTGTGGTTGACCGTACTGTTGCTGGTTGTTACGATTTCCAAACCCAAAAATACCACCAAAACCTCCTTGGTTAGGTTTTCCCAGATAATATTGCTGGTTTGGGCCGACAATTGGTCTCTTCCGTCTTTTAGATCTAAGGAAAAGAAAGATTATAAGAATAATCACTGGGATTAAAAGAAGCCAGATAAGCCAGTATCTACTCCTATTGTTATTGTTATAGTATCTATTATAATACCTTTTTGATAACTCAAGATACATCCTCAATGGTAAAAGAAAATTAGTAAAATGTAGAAATTTCTCATCCATATATATATTATTGCGAATGAAATTACAGAGCTTATTTGCATCACATGACCTCAGCCGTGCGTTGCTCCACAGAAATGAGGAAAGTCCATTACCCTAGATCCGAGATAAAACTACAACTGGACATGTGGGGGAGAATGAATGTTTAGCATCTCTTTGTGTAGTTACTGTTCAATTCCTAGATATGTCTGAGATAAGTCTATGTTACTCCCTAATCTGTGGTTCTTTCAAAATTTCAGGGACGAGAAACAGATGTTCATTGCTATGTAGCCCGGGCATTTGTCCGTTTGACATTGCAAAGCATGACAATACATAATCTTTAAGGTTCTTAAGAAGTCTTTAGGATTAAATCATTTTCACAAACATATTCGAATACTGAGTAGTTGTTGTAGTTATCTATATACATCTTTATTCTCTGTTGACCGCTACATACGAGGAATGCTTCTTCAATAGCCATCTCATCTGCGGTTTGAAGTGTTCCAAGTTCGTCTATATACAGTCCCTCTTTTTATAACTGGAAATTTTCATGCAAGGGCCACACTCATCGGTTTCGAATCTATTTGATGTCTATCGTTGCTCCACAAAATGGGAGGTGTATTCGAAAAGAAGCCCCAGTAACTGGCAATGGCAATTCATCTGCAAATCGAAAGCTGAAGGCCTTTGCTATGAATAAGGATATGTAATCAAACATACACAAGTCATTTAAACCAAATTTGTCTAAACCTACACTGTCAATTTCAGTCCCAAATGTTTATTTTTCCTCTATATACACTAAAATGCATCATTAGGACGTTTTAAAGTTTCAATCATATCAATAGCTCCTTGTGGGTCTCTCTTATTATATACAAATAACCCTTGTAAATTAGCAGTACTGATATCTTTGAGCCCCAATTCACGATATTTCTTCATGAAGGCTTCACAGTTCTCAGAGTCATTCTCGTAGAACTTCAAGAACATGTTCTTAACTTGGTACTCTGAAGCATTGTTTATAAGGGCTTTGAAATCCACTCTACCAGGTCTCAATAAAGCAGGATCAAGCTTCTCTGGGTGATTGGTGGTCATAAATGTAAGACATTCTTCAGCACTAGCTACACCATCTAAGGCATTCAAGAGTCCCGAAAATGTGACTCCTGATGTATAACCTTGATCGCTAGATTGTTCTCTTTTGTTAAATGCAGCATCTACATCCTCAAGAAGTAATATAGATCTATCAGGAATATGATTCATTAAATGATTGAGTCTATCATCAGTCAAATTCTTTTCACTCAAATTCAAGATGCAAATGTTATAGTCCAATTCCCCAGCAATTGCTTGAATAAACGAGGTCTTACCACTACCTGGTGGCCCATAGAGTAAATATCCACGTCTATAAGGAATACCACGATTGTGATACCATTCTCCACTATTCAAAAAATCTTTAACATCGTTTAAGATTAAACTATCCAACCCTTCGTCTAAGATCACTGATCCCAAGACTCTCTTTTGTCTTGGCTGACCAAAAGGTCTCCACTCAGGTCCCCATGATGTATAGATGACCGTTTTACCTTCACGAATTTTAAGAGCCAAAGTCTTGGCTTCAGTCAATAGTTCAGAAAAGAGTTTCCGATCTCGGTATAGAGTAGTTAATCTGACAGTTTCAAATGGAGAACCATTGGTCATATCAATCAACTTCCCACTTCTTTCTCTATTGACTAACATGAATGCACCTTTATATCTGATCAAATGTTTACCAGGACCTGGAACCAAGGAAAACTTGGTGGTAACTGATCCATTATTGTGTTGGATAAAATTAGTCTCGACAGATAAGTGACGGGAACTACGGTGTTTGTATTGAGACATCCACTCTAAGAACCAGAGATATGACTTATCCTTTGAAGGAATTTCCAAGTCTACAAGAAGCTGTCTATAGACAAACCCGGAAGACTTTATGATACCTTGTCTTGCAACTGCGAGACCAGTTCCGAGAAGCATTAAACCACCACCAGCAGCGAAATATGGATTATTCCCCACCACTTCATTGAATGCCAGTTTAGCCATCCCTGTAATAGACCCATCACTGGAGTTCTTGATCTTGTCCAAATCAAACTGGGGTTGTTGGGACATTTTAAGAAGATCTTGAATTTTTCAGGTTATAATTTTCGAGATTGCAAAATTCTTGGTTTTCTTCTGTGTCACAAATGCGCATACTAAAGTCACACTGTTGTCTCACTACAAGACTAACTTCTTAAAGATGGGCGCATCTGGTAATCCGTTTGCCAATAATGATTATTCAGTAGATACGCTCCACAAGTACACATCACCATCTCCTGATCAATTGGTTTTGTATCCCTACAAAACCTTGAATCGATTGCTTGATGATATCAAATGGAGTTTGCCATTTCGATCTCACCATTTTGACAAATCATTGTTATCCATGAGGCCTATTGAATATGCCAAGGATCTTGCTCAGTTGGTAAGATCCTCAAGCTTTGTGCCTTCCATGGTGATATTGAACAATGAATTACCTTATTTTAAGAGCAAGTCCGTCATAGAATTGAATGAACACAACGAGAATCAATCATTAACCACACTTCGTGGGTTGACTGTAATAGATGGGAGCCATATAAGTCATTTCAGAATTGAGGTGTTAGAAAATAGAAGTCCTTTCTTCAATTCCGCTCATGCCGTGGAAAAGTATGAGTATCATGTCGTACCCGAACTGGTGATATCAGATGATGATTTGAAGCAGTTTAAACAAATGGATAGCCAAAGCATGTCTGAACCTGTCGATGAAGCCTACTGTATATCCATGAATTCAGAGGCATCCCAAGTGTTAAGAATAACTTTATTCAGCAATGAATTCTCCCATGCTGATCTTCAATCCCTTCTTACAACTCAAACAATTAAAGAAAGATATTTAAAAGAGGCAGAGACTAATCAAGCATTAAACAAAGACACGATCCCACAACCTCCGCAGTGCATACAGAAGTTGATCAATGTTCTAAAGGGGCCCATAAATTTAGAGGCTGGTGCTCCTTTGAGGACCATCAACTTGGCGGGTACCTCTTTGTCTTCCATTGTGGATATAGACTTGATTGTCAGGAATTTGGGATTCACGCTTTCTGAATCAGTTTTGACACCTCCAGATTTGAATGAGAAGCCGGGGATTAGGGAAGATTACTTGAGAAAAGTATTGGAGTTGATATACGTTGGTAAATCGTTGAAAGTGCCAAATAATGATTTCGCTCATACTTATTCCTTCAGTGACAACTTGACTCTAATCTATGGTACTTTCAACGAAATTGATAAACAGATTTGTCAGACTTTTGGAATGTACCATACATCAAATGAGTTCCCTGCTTTCATAAGTTTGAGTACTTGTAATTTCTTCCAGGAAGAATTGATTATCAAGTGTTTTGAGACCACCTTGAGGTCTGATCCAGTCAATGAAATATATTATGTGGACTACTTAAAGAGCATACCTGATTTAAGACCGAAGGCCTCTGCAAAATTGAGAAGTTACATCAACAATCAAACAAGAAAGGGTCTTTTAGTAGGATATGCTGATTATTTACAAGCCTTAAAGGCATTGGGAATTCAGTCAAATGACGAAAGTCCCGAAGAGCTTTTGAAGATTGATGATGATTATATAATCTCGTTGTACGAGACTAACGTTAGAAGTGATTTCAGGAATTATTCTTTTTACAACAAATCATTGCACAAGGTTGGCTACATCAAGAAATCCGAGCAAATTGGCCAATACCTTGCCCAAGAATTATTACCATTGGAACTAGCAACTATTGAACTTGGGATCGAAGAAATAACTGAAGACGACGTTGCTATCACTGCATATGAATTCAAAGCAGACGAAATCCAAGGGTCAGACGAGATGTTGACCTTGAATAAAGCTTTGGTATCCCTTGCTGTTTATCGGAAGAGTTTCATTCTCTCGGATTACATCGAAACAAAATTCCCACATTTATTGGGGGATTTTATGAACGACTTGCCCTTGTACGAAGCTTATGCCATACTTGACTCCAACTCTGAGACTAATGATTTCAGCCTAATCGAGAATTTCCAAAAAGCTTTCCATGATTCTGATATAAGATCATTGAGACAGGCATTGAAATCCATCAATAACCATAAGCAATCAAACATCATTCTGTACTTCATGAAGCAAGGGAAAGTCGATCCTTCCTTGCTTCCAGCTGAAAATTGGCCCGCTGGTCTAGACAATATCGGCAACACATGTTACTTGAACTCCTTATTACAATATTACTTTTCAATCAAACCGATCAGAGACATGGTCTTAAATTTTGATGAGCATGATATAGACTTGATGAATGAGAAAGAGAGGAAAATTGGTGGTCGGAAAATTGATATCAATGAAACCAAGCGTGCCAATCAGTTTATTTATCGCTTACAAGGGCTCTTCAGCGAGATGATCAATACAAACAAACGATGTGTGGCACCTGGCAAGGAGTTAGCCTTTCTATCATTTTTACCTGCTTCACAACCAGTTAATTTCTTTAATCCAAGTGACAATAAGAAAGAGGTTCAGTTATATGGATATGGCGACGGGAAGGAGAATGACCCGATATTACTCGATTCTGAACCGGATGAGCCATCAAGTGCAATGGAGGTAGATCAAAATCGTAGTGATGACACAACCATGAAGGGCCCTGAAAGTGAAATAAAGCATGAAGAAACAGTCAAGCTAGACACCGATTCAATTGAGGAGATCGAAAATCCGTTCACATCTAAGGAAGAAGAGCATCCCACTCAGATTGCTTCTCAAAGTACATCGAGCTCTCCCGCAACAACACCTGAACTAGAAGATTCCACGTCTTCAAAAATTTTATCCATAAACGCCGATGAAATGGAAAGCACCATTGAAATTGGGAGACAACAGGATGTGACTGAATGTATTGAGAATGTAAACTTTCAAATTGAGACCGCCTTGGACCCTGAATTTGTCGAAGAGGATGGGGAGCAGTATGATTTGATTAAGAAGTTGTTTTACGGTAAGACAAATCAAACTATCACCCCTATGAATAATTCTAAGTCGTCGGTGAGATCCTCAGTTGAGAGATTCTCGAGCTTAATCATCAACATTAGTGATCATCCAAAGGATATTTATGATGCTTTGGATAACTACTTCAATGCTGATCTTGTTCATTTAGAAGAAGGATTGGTCAAGAAGAACTTGACGGTTTCAAAACTTCCGGATATACTTCAATTTCAAGTTCAAAGAGTCTTATTTGATAGGGAAAGATTGATGGCTTACAAGTCAATTGAACCCATTCCATTTACCCAACTGTTGTTTATGGATAGATACCTTGAAACTGAAGATAAGGAGGTCTTGGAAAAGCGTGAAGAGGTGTTCAACTGGAAATCCGAAATCACGAAACTTCAAGAAAAGCGTGAAACTTTGGTTCATGTTGACGATTCATCTAATCTCAATATCATTGACTCCTTGATCACAACCAAAAAATATCTCGAAAGTATAGTTGACAAAGAATTCCCCGGGGCTGATCAAGAAACAATTGATTTCATAGGGGAAAAGATTGAATATTTGAAAGAGGAGGTATCCAATATTGACAATGAAATCACCCAACTTAGAGATAGAATCTCCAATCAATTCAATAGTTACACCTCTGTTGGATACTCGGTATTTGCTGTATTCATTCATAGAGGTGAAGCCAGCTATGGTCATTATTGGATATACATCAAAGATCCACATCAAAGAGGTATTTGGAGAAAATATAATGATGAGATTGTGACGGAGGTCCCTGAAGCAGAGGTCTTCAATTTTACCAAGGGTAATACCGCAACTCCATATTATATAGCATATGTCAAGGATGACCTCGAAAAGGATTATGTGAAACCACTTAATCGGGTTGTTAAATGTTAAATAGATTTCGATTTATCTTCTATATATATCTACTTATCTCCTATCTCGCGCTTCCGGCATGGGCACACTCGCCGCTCATTCTCGTTTGACATACCAAGTAACTCAGCAAACTACTGAAAGTGGCACTCAATTGAATTATCGACAACAAAATCTAGCGGGTAATCTTAAACTACTACCCCGTGTTAAGAGTACTTATATATTGATCCGTACTTGTTGTCAATTGCCGTTTTTGCCATGAATCTTCTTCTTGTTTTAGTTAGCTTGTGGAGTTGGGGCCTCGTGCTAGCCAGCACCTCAGCAACTTCAATTCAAGTTAAAGATGTCAAACAGTTTGAGAACTCATTCGATAGAATTAAGAAGGGACCTGTGATAAATGATGTGTTTGAAATCAAATCGTCTTTGAAACCTCCAACCAAAGGAGGTGATGATGATGATGATAAATGTCCTCCATGCTTCAACTGTAACTTGCCCAACTTTGACTGTACTCAATTTTCTCAATGTAATGCCTTCACTGGATTCTGTGAATGTCGTGATGGTTATGGTGGTAATGATTGTTCGGAGCCATTATGTGGTGGATTGTCAGATGGTAATAAGCACAGACCCAAGAGAGAGAAAGATGTATGTAAGTGTAAGTCTGGTTGGGGAGGTATAAATTGTAATATGTGTTTGGAGGATAGCGTCTGTGACCCATTTATGCCAGAAGGTTTGACGGGTACTTGTTACAAATCAGGGATTATCGTCAATAAATTCCACCAAATGTGTGATGTGACCAACAAAAAGATTGTTGAAATCTTGAATGGCAAAGTTCCTCAAGCAACATTCAGCTGTAATGAAACTGCTAAAAGTTGTGACTTTCAATTCTGGATTGACCAGAAGGAATCATTCTATTGTGACTTGGATAAGTGTAATTTCCAATATGATTTAAAGAAGAACACTACTCACTACAATTGTGAAAGTATGGCTTGTAAATGTCTTCCTGATAGAATGCTTTGTGGAGAAGATGGTTCCATAGATATATCCGATTTCTTGACCGAGACTATCAAAGGTCCTGGAGATTTTACTTGTGATGTCGCTGACAAAAACTGTAGATTCAGTGAACCAAGTATGAATGACTTGATTTCCTCTGTATTTGGGGATCCTTATATCACGTTACACTGTGCTTCTGGTGAATGTATTCATAAAAGTGAAATCCCAGGCTATGATTTACCTGACACTAACCGATTAACGTGGGGTAATCTCCTTTTGATAATTTTTGTAGGAATCATCTGCATCCTTTTAGTGGCAGTTTCCGTCTATAATATTAGTAGAAGTGCATTATTCAAAGGCTCCGACGGAAACTATGAACCATTGGATGGAGATTTGAATGCTTTGAATGAGAACTTTACCCCAACTGTGCTCTCTTTTGAGAATATCAGCTACAAGGTTAAAAATGGTACACAAGTCTTGCAAGATATCTACGGTAAGGTTAATCCTAAAGAGTGCCTTGCAATCATGGGAGGTTCTGGTGCCGGTAAAACCACATTACTTGATATCTTGGCTGGTAAAAACAAAGATGGTCATATCTCCGGAGACATCTATGTCAACGGTAATAAATTGAGCAGTAAGGACTTCAAAAAAATAGTTGGTTTTGTCGATCAAGAAGATCATTTAATTTCCACTTTAACTGTCTATGAAACAGTTTTGAATAGTGCTTTATTAAGATTACCAAGGACTATGAGTTTGAGAGCAAAAGAAACGAGAGTCATTGAGGTATTGAGCGAATTGAGAATTTTAGGCATCAAAGACAGAGTTATTGGTTCTGATTTCCAAAGAGGAATCTCTGGTGGTGAAAAGAGAAGGGTATCCATTGCTTGTGAAATGGTAACGTCACCATCTATCTTGTTTTTGGATGAGCCAACCTCAGGTTTAGATGCTTATAATGCTCGTAATGTTATTGACTGCTTGGTCAAATTGTCTAGGGATTTCGAAAGAACAATTGTTTTCACTATTCACCAGCCTAGAAGTAATATTGTTTCATTGTTTGATAAGCTCTTGCTCCTTAGTGAGGGTGATTTAATATATTCCGGTGACATGATCAAGTGCAATGATTTCTTTAGCAAAAATGGATATAAGATTCCACTTGGTTATAATATTGCCGATTATTTGATTGATATCACAGTAGATCATAAAAAGATCATCAAAGTTAATGGTACGAAATCATCATCCAACGACTACGAAAGTGGGGTGGGTACAAGCGTCGATGAGGATCAGGATCTTCATCAACGGTTTTTGAATGCCAGAAGCTCGACCGATATTGACACCACCAGTGAGTGGGCCCATTTGGCATTACACAGAGATGAATATAATGACTATAACCAGCTTCCATCTGAGGGCAATGACGAGACATTGATCCAAATTCAAAACAGACTTCCTGTAATCTTTAAGGAGAGCTCTCTTGCCATTGAATTGAAGGACGAGATTGAGGCTACCAAAAAGACTCCATCCAAGTATGAAGTGGGCGTACAATACAAGAAGGCAAGTTTCTTCACTCAAGTTGGTGTATTATCTTCAAGAACTTTCAAAAACTTGTACAGGAACCCTAAATTATTATTGACTCATTACATCTTATCATTGATCATGGGATTCTTCTGTGGATTTCTCTACTATGATGTTAAGAATGATATCAGTGGATTCCAAAACAGATTAGGTTTGATGTTCTTCTTGTTGTCTCTCTTTGGGTTCTCATCATTGACTGGATTACATACATTTGCCAGCGAAAGAATAATATTTATCAAAGAAAGAGCCAACAACTATTATCATCCAATGAGTTACTACATCACCAAGATTATTTGCGATGTTCTCCCATTGAGAGTATTGCCTCCTATTATATTAATATCAATTGCTTACCCTCTTATTGGATTAACAATGGAACACAATGGCTTCTTGAAGGCCATTATGGTATTAGTATTATTCAATGTGGCCGTCTCTATAGAGGTATTAATCATCGGAATCTTGATCAGAGACCCTGGTACCTCAACCATGGTAGGAGTGTTAGTCCTTTTGTTTTCTATTTTGTTTGCTGGCCTTTTTATCAATAGTGAACAAATCAAGAGTCAGATTAAATTCTTTGAATGGATTTCATTATTCCATTATGCGTATGAAGCTTTGTCTGTCAACGAAGTCAAAGATTTGGTTTTGAAAGAGAAAAAGTATGGGTTATCTATCGAGGTTCCAGGGGCTGTTATTTTGAGTACTTTTGGCTTCAACGTTTCAGCTTTCTGGTCCGATGTGGTCTTCCTTCTTATTTGGTTAGCTGGATTCATTGTGCTTGGATATGGTTTCTTGCATTGGTTTGCCATTGAAAAGAGGTAGCACCCTTCCTAAAAAACATTTATATAGACACACTTAAACTAATATGGAATACTATACTTAATTACTAGAATTGATCAATTGCTCTGGCACTGC
The DNA here is from genome assembly GCA_030572355.1 of Yamadazyma dendronema. Lineage (NCBI taxonomy): Eukaryota > Fungi > Ascomycota > Pichiomycetes > Serinales > Debaryomycetaceae > Yamadazyma > Yamadazyma dendronema. The sequence goes on from JAJLZP010000005.1 coordinate 284,641, forward strand.
CGCTTTATGCATAGGTTACCTTTTTGACAAATCTAATCGGGTAGTTTAATTAAACGATTAACCTTTTCTCGCACAAAAACAAACACTTATTACATCTCCGAATTAGGCAAGTCGCATATTTCAATTGGTCAAATTTCCTAATTAGGCAACGTAATAGGTACAGCATCATGGGTATAAAGAACCAAGAAGGCCCAAAGAAGTCAATCATTTCCAAATCCTGAAGTGCAGTATAATACCTTTTTGTCCCAGGAATGAAAAACACTCTTTTGATAGTCAGCTTGGCCAACCTTGCCTTGAGTTTAGAACTCAATCATATCAGACGTGACTGGATAGATGATCTTTTTGATGGAGGTGCTACCACAACGACTGCTCCTGTGACCTCCACTAATAACAACAATAATAATGACGACTTTTGGCAAAGTTTCAATCAAGGGGTTTCAAAAACTGCAACAACTGACAGAACCACCACTTCAGATGATCTTTTTGCAGAGCTTTTGGGGACCTCCAGATCCACTTCAACTAGGTCATCCTCCACACCAACAACCACATCCAATTCAGAAGGAGGATTCTGGGCTGCACTTATGGCTGCTCCAAGTACTACATCTTCTCTGACAAGAGCTAGGACAACCAGTCAAGTTTTCGATGATGCTTCTGATTTAACAAGTTATGCTTCGCAAACTGGTAATAGTGACATGAGCAGCACACCAGACTTTTTACTTTCTTATCTTACAAGTCAAGAATCTGAAAGTACTGATAGTTCTAGTTCAAAAGCTAAGTCTTCCTCCAAAAGCTCGTCAACTAAGTCTTCCTCCTCGGACGAATCCTCCATAACTGAAAGCTCGTCTTCGAAGCATTCTGCCTCTGAAGAGTCTTCAAGCGAAGCTTCCGAATCATTAGACTCATTGTCATTTGACATGTCAGAAGTTCAAGGATACCTCACTGGTGACTCCTACAGCTCGGGTTACGCTTCAGCACTCGAAGCTTTCGGTAGAACAAAGTCATCATCACCACTTACTGATGACGAAACTTCGTCTTCTGCACCTACATCAGTTAGACATGTGGAGAGCAGATCTTCCATATCCATTCAAGGACCAACTTTTCCATCTGAGACAGCAGATGATGCAGCTAATCGGTTAGCCCAATCTGCCCTTGGGGGAATCGCAGTTATCCTCATTGCATTGATTTAATAAAGTTTGGGGTTTTGTGTGATATTTGATATGTACCATATATAATAGCAAAAACAAAAGTAATAATAAACATGATACCAACCACAAAAGTGATAGCAAATTTCTCAAAACTTACTAAAGTAATCAGCTAACGACCCTCTTCCAGGATCCGGGTTTAAGCACATTTTTTGATTTGGAGTTAAAGTACTGTCATCTTCAAGTTTGTCAATTATGTCTTCAACGGTTAAATTCTGGATTTTGGGCTTAATGTTTGTAATCGATTCATCCAGTATACTTGTTTCATCCTCTGAAATCAGACTTTGGCAGCTTGGGCTTTCGCTTGAGTTAGAAATAGAATCAGTCTCAGTAAGGTCGAGACTATTAAAACTGGCGGAAAGCGAAACCATAGAACTACGTTTTTGCTTCCGGGATCTTACCTTAGATCCACGGATATAGCATTTAGGTCTAGCTCCAAAGTCGTTGCTAAGAGTAAAAAACATTTTGGTGCCAAAGTATAATTGACGGTACCCAGAAGTTTTTACTAATTTAATCTTGTCATTACCGAATTGAAATGTACCAGTCTCTATGTCTGGATTTTTACTACCAACTGCTTTTACCAAACGAAAGCTATTGACCAAAATGTTTTTCACGTAGGCAAGTTCCATATCATTGGAAAATATGGGAATATCAAGGTAATCCATTTGTGTATCCATAGAATCCAATTTCGCCTCTAAAATCTCTATGAGTTGCTGAGCAGTACGCTGATTGAATAAACCCAAATCCACTTTCTGAGTTCTGGAGTCACTCTTATTCCTAAATTTCCTTTTATGTAATGCCTTCTTATCGAGGATAAATAGCTATATAAAGCACAAAAAGAATAATTTGCAACCAATTTTGAAAGAAGTTGCGAAAAACAAAACTCACGAATTTTAATGGATCAAATTATTTATTAAGTATATAGAACTGTGGAGTCAAGTGACAGTTACCAAAAAAATACAATCAACAAGGTAAACCAATTACAAAGATATAAGGAAATCAATCATGAGCAGCGTGAGCGTGAAGACAAATTAATCAAATTCAGAAATGAAGGTGGCTTCAGAGAAAGCAACCCCAGTTTCTGATTTTTCGTTGTCAACGTTGATGGTCATATCGTTACAGAATTGATAGATGTATGGTTTAGTACCAGCAACACCACTGACAATATTCTTGACAAATTGAGGGATTTCAGCCATGACATCAACTCTTTCAACCAAGGTTTTCAAGTCTCCCTTTACGTCAATATGTTTAGATTTATCAGGAGTATCATAATTGAAAGTGATAGATTTAGGAACTGGCCAACCAACAGCATCTACTTCAGGGTTTTCGTGAACTACATCATTATTGATGGTGGCCAACACAATGCCATCATTCGAGCAAACGACACCAATGTTAACCTTAGTGTTAGCATAAGAACGTGGAGTAGTGAATTCCATTTGAACAGCACTGTAGTTTTCACTTTGGAAGTTCAAAAAGTTCCAGGACTTAGCAGCATGATGTGGTTTCATACCTTGTAAAGCCATAACAAACATGGTATAACCGTTGATATCAAAAGATTTACCCAAACCTTTATCCTTTAAGGATCCGGAGACTTCACATCTTGGCCAAAAAACATGACGCATAGAACCCCATGGGTTTTCAAGATCTTCACCATACAAAGTAGTACCATCATCTCCGAAAATGATACCTGGGACTAATCTTTTCATTGATAATTCAACAATTGAGTCTTCGTTGACTTCTGATTTCAAAACAACCAGAGTGTTATCATCACTGAATTCAATAGATAACCCATTGGCATAAAAATTGGCTCCTTCTGTACGGAAGTCCTCTAATTTAGTTGAAGTCCAGATGTTATTGGCCTCGTCTTTACGATCAAAAAATCTAAAAGTGAATTGAGCAGTAGTATGAACACCCATGATATTAGAATAAATAACTTGAGCGAATCCATTGTACCCAGATTTTAAATCGGTGAAGTAGAAAGTTTGAGTTTCAACATTGGTATAATTAGGGATTAACCAATTTAAGTCTTTAAGTTCAGTATCCCTGGAGCATTTTTCACCTTCCTTAACCTTTTGTGTAACTGGATGGATAGCACCCTCACCATATTCTGGTTCGGCAGTACCGGCGACTACAGAAAGTCCTGATTGAACCCACTTGAACATTATTGAAGATATATTTTTATACAAGTTGTTTTGGCAGAAAAAATCTCAATGGCCCAGTGCGACCGTTGTTTTCGTTAATAGTGCCAGCAGTAGCCCCAAATCGTAGGGAAGTTTGGGCGGGCCACGTAATTGCTAGTACTAAAGCCTGCCGTGCGATTGCTCAGACAATTGATTGTTGCCAATACGAATGCGGAAGACACCGGGGAGCATCTGATGAGCACCTGATGGTGTTAGCGCGCACGCGCTGGGGCTAGGGTCCAAGGTTGCAGGAGAAGTATTATTGCCCGAAAGGTTGCGGCAGTGTATTTAATCACACCACACCTCCCCCGAGAGACAGGGTAACCGAGATTGCTGGAATTTAATTGGGGTAGGTTATTCTTAGTATAGTGCGGATGGTCGTGAATCCAAAGTTTGTGTCCTAACCTGTCCCGCAGTGTAACTCCTCAATCTGTCAGGGCGGGGCAGCGCACGACATGCCTAGATCAGGGATTACCAACATTTTATAAGCTCGTAATAAAATTTCCACACTTAGACTTTTCAACTTCTTGGGTGAGGTATTGTTTTAGTTATAGTGCCAACAGATTGTTAGATTTAACATCATTTCTTAAACCTAATTAGCTTTTCATTTCTTTCCACTTTTTTCCAAATCAATTAACCCTTTATTTCCCCCCCTTCAGGCGTCATTTTCCATCATTTTTTATAACCATCTACAATTTCCAATTGCATATATCGATGGATTTACCTCGAATTATAACCCTTAATAAACAGACAAAAGGCTCTGGACAATCCGAGGTGCCTTCATTCTCCATACGATTGAATAATGAAATCCTTGATCACCTAAAAAGCCTGCTAAATCAAAAGATTCAACCCAAGTTGCTAGTGCAAAATGGTAATATTTCTATTAAAATTGACGATAAATTATTCCCATGCTCTCAACTGCCAGAGTACCAGAATCTCGACATATATGGCCCTGATAAGACCGAAGATACCCTGGACAAGTCTAAGAAGGATATTAATACCAATTTAAGACTCATTGGTAAGATCAAGACGAAGTTGGCCGTGTCGGGCACGACTACTAGCCCCGTCAAGGCTGCAGCTACCACTCCTGCGAAACCTACCGCGGGCAGCAAATCGGCTACTACCAAAGTCGTCACCAATGCTAGTGAATCTAAAGACCATTCGGCACCAGCTTCGTTAGTCCCGCAACCATCATCAGCCCCTCAGTCAACCCCTGCAACCCCATTAAATTTTGACCCATACCTTGCATCAACATCTGACTCTACTTCAGATACGACCAATAAATTCCTTTACTTTTTGGCATTAGGCCCAACTTCCAAAAGTCGACTTACGGGCTTATTGAGATTCAATGGTTCAAATGTAGACAAATTATTGTCAACTTACTGCCAGGTTTACAATCCGAATGACACATTTTTAGCATCTGATAAGTATTCAAACCATTACGATCCGGAATCAAATTCCACCATTGAGCATTTTATCTTGAAGGACAAGATTTATAAGGAATTAAGACCCTGGAGTTGGAAATATTATTCAAATTCCGAAAGATCAATGATTCTTTCCAACGTTAATAATGCCTTAACCAGATTAGGATACCTGGAAACTCATCCCCTCAGAAAGAAGATCAATGATCCATCTACTTCGAATTCTGAAGACAACAGCATAACCCCCAATTCCATTGCGAGCAATGGCCATAAAAGAAATCTCTCGGGTTTGGGTGGAGGTATTTTAATCTCCTCCAAGAAAACTTCACCGTTCAAGAAATCCCAGACCGAGTCCCCTAGATTAGGGGCTACTTCGGGCTCAGCAATACCACAACTGGCTCCGATATTGTCCCAATCCCAATCTCTGACCTCAGGGGTATCCAGTCCCTTGAGGCATGTCAAAGAGCTGAAGAAAAGACAATTGAGTAACAACTCAACTTCTTCATCCGACGAAGAGAATAAACGATTCAAGAAAGAAGAAATCACATCCCCTTCTTCTGTTAATGATGACACGGACGACAGTGAAGAACTTGATAAATCAAAATCTAATTATTATACAACCTTGTCTGCCAAATTCAAGGTTAGATATAAAGAGTACGAGACGTTATATCATCAATTACAAACACGTCAACCGAAAGACCCCAAACGAGCTCTTAACAAATTATTTGAACTTCATCAAAGTTTAAAGGATTGGAAGAGACAAATTTGGAATTATGAAAATGATTTGCGGTCCAAGTCGAAAATCATGACATTATCTAAGCACAAAAAAAGGAATAAAGATGATCCTGCTGATATTGCCCGTTCAAGTGGGGCACCAGCTATGGTTAGGGATCTGTCTTCAATACCGTTCAATGCCAGATCGAATAAGAAAGTGGTTAAACAAGTTCTCAACTATTAATTGCATAGTATACTACATAGATTAATCAATAGTGACCTATTGAAGTCAACTTAAAACGTTCGTTTTCGTAAGTATACCTGGGCCCTGAATCTCGAATCAAATATGTGAAAAAGATCCGTTGAAGTTGGAACACTGTTACGGAGCTTATCTAGAGAAATACCTACAAATATCCTAGAAATGTACTTAGGTACACGCACGACTTTGTTTTACATGCAAAAGCCCATCACCGTCAATCAAAAGGGATTGATAAAACCTATACCTGCTTCTGATCCTAACAGGTTATTCTGTTAGCCTTTGGTGAATCCACATCACCTTCAAGTTTCTGGGTTATCTCCGCTCCCACTCGGAAGCGAATTTATGAGTCAAACTTGATTTGTCATATTTTCCCAAAAGGGACATATCACCGCAAGATTGCGGGTTTAAAGGTACTGAAGTTTATACGTCACAAAACATGGGACCTTGGGTCATCAATTAGGGTCCAACCCAAGCGATTATAAATAGGGAGTAATAAGCCTTTGAAACTGGCTTTTTCATGAGTTCTACAATGCAAAAAGTTGCTGCTAAATTAAGAAATTTATTCAAGAAGAGTGCTAGAAAATCTTCTGGTTATTCAGAAGAAACTGACAAGAATAGTCCAAAGAGGACGCCCAAGCCTTTCGAAAGAAAAGGCTTTACAACAGGTGTTCAAACCAAGATGAGCGTATTATGAAGTTTTCAACTCATAATTAATTGTGATGTGTTAAAAATTGCCTTTCTTCATTTAATGATTTGACTTACGAGGTTATGAGAAAAGATTTAAGCGAGAGACTGGGGAACTGGGGCTAGACTTATTATTTTTTAAAATTAGAATACTTAGAGGAAATATAGTCTATTGATAATGCAATATAGTGTATCAAGAGGACAACAGTCTGTTAGTTGAGGAATCAGAAATTCATATTTACGTATATAATAAAAAGAATATAAATTCAAATCTAGACTTCATTTACGATGAGCACGAGTTAACGAATTTGCAACTTGTCAGCCTCATCACGAATTTTAGTGGCGGTTGTGCCTCTACTCCTGCAATATTCCGTACCGGACTCAAGGTTTGAGGGGAGGAGCCTTTACTTTAGTAATGGGCGGAGATAACGACAATTGAGTGTAAGCCATGGCGGTGGTCTCGCTAGATATTACGCACCCAGCCTTACTCATATCGCAGATTTGGGAAATCCTGTCGGAAATAACCCTGTTTTAGGCGGAAGGTGCACGGAATTAGGCAGGTGAGTAATCTTACTAAACTAAATGAGATCTTGCCCGCCGCAGCAACCCCATCATGTATAGTCAAATCAAAAAGTATATAAGAAGAGACGGGTGCTAACTTTCACCTATCAATTATATCAAATAATATGAAGAGATTTTCAACCGATTTAAAGAGTTACTTAAGTTATTCCAGCAGCCATAGTAGCACGAAAAGTGTTAGTTCTGATGAGCTGGTGCTGCAATGCTCGAGCCGCACCTCAGACAAGCAAGAACAAAAACCAATATGGCCTCTAACCGATAAAAAGTTTATGAAAGCCAGACATCAAGGAAGTGGTGCCTTTAGTTCCCCGAACCAATTTCAGCCCAGAACTTGAACACGTTGAGTTTTGAGTTTAACAAAGTCCATGAACAACCGTTTATGGCAGCGTGCATTTAAGTTCATAATTGGGATTATCGGAGTATTGGGGGTTTAGTGCCAAATTGGTATATTAATATATAAGGACAGACAGTACCGTTCTGATTGGTCTTCCATCGTAAGTCAACATACTTCGCTTGGGAAGTATTTGGTATAGCATGTTGATCCTCTTAATATATTTTAGCACATAGGGTTTACCACTTTAATAAAATTAATATTCTATTTTGTATATTTCTTGTAAGGTTTTACAATCTATTTGCTTCATGCGTTGCAACAATTGGTCTAAATTAGATCTCATTTAATGGCTGGAAATTTGCAGCGATCGCCCAGAACAGCAACTATGTTGCGGCGTGCGTCTCTAATTTCATGTCACACGAGAACAATCAATGCGCAGCCATTGCCAATGAATATTAAGTCGAAACTAAGTCAATTGAGTCATTAACCATGGGTTTTGGTAGTATGCTAACACGTCATGTGTTACCTAAAGTTGAGAAGAAAATTGAACAAAAATATTCACAGCATAAGAACAATTCTGTAACTCCGGTGGAAAATAAGAATTCCCAGCTTGAGCCTCTCGATATTCAAATCTATTGTCACAATATCAGACAAGATGCTAAAGATTTGATGGAAGGTGAAAGACCTTGGTCTGAAAGAAGAGAAGGCGTTTGTGCTAATATCCATAATGCAAGCCAAAAATTGCCCACTGTTGTTGGATTGCAAGAAGTGAAGCATAATCAATTACATGATGTCTTGTATGGATTGGGTAATGATTGGAAATATTTTGGAGTGGGAAGAGATGATGGAAAGACAAAGGGTGAATTCTGTCCAATCTTGTATAAAAACAGTGAATGGACTCAAGTCAATGGGGGGACTTATTGGCTTAGTGATAACCCTGGACATCCTAATACAGGATGGGATGCAAAATGCCCCAGAATAGTTACTGTCGTGACTCTTAAGCACAAAAAGCTGGGCAATGTCATCAATGTTTTCAATACTCATTACGACCATAAGGGAAAACAAGCTAGGATCAATTCTTCCAAGTTTATCATGAACTTAATGGACAAAATTGGAGGTCAAAGCGTTTTATGTGGTGATTTGAATAGTGAAAGTCACGAAGAAGCTTACAAGACTTTCACTAACGGTGGATTGCACGAGTCTTCTTGTCACTGTAAGGAGAAAAATGGTTTTGAAAAGACTGATACCGGATTCAAGAAGGGGAGAGAAGAAAAATCAATTGATTTCATCTGGACCACCTCTAATGTTCCAATTGTCCATCATCAAATCTTGAACCATGAATATAAGGGCTGCAGATGTAGTGACCATCGTCCTGTGACAGCTGTTATCAGAGTTTAAGAATATATATATGTTTTTGTATTACTGTATGCCAATTTTATATATCAGAATGGTGTTTATTCGTTGTCCAGGTTATCTTCTAAATCTTCTCCACTCAAGACGAAAGGTTCAGGGACTGGAGCTTCTGTGACATTAAGCTGTCTCACAGTCTTGATAAATTCACATTTCTCCGTTGGCTTGGTGTCATTCAATACCACAATACCACTAAGACCTCTCAATTTTCTAACTGGTACAAATCTTTGATCTTTCATAAAGGATACATAATTGGCTTGAGCAGGTAAGACTCGTGACACATTTTCAAGTTTAAATGGAGTTTTACTATATCTAACAGTTTCTTCCTTCTTGTCTTCGTCTTTCTTTTCGTCATCTTTTTTGTCTTCAGCTTCGTCCTTATCACCTTGCTTCACTTCGAGCTTACTCTCATCTACTTCCATCTTATCGGCATCATCTTCTCCAGACTTTCCATGCTTCTTAGCTCTTGCTTTGGCTCTGGCAGTGGTAGACAAGACTGCGGTGGCCACTTTATCAGGTTGTTTTTCCTTATTCTCTTCCACCTTTGGAGGATATTCAAAGAATTTAGACTTGGTATGACAATTTATTTCAAATTTAGGTATCTTCAAGTCCTTAACTCTGACACCGACAATAGCAGTTGGAGAGAATGATAATGGTAAGAAGTGAGCCAATGGGAACCAATACCAAGACTGTAAGAATACAGTCAATCCAACAACTGCCTTCATGTTCAAAGTGTTGGTTTGTGAATTCTCCAAGTTGATAGTAACATTTCTACCACCTGCATCGATAATACCTTGAGCCAAAGTAGCTCCAAATTTAGCCAAAGCATCTTCATGCTTGTTTTTAATGGTATCAGCAAGCTGTTTTCTGAAGTCAACTACCTTTGGATAACTGTGTTCATTTTGCTGAATCAAAATCATAGAAGTTGCCTCCAAGGCACCTTGTCTAACAAAATCAACGGCATCCTTGGTCAAAGGTTCCAAAATTTCTAATGCGGCAGGTGATGGTCTACCAGCAGACGATATACCCAATGCCATAGCGGTACCGTAACGAACATGAGGGTTATAGGATTGAGATAAAAGTTCAACGATCTTTGGAACTGCGGTATAATCTCTGAGTAATACAAATCCGATGGAGGTAACTGCAGCCCTTCTGACAGCATCAGATGGATCGGAAACAGCGTAGTGCAACAATTGTTTGATGGCATTATTATTACCAGTACCAGCATAGGCTAAAGCGATAGTGAAAGCACCACCATATCTTAAGATAGCACTTTCCTTGGTCATTAATTCATCAATATATTTGTCTGCTTGGCCTTCTTTACCATAATTCAATAAGGCGATACCAATGGCCAAACCACGGATAATATTTTCATGTTGAGTTTCCTCAGCATAGGTCAACATATCATTGATGGCAGCTTCATTACCTGAGCCCAACATAACTAAACCCATAGCCAAACCGGCAGCTTGACCAGAGATGGCCGAATCAGAATATAAAACAACCTTTAAAGCTTCATATAAAGCTTCATTATTGGTTGCCATACCGGCAACACCACATCCAAGGGCTGCCCCATGTAACATAACATCAGCATCGTTATTTCCAGCGGAATTTCCGTGTTCATCAAGGAAATGCTTCAAGTAGTCGATAGTTTCTCTTCCATGACCAGCGAAAATTAATCCAAGGGCAAAAAGAGAACCCCCTTTAGTGTGAGCTGCACCAGAAGAACCTGGTAAGTATGGCTTCAAGATGTTTCTACCTTGAGATAAGTTACCTCTATGAATTACACCCAAAGCCGCCGTGGCTGAGAATTTGGACCAGTTACTAGCTTTACCCAACCAATCTAAGTTCTTTCTGAAAAAAGAGTCATCAGTGGTACCAGCATGAGTGAATGCATTAGCAAAAGTAACAGCGGAGTGAAATATGGAGCTTCTACCTTCCAAGGAGTTCTTAGTCTTGTTTAAAATGGTGATATCAGTATCATTATTCTTGTGTAAGAAGGTTATATCAAGATCACACGTTGGGACACCACTCAAGATATTCAATAAAGCCACTTGGTTAGGGAAAGTCGGTTTGAAATCCTCATCTTTCTTCAAGTTAGATATGACATTATCTAATAATTCTTGAGAAGCAGAGCTAACTAAATCAAAAGCTCCTTGATAAGCAATACCTATTTCACCTTGCTTAACCAATTCCTTGAATAATTCAGTGGCGACTTTGGAGTCGTTCAATTGTACGATGATTTTGAAGACGGTAAAGAAATCTTGATTTGTTTTCAAAGTCAACAATAACTTTATCAAGGATTCTAAGACTTTAGTTCTAAATTCGACATTTGAAACCACATTATTAGAGCACACTAAAACGTAGTTTATCAAGTTCAAAGCCGATTCAGGGTTGGATTCACATTGATCACTCAAAATGTTTTCAACAATGTCCAATCTGTAAGATTCCAATGAAATACCCAACGCAACTTTGTAGTCATTAAGAGCCACACATTTGGCCAACATTTTTTCGAAAATTCCCGTCAATTTACTATCAATGACAACTGAATCATCCAAGTACTTCTTTTGAGACAACGAGGTGTAAAGGTTAATACATTGAGAAACAATCGTTTCTATATATTGACTCTTTTCATCCAAATTGAACTCATCGCCGGCAGCCAATGAGTACTTGACAGATTCTTCAAAATCTCCCAAATTGTAATAAACTTTGGACACCACCAAAGCTGCTAACAGTCGTTTAGCAAAGGATTCATCTTCATACAATTCTTCTAAATCAGTGATTTTATTGGCAATTTCGGCCCACAATTGATCGACCTGTTCATTCAATGAGACTAATGCATACTCTTTCAAGTCTGCGTCTTGTTCGTTCAACAAAGCCAAGTATGAGGCTGCGGTAACTAATGCCATACTGTGGAAGAGTTGATTCGTTGGAGTTTGTAGTTCGAGTTATTGCCACCAATTTTCGCGCGGCCACTGGATTGTGCAAACTGAGCATGGGACTGCGTACAGGACTAATCTTTGACGTTCACAGTGATGAAGGTAAGACTAATTTTATTTATGGTTGATGGAAGCCTTGTCAAAGACGTTTTATTGAAAAATCAGAGATTTTAAAGAGCTTCCAAGATTAAAAGGCTTTTTGATTACTTGATTTTATGTACTCTATTAATTTCTTCAAATATTATTATTTGGTCTTTATGATTTAGTATAATAAACGGGTGACGACCTTATATGGAGTTTGTTCCAATTGTTCATATAAAGATTTGATATCACTGACATCAACATCAGAAATATCGGCCATAAGGTAAGCCACATCACCTCTAGAATCAGAAAATTGTTTTTCAATGTTATAGATGGATAAAATGTTGTTGACGGTTTTCAAAACACCTGGAACATTTTGATGGATATATAACACTCTGACGGTATTTTCTTGATCTAAATCTAAACCTCTCAAGGTAACTTCTGGGAAGTTAACTGCACCAGTGGAGTTACCTTCATTGATGTATTTGGTTAATGCACTGGCAACTTCAACACCAATAGCAGATTGGGCTTCTTCAGTAGATCCACCGATATGTGGAGTTAAAATAACGTTTCTTAAACCAGTTAATTGAGAAGTCCAGTCGTTTAAAGAATCACAGAATAATCCTTCACCATTCTTAGCAGGTTCATGAGGATAGACATCCAAAGCAGCACCAGCAATCTTACCAACTTTCATAGCTTGAACCAAAGCAGGAATATCAACAACAGTACCTCTGGAAGCATTAATAACATAAGCACCGTCCTTCATGGCAGCAAATTGTGGACCACTCAACAAGTTTTTGGTTTCACCAGTAGCTGGAACGTGACAAGTGATGAAATCGGATTTGTTCAACAACTCGTCCAAAGTTTCAACTTGTTTGGAGTTACCCAAGGACATAATCATCAACACATCGTAGTAGATAACATTCATACCCATGGCTTCGGCCAAAACGGATAATTGGGAACCAATATGACCGTAACCGATAATACCCAAAGTTTTACCTCTAATTTCCCAGCATCTTGAAGAGACCTTGTTCCAGGTACCAGTATGCATTTCAATAGATCTGTCACCCAATTGTCTAGCCAAGGTGATAATTTCAGCAATGACTAATTCAGCAACGGATCTAGAATTAGAAAATGGAGAGTTGAATACTGAAATTCCAGACTTAGCAGCAAATTCCAAATCAACTTGGTTGGTACCAATACAGAAACATCCAATAACAATTAAATTTTTGGCATGACTCAAAATCTTTTCACTTAATTTAGTCTTTGATCTGATACCAATGGCATGAACATCCTTGATCTTTTCAATTAATTCATCTTCTGGTAAAGAAGTCTTATAGAATTCCACTTGATAACCTTGAACTTTGAAAATATCAATAGCAGTCTGGTTAACGTTTTCCAACAATAAGATCTTCATATCACCAGTAGAGAATGGTTTCAAAGTCTTAGTAGGTCTCAACTTTTGAGGCTTGAAATTACCCAAGAAAGATTGAGTAGGAGAGGTTGAGACAGCATTTGGAGATCCGGAGATATTGACAGCTCTCTGGAAAGTATCCGTTATGTTTTGTGGAGTTGACATTGTATAATCTGGTTAATGAAATATTGAAAATTAATTTATCAGAGTCATAGTTATAGTAATTGCGAAAAATTTTAAAAGTCACGTGTCAGTTGGTGATTTTATGTGGTGTGATCCATATAAATAACTTAACCAACAAGGATAGGAACATCAACACTAACAGTATTACCTTGGGTCTCTGTCTTATCTCTACCCTTATATCTAACCACCACTTGTAAACAGTAAAGTCTTCCCACCAAACAACTCTGGAAACTTGGAATCAAGTTAATATTGTGCTTATTAGACACTTTCAAGGGAATGGTGATGTCTTTCTTCCATTTACCATTGGAACCAGTCCAATTTTCACTATACACCTCTGGATCTGTAGTGGCAGTGATCGGATGAAAGAATTCTTTGATAGTATCGCATTTGGCCCCCAAAGTCTTTATAGACTTCAAGTAAAGGTATGAATTTTTGGATATGAAAGTTCTGTTGGACTTAAGGAAATGAATATAATTGGCAGTTTGATCCTTAACTTGTTGAAGATTCGATTTGAAGAGTTCAGTCTGATTTTGCTTGGGGGAATTAGGATCCAAAGAGTCGTAGAAGAAATCATACTCAATGGTACAAGGCAAAGGATAATCCGATCTAAACGACCATGATACAATGTTGACATCAATATTAGCAATTGATGGTGGTGGATTAGAAGAGTCACCACTCTCGAACACTAAACTGACATTGACGGACCTTGAGAAGTCTTCGTCAATTCTATGGTATAGCTCGTTGATGTGATTACTTGTAATGCTATTAACTGGCATCAACTCATTTGATTTCGGATCATATTGTTCTGAACGGTTATATTTTCTGATCAACTTGGGCAGTTCATACGTTATTGGTTGATCGGGAACTCGAACATAAACCTTCAGAGACCCCACTTTATTCAAGGTTGAAAGCATCTTCTTTTTTTTCTTTTCAAACATATCAGTCCAGCATCTACTTCCAATCATCCGTCTGTCACGGTAATAGATCTCATCCAGAACAGACTCGTCACGTTGATTGACATGTGCTTCTTTGGCGATGATCGATTGTCGGCGATTCACAGTTTGTATCTGATTATCTGTTATGAGGTTCTTATTTTTAAGTTCTTCATCATTCATTTCCTCCTGGTCCAACCGGGCACTTATTTCCGTCTCAACAGTAGTATTGAAAGCATTAAGAGACCTCCAAGTGGTACTGAACATATAATTGTTGAATAACTTCCCATCAATACCAATACTTCCAAATGTTTCATTACCAAAGAACACTTCTTCGTTATAAATAGCTAATAAATCCTTCAAGTCAGGAATGAATCTGAGAAAGTACTGGGAACTTCTAGATATGATATAATGTTTCAAGTTATCTGCGTCATTGATTTCGCCATGACTCAAAGGTTCTGCCTGAGATCCATTGATTTTATCGATGAACTTGGCTTCTATATTGTAAGTCACACTCATATCGTCGAAACCATAATCCCGAGTGAGTAAAGGGGTACCTCTGTTACTGATACAACCATAACCCAAGGCCTTGTTCAATTCAATATTATTAGCTTTACCGCCGAAAGCCATTCCATCAACACCAATAGATGGTGGAGGTGATAAATGGGCAAGAGTGCTAGAAGCGCAAACATTATCTAATAACCGACTTGGGAACTTGAAAGTGAAGAATTTTTTATACTTCGTTTTCGGTTGTAATATTCTCTCATCTGGTAATCCAAGCATACAATTATCATGTTTATCATAAGTGAAGGATTCATATTGGATTCCAGCACTATTTGGAACATCAGTATAACCATATGATGCATTCAAATCATACATCTTCAAAAACTTCTTCATTAAAACCTTGGTGTACTTGGGCCCAGCGTGAAGGTTCTTTTCTGCAGCCTTGATAGTTCCCTCTAAACTGACAGTGAAAAGACCAAAACTGACAGGTTTTTCGGAAGTGTTGTGTATGACTATATAGCCGTTGACCATATCATTAGTTGAATATTCTTTTAACCTCGTTTCTAATTCGTTTTCTATGTGGGGACTTGGCACTTGCTTGGTTACGAAAATCTGAATGTCAATTGGGGAATTGTTTAATTTGGGTAACCTATCCATATTATCAAGCACCGTATGTCCGTAGGTATCACTTGCTCGAGAAATGTTACGGCTACTATAATAATTACGATTATTTTCTTGTAAACCATCATCAGCTTCATCTTCACCGAAGCCATAGTTCTCATCATAATCATATTGTGCATCTGAACTTCCAGGTTGACTAAGTAAACCATCTATACCACTTCCAAGACCACTTGTCGATGGAGACAAAGCAGGTGCAATTGAGGGACTCAAACCTGGGGAAATTGTGGGAGACAATGCCGGGGACATCGATGGAGACAATGTTGGGGTAGAGTTTGCGGTATCACCATACTGGGGAGGTTCTACCAGAAGATTTTCACCGAACTGCTCATCATCTCTCTTCAATATAGACTGAAACATTTGGAATGATGGTAAAACATCAAAGTATTCTGTATGAGCAGCTGAGGAAGTAGCGGACAAAGCGGTGACACTATTTGAATCCGAAGACGAACCTAACTTATCGATATATTTCTGCTGCTCTGGAGCAGGACGGTAAGGGGTATTTTTTCTTGTCTTGGATTTATCATGGCCCAGTTTTAAAATCTCTTCCAACCTTAATAAACTGGCACTACTTTGCCTAGTTAAGGGTGATGGTCTGGCCGGTGAAAGATTCGGACTTGGACTGGTGGAAAACGTATAACTTGGAGGATTCTCTTCAGATCCTTGATCTGAATGTGATCTAGTACTCGACAAGTTCTCTTTCAGACTCGACAGTGACAGTTTATGAAGAGAGAACCTCATGTTATAGTTATTGAGTGAAAAATTGCTCGGTTACACACGGCCTCGCGTACGGCTTTTAATCATTAAGGCTCAAATCAGAGAGATTATATATGCTGTGGCAGAAAACACGACATAAGCCACGATTAACACTACGAGATGTAAAGTTTAAAGGGACAGAAGTTATACATTAGGATGCTATTTAATGTTAGTACACAATCAAGAACAAATTAGCTCAGGAACCACGGCCGGTCAAGGCCTAAATTTATCATCAAGGTATGGAAATTACAAGTCTCCATACACAGTAGACCGTCGTGAAATGTGGTGAAATCATCATCAACTAATAATTTGAATTATACATACTTTTCTAAAGTCATCAAATCCACTATGGTTCATTATACAAAATATAATATACCTCGATTATCAGACTGAAAATTTATCTTCTTTACGAATTCAGACATATGCTTGTCAATTTTCAAAAATCATCTTTTAATTGAGGTATTTTATATCTTCTATAGCAAAAGATATAGACTACATTCGTTAGTTTGAAGTTCAACTTTGATTTATATTCTTGATTATCAGAATTAGCATGAATGGTATAAAATAAAAGTTTGTCAGCATCGGATTACCCGCATCTGACTCGTCATCTGGGAATCATCAGAATCAAGTTGTTAAATAGAAAATGCAAAAAACACATACTTTAAAGAATCTAAATCGGTTAGTTCGATTCTATTGATCATTATTATGGTTCATATCAGTTAAAGTGGGTTTCTGAGGCCCACCATTAATGCGTTGTCACTCATAAAATATTCAGTGCCCAGTGCAATAATTCCTCATATAAAACCAGGTATATAATGAAAAGAAAAACATACTCTAAAAATTGTTAGTACTAATTATTATCATAAAAATATGATTATTTATCAGCAAAGTTGCAAACATTTCTCAATCACAGAGTATCAGCAGGTAATTCCAGCTTTAGTTTGTTGTTATCATCATAAAATAATATTTATTAGGAAAACATACTGTAATCTGTATTTGTTAGTAATGTAACACGGGTTATTTGAGATTCAATTCAGAAAGCCATGCATAATAATTTTGTGATCATGGGATATCATATACTCTAGTTTGAATTGATTATTTTGGATCATCCTTAGAATCTATTAACCGAAACATACATTAACAACTATCCTTGGAAATCAGTGCTCAATAGCTTTGGCAACAATCCTTGTGATCAAAGTTATTAAGCACTGATTTCTAAAGAGTTTAAGTTAAAAAATTTTCAGTTGGGAGTCGCAGTCTTTTATGGTAGATGAATGCCGGGTAATGGGCATCGCTAGAGTTTTATCCACGTACGCCGGTGACGCGCAGCGACCGCTCCACAAACACGGCCCTAACAGCACCACCTACAATTATATTTTACCATTACTATTATACATTGTTCATATACACACTACTTTTCCGAAGGTGGTGCTGCTCCAGGAGCTGGAGGTGGCATCATCATTGGCATCATCATTGGAGGTGGCATTCCCGGCATGAATGGCATTCCAAATGGCATCATTCCTGGTGCTCCGAAATTAACTCTCTTGTTAGCCTCTCCACCTGCATCTTCACCTTCTCTTTTCACTTGATTGGTGACGGAAGGATCCTCAATTCCCAACTGTTTGGCCTTTGTGTCTATGTACTCTTTTAATTGGTTTGCAAATTCTTCGTTGTCTTTCAAATTATCAATGAATATGTCCTCGGTATTACAGTTAGGACAATGGAAATCATTATCAATTAATAATTGTTCAAGTTCATTCTTATTATAGTAAATATTCTTCATTGCCTGTATTCTTGACGAATCTTGACAACATGGAGTCATGACAATAGGAGGGGCAAGAAGTTTCTTGGTCGATGAAAGTGGATCCAAAAACTCTGTCTTCCCATCCTTGTCGATCTCAGAGATGATCTTATCGTCGAATTCCTGTTTAGCTTTCATGGCAGCATTCTGTTGTTTCTCTTGATAAGTCAACCAAGTCTTGGTATCAGCCATAGCAATCACATATTCTCCCGTATCGGCAACCATATACTTATTACCTTGGTCATCAACCAATTCTCCATTTTCATCCGTCGAGAAATGAGTATCATCCATGGCCTCTCTGGTGACAGTCTTCAAATACGTTCTGGGAATACCGGTAGTCTTCCGTAATTTCTTACCTTCGAAGTTAGGGTCTGTATTAGTAGGACAATTTTTGATCCAATGATCTCTACCTCCACATCTATAACACACATAACCCGGTGGTGGGACATCTTCTGGGTTGGTGGATGCTGCAGCAGCTGCTGGGGCTGGTTTACTGTATATCACTTTATGTTGAGCTAATTCTTCTTGAGTCTGGGCCCATGCATTAGATTGATTTTCAAACATCATTTTGATCTTATCTTCTTCAGAAACATTTTCGTCAATTGGCTGCTGACCAACTGCAGCGGCAGCATTAACATTGGCTTGAGCCTGTGCTTGATTAATAGCTTTTCTGTTGATTCTGGGCCGACCGCTAACGTATCTAGATGCATTACCAAACTTGTTGGTTCTAGAACTAGCAGGAGTTCGCCGGGCAAGCACAAAAGATGACCGTGGTATTACATCTTGATCTTGATCATATTCTACATCTGGCAGCTCCAGATGATATAATTTCAAATCAAAGTCATTACCCTCACCCAACTGGTTCTGCTTTATGATTTCATGCTTCAAGTCGAATATGTTTATACCAGTCCCATCGAAATGAATAGTGCTTTGGGATTTCTGGTGAATAAATTTATAGAATATCGTTGAAGACATGGTGAATAAATTGGTAATGTGAGACTGTTTTTCTGAGAAGAGCGACTGAAAATTAATATCGAAAAAGACTCGAGAAAGAATAACACAAAATGGCCCTGATGTTACAATATACCAGATCCAGTGTTACTGGATTCAAAGGTCATTTCGGCACCAAATCCGTGAAGCTTCCATTGAGGTACATCGATAATTCAAAGACTCTTGCAGCTCATGATGAATTCTGTCAGAATATATCCAATACTGGTAAATTCATCACTTTGGAGAACTATAAATCATTTATCAATAAAGTAGCAGTCGACGTGTTGAATGATGGCAAAACACTCACTCTTACACCAATATCATGGGATAGTCAGCTTCCCCTTGAATTGGAAAAAGTCCAAATTCAGCTCCCAAATAAATTGGTCTCCAAATCTTGTTATTCCATCACTATTGATACTGCGACTGATGGTGAATTGAATTTAGTGATTGATCTCTTAGACGAACGGTTACTATTTATCACTTTGATCGTCAACTTACAAGATTTTGTTGTTGGATCTGGTAACAACTTTGATTTGGCTAACTTCTCCCAATGGGGGAATATATCTGTTCCTTACTCATTTGAATTGAAATCACTTCCGTTTTCTTTTAAGGCTATAGACAGCTTGAACACGATTATTTCGTTAAACGATGGAACTTTACTTCATTTTAAGAGGCCATCACCTCTTCAAGACTTTGACATCTTTAATTTTAGTCAGGACTCGGAACCGGCTACTGGTCTTTTAAGTGGCATATTTCGAAGAGGACCAAACACCCACGAGTCTAACAGAGTAGTTGATTTGGTGGTAGAAAAGGGTTCTTTATTTGCACTCACTGCTAGTAAGGATATGAAGATTTATGACTTGACATCTCATTCATTGTTGAATTCTATAAAAGTTTCCCAAAGTGAAGGTTTTTTGACCACAGACCCTGAGAAATATATGGACATATTAACTTGTGATCATCAGAGGTTATTGGTATTTCATACATCGAATATCTCGGATAATCAAGGGAAATTAAAGTTTCATGCTTGGTTCATAGACAAGATCAACGACATCCATAAGCATGAAATTGACTTAACAATACCAGAATATGACTATTGTCAAGACTTTAACAAGAAATGGTTTATACAAGATTTTGAAACTTCGACAGTATCCAACTTTGAAATTCAGGTGTTGTGGAAATCTAACTTAACCAGTGCATTCGTGGAGTATTTGATAGATTCGTATGAATTCTACCTTATCAGCCTGTCAGAGTCAGTAGTTGCTGGTGACGCCGAAGTTTTGCAAATCCATCCAGACGACTATTATAAAGATCAAGTCTTAAATTCAGGAATTTACGATGATCTAGTACTCCGTACTTCAGTGAACATTTTGAGAGAACGTTTAAACTTACCAAAGGCTGCTCAGGGCGAACTACCAGTCAATGAATCTTTAAGTCACTTGATAGATAACAGTGATGCTGGATCGGTAGAAAAGCCTTGGTTCATCTTGAATTCTCTTTGTGAGGAATACTCTAAATTGAGTAAAGAAGCTATAGCCATTACACCAAACATATCCCGGGCATTCTGTTTGCAGACCAACGGAGTTGGTTTTTATAGAGATCTCCATCCCCATGAGCCTCTCACTGTTAACTCGCGTGATGGTTTAGCCGGACTTGTTAATGAAATCGGTGAACAGTTATCTGAAAAGACGATTCACAAGGTGTACACATTTATCTGTGGCCTTGCAAAGGTCGAATCTAAAGATTTAACTTACGTTAATGATGAAATCTTGAAGGGTAAGTTTTATTCCCAAAATGACCAGTTTCTGACAACCCTTGGAAAGGACCCCAAGATCTTTTCTAAGCTCACTGACCTTGTCCGATTAGTCCAATGGGACAATTTAAATAAATACGACTACGAGAACCAGATGAGTGTTGGCCAGAAGCTTTACGTTATCTCTTCTTTAAGAGATATCATCAAATTTGAAAATAATTTTCTTATAAGGTTGTTGATATTACTCTCGGTATTTGACGACGAAAAGTCACTCGGTTTGATTAATGATATTCTACTGAAATTCAAGGATTTCAAATTGTTGAATGTTTTATTCACCAATGATTATACTAAATCTGTTATCTGGAGTCAGCCGATGGTCAAAGGCCCTCCACTGCACAAACTTACTTACTTAAGGCTGAGAATTCATGATCAGGAATATTGTATTAATATCATTGTCGACTTGATAAACTCGGGTCTTAAGTCTATCGTTAATGAGTTTTTGGATAAGATCGACTTTGAATCAAATCAATATTTGATAGGATTAATCCACTATTTGAATAAAGATGTAACTTCCATTGATTTATTGACATACGAAAACTATGTCAACTTCAACAACAATGGTTACCATTTCAACAATAACTTGAAACAATTCTTTCAAGAGACAATTGAAAGTGAAGCTGATTATTATCACAGTTTATCCGTTTTAATATCAAATGAAGAGGGTGAGGATTTCATAAAGAAGGCCATTGACTTAGAATTTAAAGCTATACAGTCGGCTGATAAGGATAACGTCAATATATCTGATTACTATGAAAACGTTTTCAATTTGTCGATTAAGCTTAACAATTTCGAGTGTGTCTTACAATCGTTAATACACCTCCAGGACCATCCTAGCTTCACCAAGTACTTGAGGAAGTTTATCAAAACTTTGTTAGAGCAAAAGCGTTTCAATCTCCTTATTGACTTGAAATCAAAGGATCCGAAATACTCTGCTTTCATTAACCAAAACTTTAAATCGGTCGATTTAATATTAAATGAGATTGCTGCATCGGAATCTCTCTTACCAGCTATCAAGTTGCATGACATCATTTACTCATGGAGGGTTGGGCAGTCGTTGAAACGTAATGCCATTGAAGTCTTATACGCATTCATCACCAGGTTCGAGAAGGAACAATGGACATTAAACCAGGTGAATCTCAAAATTGGATACCTTAAAGTATTGGAATACTACTTGGTGATTCTCAATTGCTTAAAGAGTTTCAAGTCAGAGAATGATAGATGGCTCATCAAGAACGATAAAACCAACACTCTAGTCACTGTGGACGATTTAAACGTTCAATATGCTGAGTACCTCAAAAAACTAAATAGTATATAATATCTTGTATATTAACCAAGATTCATAGTATTACCTGATCCTTTTTGGTTTGAATCTTTCCAATCGTCCCATTCTCTCTTCCTCAATTCTTCTTCTTCGTCATCGTTGTCTTCATCTTCACTATTGGCCGGAGGTTCTTCTGGAGCTGCCATCTTTCCATTAGCCAACTCATAATCCAAGTACTCCTCTACCGTCATAGAGGGAAGAACTTGACCAGTACCAAAAACTTTCAGTTTAAGATCTTGCCTCGTGAGCGTGAATGGTTGAAGTACTCTACCATTATTTAGGATTTTACTCTTCGGTACATTCTGAGGAAGAGATTCAAGTCTGGTAGTATAATCTTCGAATTGGGGTCTTGTTTGAGAAGAATCTTTCTTCGGTGCCAGTGGAGTACTTGGTCTATTCTTCAATACTTGTAATTCCATGTCAAGCATCAGTAATTGATTCAAGGTCTTTATTATGAACTGATTTATTTGGTCCAAATATAATTGTCTTCTATCATCTTCATCCTTGACATCCCCAGCTTTTTCTATACTTGCAGCCAATTCCTTTTCATATCTATATTGTTGAATCTTCTCCTCCCTGGAAAGATTTCCTCCATTTAATTGTTTGGTTTGTAAGGGATTGAGTAATTCCAACTCTTTGAGCCGTTCAAGATATTCTTTGAAATGGTCTTTAGCCTTAACCAAGTTATCCAGTTTATATGCAACATCAATTTCCGTTATGGTTTCTGACTTTGCCAGACCATTCATATATAGTTCACCCAAGTAGTATGGTATATGAAGAAAGGGTAAATAATTGACGTTTATTTCTTCAACAAATTCATTGTCACTGAAGAGATCAAGATTTTTCACCATTCTATCTATGAATTTGAACAGGTTGACAAGGCTATACAATTTCTTTTGATATTCCACCGAGTTTTTGGGTGCATGGTCATTCTCAAACTGTTTATATTGTTTAATGAGCTGCTGGTACTTTGCACCAACAGTATTGTCCCCCTCACTATCGTTAGTAGTAATTTTGCCGGTATCACTCATCTCCGATATGCTTGGAAGCTCAAGAGTTCGCACTAACAAATTATGAAAATAAGCTCCCAAAAATTGTTCTTTTATCTTCATCATGAGTGCTCCGGGATACTATGAATTGTACAGAAGATCAACTGTAGGTACAACTTTGACCGATGCCTTGGATCAACTTATTTCAGACGAAAAGATCCAACCGCAATTAGCCATGACCATTGTCACTAATTTCGATAGAGTTATTTCCGACTTGTTGAAACCAGAACAGAATATCGCAAAGTCAAAGTTGACTTTCAAGGGTGACTTGAGTACATACAGATTCTGTGATGATGTATGGACATTTATTATAAAGAATGTTTTGATCAAGTTGGTTGACAGCAACAATCCAGAACTCAACGATGAGGTGACAGTTGATAAGTTTAAGATTGTCGCCTGTAACTCTCGTAAGGCGGGAGATGTATAATTATGGGTTATGAAACAGAATAATATAAAATAATAAGTTAACTTGTATTGAAATCTTTATCATTCCAGCTACTCTATATTATGAAATTATCTATGGCTTATAGAAGTTGACCACAGCGTATTTACCACTAGCAGCCCAAAACTCTCCGGCTTCCTTAACCAATTTCTCTTCGGTACCTTCATGTAATCCAACCACCACATCAGCTTTACATGTTCTCAAGGATAAAATCGGCAAGTTTGCCTCAGTCAAACCTAGGATGGCTTCCGTAAATGGAGTAGTCTTTGGCCACTGTAAATCACCGGTCAACTTTCTATAATTCAAGTCACCTTTGAAAATGACCAACTTCGAGTCCTTCAATTTCTGGTGAACTCGGAAGTTACCCAAGTCCCAATATGGATCACTTAAAGTCCAGAATTCATCAGTCACCAAGGCGATTTTCCCTTGAGATTCCAAAGATCTCATTTGCTCAATAAACCAATTGACATCCTTGTTTTTGAAACCGGCAATACCGTTGAGAAGTTCATCAAAGTCCTTGATCAAAGCATCACTTACAAACCATGGGATCTTCTTGCAATGGAGAGTGACCTTATTGACCAATTGAGTTTCAAGTAAAAAGTACAGTAACACCAAGTCACTGAACAATTCGAAGCCGGAATTATCCAATACAATATCAATGGAGCCGACGTCTTGCAGGATCAAATGCTTGAATGCAATTTCAGTATCATTGACCAATATATTCTTCTCATTCTTCTTTCTAGTTTCAGCACCTTGAACTGATTTAATGTCCTCCAACGTGACATTACCGGCCAATAAAGACAAGTCAGTGGAATTACCCCATAATGAAATGTCAATAAACTCTTTGAAGTAAATGAGTTTCTCTTCATCCTTCAATTTGAAATCAAATTCTGCCAATTTTTTACATAATTCAGTAATTCCAAATTCGCTCAGAACTAAGGTTGAGTCCTTCAATCTGGAGAATATATCATAAGTTGGCAATTGGGCCTTTAAAAAAACATTATTAATGACTTGGTACAAGTAACATTCCAAGAAAAGCCATGGTCCATCGTGCCAATGACAATCGACAAATCTATCATTGTAGTGCTTCAAATCAGCATTAAGATCAATCTCTTCTGAGGTGAATTTTTGGATCTTTTCATCATTCTCAATAGAGGCCAAGATTTTCTCAAATTCTGGGATCAATTCTGGGTGATCATTACGTATATCCTTAATAGCATCATTAATGATCTTTGGCCATCTGGTGGTGACAGTTGAGTAACCAAATGACTTTTTATCGCTAGTGAATGAAGGTTGTGGAACCATAGTGAGTAGAATCCAATAAAGATTAGCAATGCGAAAGCCATGCGAAACCCATTATCGCGGTGGGCCCCAGTAGGCTGTGCGCAGATACCGTCTGCGTATAGTTGCGATCTGGTTTGGGTGCAAATTGTGGCCCACGACGCAGACGTACTATTAACGGGCAACGACGTTTATCCTCACTATGATAAGATCTTTAACATGATTTCTAAGCTACTTATGCAAGAACCACAGAATGCATTTCAAGCCGCCCGATTGGCACATTCAACCCACTTCTACAACCTACGCGTAACTTCTTGACCTCAACTAAAGACAAGCTTCCATGAATAAAAGAACCCTGGAAATAATCAGATGATTGCTTTCACATTCATCGTTATAATTAGAGATTTAAAGGTAAACATACATTGAAACAAAACTAATAAAACATATACTACAAACAAAAGTATCTAAGCACTATTCTTTTTGGCGTATTCAGCCTTTTGTTTTTCGTATCTCTTCTTGTCATCTTCAGCTTTCTTTTCATATGGAGTTTTTTCGTCAGCGCTTAAGGCTTTCCATTTTTCTCCCAATAATTTACCAACTTGACCAAATGAAATACCTGGGTTTTCAGCTCTAACGATATCTCTGTTTTCGTTAGCGAAAAACATGTAGGCACTCAAAGATCTCTTTGGTGCATCTGGGTCCTTCTTTTTTCTGACGGTTCTTTTCTTTTCAGCAGCCATTTTACTTATGGATGTTAGTATGAATTTAAAAAAATTGGAAAAAATTGACCCTCCAGAATTTATCAAATATTTATATTGTGGACCATTTGTTTACTTTCGATTGTTTTTTTCGCAACCAGCACGGAACTAAAAAATAAGCTCGAGGAACGACAGAATAAAAAAAACAAAGGAGGAAACGCGAGGCTAACGTCATGGTGCGGTGCGGTGTGGGCCCGTGGTACTGCGGTACCATTCCCAGTAGAATTGTAGGCCGATGGCAAGCAAACATCGCCGCAACCCCACCATTTGGCAAACGCGCGCAGCCCATTTCATTTCAATTTTTCACACATTTGCACAAAAATGCAGCGGCGGGCGAACATTTGAGTTTCACACTCACCATTCCCATTTTTTAGAGGGTAAACGCAATGTCCACATAATTCCATTTATCGACATTTTTTTGCACGTCCACCCCTCCTAATTTCATAGCAACATGTTATTATAATCAATTGATCAATGATGGTCCAAATCTTTTACTGTAATGTATGCCATGTTTAATTATGATCCGTGGCTCACCTTATCTTGATTGATTGCAAAATTGAGAAATTCGCAACTGCAAAAAAGTTCACCATGGTTCCATACTTAAGTAATTAAATGGATTAAGGAATATCAACAAGCCATATTTGCCCATTGAAGGGGCAGAATAATATATACCAGTTGAATACCATGCATAGAATTGATTTATCAATCACGATTTATGAATTAGGGTATTTTGACGCTTGAAAATAAACATTGTTCTGGGGTCTCACCTACTATACTATACATACATTAATTTAACTTAGTAAATAACTAGGAAAAAACTTGTTAGTAGTAATAGAAAATATGCGTGAGAATTAATTGCTAGCAATTTATTTAGTGATAATTTTTACTGGGTGACACATACTACTTTCGGTACCACAGTTACGCGCGCATTTTGGTAATATGATATGAGCCTTGCTCTCCACCTACTGACTAGATCTCTATTGCTGCAAATACTGTCTACAACATATTCTGCAACTCGTTCATACTTTACAGACTTATCCTATTCTAATTTCTACAAAAAGTAACCTGTACCAATCTAATACCAAGCTCCACCTCTGTATTGGTTGGAATCTTGATATCCATATTGAGGATATTGTTGATATCCGCCAAATTGAGGCATCATTGGTTGTTGACCTGGAGCTGCCGATTGTGGTGGTTGTTGAGCTTGTTGTGGTTGTTGTGGTTGAGCTTGAGTTTGAGCGGTATTAACATTGGCATTACTAACGCTTGGAGATCCAAATCCATTTTGGTTTAAACCTTGTTGATAGAATGGTTGATTATAGTAGTAATTATAGTATGGGTAACCATATGGCATTTGTCCTGGAGATTGTCCTGGAATACCACCCATTGGTGGTTGACCTGGTTGTTGACCTTGACTGCTTGGGGCAGTAGCATTAGCTTGACCATTACTATCTCTACTTTGTCCTGGAGCAGATGGAGCACCATTTTGGACTGTTTGTTGAGATCCTGGGTAGTATTGTTGGTTCAAGTTAACAGGGGATCTGTTCACATCTCCTCCAGTATTTTGGGGTTGGTTTGATTGACCTGGTTGACCACCCAATTGTTGATTTTGCATTTGCAAAGCAGCTAATTGTTGAGCAGCTAACATTTGAACATTATAGTTAGAATAGTCAACTGGGTATCCTCCGTATTGTCCTGGAATTTGTTGGTTTTGTTGGAATTGCTGAGCGGCTTGTTGGTTTGGATATTGGTTGTAGTAGTCATATTGAGATTTTTGGTTTTGTTGGTAGTAATATTGGTTGTAACGATCTTCTTCGCTACCTTGGCTAGCAACTGGAGCAGCTTGTTGTTGTGGCTGCTGTTGTGGCTGCTGTTGTTGTTGTTGTTGTTGTTCCACGGCAAAGTCTTGGGCTGGAGCAGCAGCTTGTGGTTGAGCAGCAGGAGCTTCAGTCTCTGGTTTAGTCTTTTCATCCACAGTCAATGAACCAAAACTGACATTAACACTATTCACATTGTTGTTTGGCAAGATGACAGAGGGCTCATCTCTGACTTCAGGAACTTGAGGAATGGATTGTTTAATCTCTTCAATTGGGATATCCAATCCAGTATTACTAACTGGAGCTTCAGTAGCCACTGGAGCAACAGTTGAAGTTTCACCTTCGGTAGTAGATTCAACTACAGGATGTTTGACTGATTGTCCTGATGTTTGTAAGGATTCAGGTGCTTGTTCCTTTGGTACCTTTTGTTTTGGCTTTGGTTGTGGTTTAGCCTTTGGTTTAGGAGCCACCATTGAGGCCCAGGAACTTCCTTGTTTGACCGAAGTATCTTTCTTCGATTCGGACTTCTCTGCCACTGGTGCAGATTGTGCAACTGACTTCTCTTCAGCAATTGGAGCTTCCACTTGTGCTTGAGCTTCAGGTTGTGCTTGAGCTTCAGGTTGAGATTGGATTTGAGTGGCTTCATTGGAATCATCAATAACTGGTGGGGCAGGTTCTTCTCTCTTCTTAGGACTAGGTTTCTTTTTGTCACCGGATAATGCAGCAGCCCAAGAAGATGCCGTTGAAGCAGTAGTTGAAGTATTCACTGATTTTGAAGATTCTGATGGTTCAGAAGTTTCTAATGATACAGCTGGAGTATTAGGCTTCTTGGTGGCTGGTTTCTTAACTGGGGCCTTCTTAGCATTTACTGGCTTGGTCGAAGTTTTTTGTGGGTGACTCTTATGTGTATTAGCAGGCTTGTTGGCATTATTACCTGAACTTGGAGTTTGACTTATGTGAGAATCTTTAACTTCTTCTGATTCCTTTTTCTTCTTTGGTTCCTTTTTGATAGGTTCCCATTTAGATACTTTTCCATTTACCATCAAGTCAATTACCTTTTCTAAATCATTATTATTTTCGCCCAATAAACTGGCTAAATCTTCCTTTCCCCAATCTGGGAACATTTCGGTCAAAGTAGTTAACTCTACTGTAGATGTGGCATTATTGGAAGTTGGATTTGTTGAATTACTACCCGAGGTAGATTTCTTCAGTTGGTTCTTATATTTTCGTGTCGACATATTGATATTTGGTTTGTGGATTCAAAGACAAACAAGACAAGAACGGAACAGACAGTAACTGAAGGGATTGTTCTTGTAATATGTGACTATGGATTTATAAATTTGTTGTTCAAATTAATATAGGAGTGATTACAAACTTCTATATATGATGTTTAACAGAAACTGAAAGAAATTTCGTTCACCAGTTTTTTGCGAACTGAATTTTTTCGTCGATTTTTTCAATAGAGTCGTGCCGCGGCGATGCTGCTACTGGCTGCAAAATGCATTACCCCAACTTTACTCATACATGAGTCTAAATATGGAAAGCAGGTGTCAAAAGAGAACTTGACTCTTTTGATGGTATCTTTTCACTTTCTTGGTTCATTTGAGGTACAATAACTTCTTCAATAGTACTTTCAAAAAGGGAATCAATGAGAGATTTCAAGTTATTACCGGTCTGTTTGAAATCTGGGTAAGCATTGATTTCTAAGAGCTTCAATTCATGTTTACTATCGATGATGAAATCCACCCCAAAGAACTCAGTGGCATTTTGTAAAGGCTGGAAATTAATTTTATCAACCGTGGTTGCTGCCTTAAATACCTGGCCAACTATTTGGCAGATCTTGTTATAAATGATGTTCTTTTCGAAGCAATCGAGTCCTTTCAAATCCCAGAATTTCTCCACTATTGGTTCTTCATTCTGGAGACAAGTATTGGTGAGATGACCTTCCATTGGTACACCATCTCCTTTGTTTGAAAGCTGGTATGGACTACCTGCAAATAATGTCAAAATATTCTTGTATACGAACACCTTTAAATCCCCATTGGCGACAACATAAACTCTGAAGTGGAACTTTTTGTCATCATATTCTGGAAGAAGAAGAGGGTCTTGCTCATACTCCTGGACAATGAATTGTCTGAGTTGGGAAGTGATGATACCGTTGTTATCTTGTTCCTCATTATCTTCATCATCGGTGTCTTGACCCTCTTCAAAAGAGTTGAAGATAGCTTGAAGTTGATCGATGGTCTTGAATAGTCTGATCCCCTGACCCTTATCACTCATACTAGGCTTCAAGATCCAGTACTTATCCGTCGTCTCAACCTCGTCTCTTAACTCATAACAGTCATCCAAGGCATCATCTAGGAACTCGGCATAATCCAACTCAAACTGGTAAGTCATAGGTACACCTGTTTTCAATACAGACTTTGGATTCTTTGCCGTGAATTGGTGAATCATGTTGGCCAAATAGTTCTTTCTAATCAACCCTTTCCGATAAATATTCGATGGTATGTAATAATTTTGGGGGTATTGCTGAATCAAGTCTATATCTAAATCTTCATACTCCGCATAATGGAATACTTTTATATCTGGAATCTGTTTAAGGATCAGTCGATCTGAAGTGATGACAAATTGTTGTTTTTCAAATGCCTTCTTTATTGGTTGGAACAAATAATTACTAGGGTCAATGTCAAGAAGTAAATAGTTCTTTTGGAAAATTTTGATCTCACCTGATAAAGGTTTTGCATGTTGAAAAGAAGCCTTCAAAGGAGTCACGCTGATATTGTTATCAAGCAAAACTCTATTATCAGTATGAGACTTATCCAAAAGGCCATCTTCATGAATCTTCTTGAAATCTGGGTTCCAGGTATAATGATTATCGTCTACCTTCTCGTAAATAGAGTGTCCCCATTTGTTATTAAGAATGGGTGCAAAAAAGCATTTAGTACTTTGTAAGGATAAGTTTGGGTTTAAAGGTACATTTACTGTGTACAAGTCAACCTGGTCATCCCAGCAATCATAAAGTCTTTGAATCAACTTGACTGCCAATTGACTGCCCGTCTTTATTTCTTCAAATGGATGATTTTTTGCACTGTAAGAATAACTGAGTGCAATAGACTTCTTATCGTGTAATACTCCTTCCATTGCAGAACCAACAGTTCCACTGGCAAGGATGTATAAATTACTGGAGTTTTTTCCGAAATTTGGACCAGACAATACAAGATCTACATCCTGAAAGAGATGATTCAATCCAATGTCCGTGCAAGCACCTGGGGTAGAGTCAATCATATTCCATTCCTGATATCCCGTAAACTCTTGAATTTTGTCAAAGGGTCCTTTGTAGGCATTTATTTCATCGTTTGGAGTGTCAGTGGAGGTTTTGGTATAAATATAAGTTCTTTTTAAGTTTTTACCTGCAAAATGAGCTTTTCCGATCCAGGATCTCTGCTGATTTGGTACACAAATTGATAATTTCCAATCAGTGGATCTATGAATCTCATCTACCAAATACTTTATATATGGACATGTCCTATCATCCAATGGACCATCGTCATTGACCAATAATACATGCATTTTCCGTCTTTATATCTAGAAAAATCAAGTTACTATATGAGCTATGAAAATTCTCAATAATTTCTATGAAAATTAATTTTTCAAGCACATAAAATTTTCATTCCTTCAACTTCAAGATGTCTATGTTCATAGGGAACTCGAACCAATTCCAGAAGGTCGATCCAGAAAAGATCAAAGTGGCCGAAATCCAATATCAAGCACAAAGTATAACATTCAACAAAATCCTCACTAAATGTGAAGATAAATGCATCGGCAGAGAATACGCTGAAGGAGATTTAAATACGGCAGAACAAAGTTGTGTGGATAAATGTGTTCAGAAGTTCATCAAGACCAACGTTGCCATTGGAGAAAGCTTACAATACAACCGACAGTTCAACATCCAAAAGATGCCTGAATATAAGAAAATTGAGCTGATGATGAAGAGCTCCAAATAAGCGGTTGCACAATTGATCTTAGATATCCATGTAAATATACGAATGATTAATGAGAATTTTGAAAGTAGTTATTGATTCTTAAATTGTTTTATTGACTATAGACACAGGGATTAACTGGTACAAATAACTTAAAGTTGACCCTTGGTGTGGAAGATTTCCAAGGCTTCGGTGATTCTAGCAGACATGGTCTTTTCACCTTCTCTAACCCAGACTCTTGGGTCGAAGTACTTCTTGTTTGGCTTGTCTTCACCTTCTGGGTTACCAACTGGGGTCAATAAGTAGTCCTTCTTATTCAAGACGTAATCTCTGATACCAGTCAAGTAAGCGTATTGACAGTCAGTATCCAAGTTGACCTTCACAACACCAGACTTGATAGCAGTATCAAATTCGTGTTGAGAAGAACCAGAACCACCGTGGAAGACCAAGAACAATGGCTTGTCGTTAGAAGAACCACTTTGCTTCTTAGCATAAGCTTGGTGTTCAGCTAAGATTTCTGGCTTCAATTGAACGTTACCTGGCTTGTAAACACCGTGAACGTTACCGAAAGCAGCAGCAATGGAGAAGTTTGGAGAAATTGGGGCTAAACCTTCGTGAACCTTGTAGACGGTTTCTGGCAAGGTGTACAAAGATTCCTTTTGCACATCTTCGTTATTAACACCATCTTCTTCACCACCGGTAATACCGATTTCCATTTCTAAGAATTGACCCATCTTGGTCATTCTTTCGAAGTATTTGATACAGGTACCAATGTTTTCATCATCAGTTTCTTCAGATAAATCCAACATGTGGGAGGAGAATAATGGAGTACCGGTCTTTTCGAAGAATTCTTCGTCAGCCTTCAACATACCATCGAACCATGGTAATAATTTCTTAGCACAATGATCAGTGTGTAAGATGACTGGGATACCGTAAGTTGGAGCAATTGCTCTGATGTAGTGAGCAGCAGCAATAGAACCTTGAATGGAAGCAGTTTGGTCCTTGTTGTCAACACCCTTACCAGCGAAGTAAGCAGCACCACCTTGAGAGGTTTGCAAGATGATTGGAGACTTGCTATCTCTAGCAGCTTCTAAAGCAGAAACAACAGTAGAGGAAGAAGTAACGTTAATAGCTGGAATAGCGAAACCCTTCTTTTGGGCATATAAGAACAATTGACGGACGTCATCACCGTAGATAACACCAGATTTAGTTTTTAAAACATCGAAAGCAGACATGATAAGATTAAAGTCGTTAAAATTTATTACAGAATTTTGTCAGCTCAATGGAAAATCTTCCCCTTTTATAGTTATCTCCAAAAATTGGAAAAATCACCGAGTGGAAAAAAAAAGGCTAAAAAAAAAAAAAATTACCGTCACCTTATTACATGTCTGATGTCTAAGGTAATCAGGTGTCAGAAGATCCACAAATACATCTGCAGATGCAATTGACAGATCCGGTGTAGAGCCTGAAGTATCTGAAGATATGTTACAGAGATATTTGCCAGAGACTATGTAATCAATTGACACGAACCTAATACGTGGACTTAAGGATGAACGGGGCCAATTTTTTGCAATTGCGCAAGAACAACGAGAATTGGTTGCAATAATTGAGAGGAGGTTTTGCTAGATCCGTACACCACCGAGCCCACTCATATGAGAAATTATATAAAGTAGTGTTCACGCCCGGGACAACGCAATCACCGACACGAATGGAATCGCAAACGCAAACACTGAACTTAAATCGGCCACTATGTCTAGGATTGTGATTTTTAGCAAGTGAGGAAAAAAACTCCGAAGGATCACAATCATCCGTCAGAAATTTCAAAATAATAAAAAAAAACTTTTGCTTCAGCCACACGACCTGCTCTACATCTGATGGCACCCATGATATCATAATGATATCATAAGTCAATTGTCGATTCCTCTTCTTACAACCTTGTATGTTTTATAGAATTGATGTTGATCTCATGCATCTGAAGTGAATTATGGGGTAAAGAATCCACAGGTGTGGTGGTCAACCCGGTATATGTCGGGATAGGGCATTTTCCCCCTTCATCCGAGTGTTGGTGGGTGATTATTGCGGGCTAATACTGCCACCTAATCAATTTTGAGGTCTTGGCCCCGACACGCCGGCTTTGGCCTAGAGTCAACTGTGAAGGACACGAACTCTACTGAAACCTCCGTACACCAGAATTGAGAATTCGGTTCTTGTCCATCTCATATACTCTCTCAGCGAAGACCTACATACTTTTTCAAAATGTCACGTTTCATAGACTTAGACCAATCTAGACATATCAAAACCATTGATGGACTAGAGTATCATCAATTCAATCCTCAACTGCAGGGCCAATTCCGTATCATTCTGGACCTCATATCAGAACATTTAAGTGAGCCTTATTCCATCTATGTTTATTGGTATTTCCTTAACAATTGGCCACAATACTGCTACATCACTAAAACAGAAACACATCAGATTGTTGGAGTGATAATATCAAAAATAAATGATCACAGGTCGGTACGATCTCGAGGTTATATTGGAATGTTGGTTATAGATCCCGAGTTTAGGAACCGATCCATTGCAAGAAACTTGGTGAATCTCACCATTGATAATATGATTAAAATTGATGATGTTGACGAAATCAGCTTAGAAACAGAAGTCATAAATAAGGGAGCATTGAGGCTTTATGAGGGGTTTGGATTTTTACGAGTGAAACGATTATTCAAATATTATTTGAATACTCATGATGCCTTCAGACTCATTCTACCAATATCGGAAAGACTGTTCAAAAGAATTGCATTCTTGGAACCTAAAACGGAAGACCTTAATACAATCGATGAAAATCTTAGAGAATCAATACAAGTAGTTTAGCCAATCTTTTATTATTATATATATTATGGTATTATACGAACTTATCTATTCATCCTCATCGAATTTTGGAGCCAAGTAGAATCTTAAGTATCCACCGGCATCCAATTTATATTCAAATAAAGCCGGAGTCTTATCGGCTAACTTGATTGTGATCAGAGATGATAAAGAAGTAGCTTTGATGATATCACCCAAGTATTTCAAACCAAAGGTTAAATCGACTGGATTATCCAAATTGATAGAAATGCTCTCTTCTGGCTCATCAACGCTAGGGAAAGGTTTTAAAACAACAGAACCAGTTCCACTGTCACCTTCACTAGCTAACTTGACGGAATCTTTAGTAACGATAATGTTCATAGATTCACTCAAGTTTCTTAAATCTTTAACAATCTTGGCGAATTCGGAAGATGGCATTGTTATAACAGCATCATAATCCATATCGTCAATGTTTAAAAAGTCACTATCAATATCCATCAATTTCAAGGAATATTCACTGACTCTTTCCTTTTTTTTATCTTCAAAGATAGTCATGACGCTATCTGGCTTATCTTCAGCTAATAAAGTCAAGTAATCATCGTTGTTACCACATCTCAAAATCTTACTGTAACTTTCCAAATCAATACCCAAAGTGATATCTCTGTCACATCTGTATTCGGTGAAAGCGGATTGCCCCACTAAAAGGGAGACTAATAAAACTCTTGAATCATCAACTGCTTGCACAGTTAAACCATGTTCAGTACAATTGAAGTTACATAACTTGACACTATCCTTGATAGAGTCAACAATCTTCTTTAATAAAGATGCTTCGTCGAATTTTCCTTCTAACATTATGTATTTACGTATAGGTTTAAGTTGAAAAAAAAATCAGTGAAATTGATGCGGTTTTATTATACGCGTCGACGCGTATTGCCCTTAGACGTGTGTGTGTGAACGTTTGAGAATGCCTGGTACCATACAGGTCCGAGAATAGAATCTCAGAGGACAGGTTCTATGGCTGTAACAGTCTGGTGGGGCTTCAGCTGTCTTTACCATTCCTATAGTCTCTTGCATCAGCTCTATTTGTAGCTGTGCGTCTCCAATGACCTTCCTTACAAAAATATATGAACCATTAAATAAAGACTGAAAAACTAGTAGAGAACAGTAAAACTTGCGAATTCTACTGCTTCTGAATTTTTCAGACAACTGTAAGTTTCATGAAGTCATTGAGGCTTTATAAAGTCTTTAAGTATACATTGAAATCGAATTACATTAACTACTCTTTTTATCATTCATCTCTTTACTCCATTTAAGGATATCTTCTTTTAATCTTTGGGCTCTGACTATGTTATTTCTGATCTTCATTAGGTTCTTGATGTGTTCCTGTTGTCGTTGAATACTTACCTGGAGATAATTAATCAAATCCTCTTGGATATTTTTTAATTCGTTTTCTTTACCTGGTTCGGGTTCATCGACAACTCTAGCTTGATGTAATTCATATTTCTTCAAGGTTTCTGGTAACATGAAAAAAGGGTCCGAAACTTCGTCAATTTCGGAATTGGAGGTCCTCGTTATTCTCTTCGAGATACCATCTTCTTCATTATCTTGTGCTACACCATCTACACTTCCAGAAGCTGCAGAGGCTTCGACTTCGGCTATTGGTGCGACAGAAGTACCATTTGTGGAACTTTCACCGAGAGCCGGTATATCCTGTGATTCAGAACCTGGTTGCTGCGTACTTTTATCATCATCATTGACCAAACCATGATCATATTTTGGTAATCCCAAGTTATCCTCAAGAAGATAATACCAATCTTCTCCATTGAGGACTTGTAGTAACTTGTTAAATGAATTCAAAGTATTCTGTTCGATTTCAATGACGTCTATCAAATCCAGGGCCAATTTATTCAATACTTCCAGCTTGAAAGTTTTCAGTATTGCAGGATGAGTTACAACTTCGGAAGGATGGTGCAATGGCAGCAAAATCTCGGTAATATCTATACTTTGTAATACATTGACTTCATCATCTTCTTCGGTATCAAGTTCTTCGTCTTCGGGTTCTATGTCACTTGGATACTCATTAGCCTCATCCTCATCTTCTTCGTCATCACCTTCGGTGGCCAAAGTATTTTTGGATTGATTCTGTAATTTGGCTCGCTTATACTCATCTGTATTTCGGTAGTAATCTGACCATTTCAGACGTTTCCTTCTGGCCACTGTGTCCATATTCTTATTAGTGGAGACAATATAATGTCCACCATTGAACTCAACGACTTTGGTAGATAAAGTGTCTTCATCATCGGATTCTTGGGGAATTTTATTACCTCTATTCGAATCCAATATCTTGGAATTTGGTGTGATGGGTATGGACTTATTGATTAACGCTTGTTTGAATCTTTTTATCGTTTCGATGTTTTTTTCATCTGTCATGGCTAATATATACTGATAAATTTTCGGTTCTTCTCATGTTTTGTGTGCGATTGCGTTTCGCATTTCATGCACCTTAGAAGGGAGTCCGTATAGCGATAGTGATAAGAAATCCTCAACTACTGCAACTAGAAGATACCTGTCTCATAGACATAGCATAAACAAATATAGAAAGTTTTAGACTTCTGAACAGAGTAACTATCTTTAGTCTTGCCCGACATCATTTGAATTTGTTATATTCAAGTGGTCTGTCTCAATTTTTTGCAGTTGCATGCCACAGTCGCCATGCTGGTAAATGGTATAACGACGCCGACAACGGCAACTCACACCGAACCCGCCACCAACAAACAGTCAATTGAATCGATGCTGTTTCTCATGATATATAATGGCCACAATGGTGACGTTACAAAGATCCCCAAACCCATCAGATATCACACCTTAAACGACTTTAAACAGTATATCTATGAAACGTTTACTAATTACTTGATTGAAAGTCCGGATAATATCTTCTTACTCACTTCATTTGGTATAAAGCTTAACTTCAATATAATCAATGAAATCAATGAAGTTTACGTTTATGATAAACGTATGTTTAATAGTTCAGATCATTTGGTGAATGACTACTTTGAACTTAACTTGGGGAACTTCAATAACTTGATGATGGAGTTTAAAGAGATCAAAAGTGAAACAATACTTCCTCCTGTGTCATCATCTGATATTAGATCCATGTCCTCCAACCTTAAGAGATATCAGAGCTGGAATCAAATCTTGTTGAGTCATTGCTTGAAGGTCAATGATTTAGTCAAGAATAATTATTTGAAACATGTGAATAATATTTTCAAAAGTTTGAATGTCATCTTCCAGTTCATCAACAATTTCATCAACGAGATTGAAAAGGGGTTCAATAATTACTATAATCAAATCAAGCTATTGAACCTCAAAAGTTTGCATAAAAATTGGTCAACTCACTATAGCAATCTCAAAAAGTTTCCATCTATACGTTTCAAAAAGGCGGACAAATCGGTTAACCTTGTGGCTTATTTGGATTATGAAAAGCTTGGTAAGGATGCAAAATTCGTTGGGGAAAGTCTTCCAAAGATCTTGACTAAATTCAATTCTATGATACAAGGTATCAATCGTATCAATGAAGAGAAGATACTGGTAGACAAAAGCATCGAATCCAAGAGAAACAATTCGATCAAGCAATTCAAGGTCAATATAGCTGAAGAACTCACTAGGCAATTGCGTGAAGAGGTTTCTGAAGTCTCTCAAAGTTTGGAACTGTTGAATATTTCAAATGAGTCGATTGAGAAGATATACTCTTTAAATCGTGAGAGACAAACCAAGCTTCTTAACTTGGCAAGTAAATTGAATCAAAGTTTGAACCTGACATTGAACTTCAAGCTTGAATTATCCAACTCAAGTTTCAACGTTTTGAATCGAATTTCTACTATCCAGATGGATATCGTGGATATTAAAAATGAGCTTAAGGTTTTGTCACAACCTTCAGGTTCCACTGATATCCTTTCCTATCATACCGTTGATGAGATCAAGAAAGCAGAAGATTATTTATCCTTGACAATTGATTTGCCTTTATTGTTCGGATTTATTTTAGTTGAGAAAAGAAGACAGTTCGAGTGGTACGACTTCTACTCGAAAGGAATAGTTAACAATATTTCTGAGCAATTACTGACCATTATTGATCACGAAAAGGTATTTCAAAAACTCTGGTTGAAGAAGTTTGGCAATTTTGTTTGTTTGTTGTACAATGGGGATAACACTTTGAAGCCAGTTTTACCCAGTTTGGATATCACATTAGTCAACAATAACAGACAACATGATGCTTTCAAATTCTTAAGAGACCTTGAGGTGGAAAGAGATGATTTGCTTGAATACATCACAGTAACTGAAGGCTTTGAGGAAAAATATAACTCCAACAATAATAAGAAGTTCACAGAGCATCTTAATAAGTCGTTCAAAGATTTGGTAAAATACACCAATAACATGAAGCTGGTAACTAAGTTGGTGACTTCTATGTCCAATTTCACTTCTCCTAGCGAGGACTTATCCAGCTCTAAATTGAAAAATTTAATTGAAAATGATGGCGAATTCAATGAAAATATGATCAAGGGATTGAAGTCAAGAATCAGGAAGTTAGAGGATTTGCTTCATCAACAACAATTCAAGAATTTAGCTAACTGGCCAGTGACACGAAGTTATACCCCAAGGAAGAGTTCTCCTGTACCCACATCTTCACTTTTGGCTCAGCAACAGACTCCGAACAAGGATTTTCAGTCCACTACAATGCCAAGCCCCAAAGTATCGAGTCCTAAGTTTGCTGATCTGGCTTCACCCGGACCAATATCGCCCAGTTCTAAATCGAACCCGACGTCACTTTTGCGAAAGAATTCGACATCAACACCGTTGGATGCTTCCGTTACAATTGACAAGCATCTCGATAATCTAAGACTCAAGAAAGAAAATAAAGACTTGAGTGAACAATGGAATAGATTACGGTACGAAAGCAGAACCAAGGATGACCAAATAGAAATGTTGTTGAAGCAGGTCGAACTGTTGAAATCTGAGAAACTCAATGCTAGTAATATGAACGACGGCTTAAAGAAGGAGCACGAGTCTGAACTTGAGAGCCTCAAGCAAAAGCATCAAGCCCAGTTGGCGGCAAAGGATAAGGACATAGAGAGCTTAAGAGATCAGGTGAGCCAAAACCGTTCTATCGTGAATGAATACAAGGAGATCAACAGTTCAAAGGATAGGAAAATCAGCTCATACAACAAGGATCTTGAAGTTATGAAGCAAGACCTCAAAGAAATGGTGAATGTCAAGGAAGATCTTATTTCAAATATGACGGCCAAAGAACTGGAACATATCAGAGCGACTCAAAACTATGAAAATGAAATAAAGGAACTTAAAATCAGGATCGAAGAGATAACTGAAGAATACGACAACTTTATCGATGCCTCAAACAAGAATAGCTACAATACGGAAGTGATTCATGAGTTGAATGTGGTCATAAGGGGGTTATTGGAAGCAGTTTCTGCATCAGTCGATGTTACATATAACTTTTTCTATGAATTCTGTCTTGTTCTAGAGTCTATTGGCTTATTGCTCATTAAGGAGTACAGCGAAGAGCTTAGACAGGACGAATATAAGATTACCAGGGTTAAAGGATTGAGATCCAAAAAGACCGATGACCCTAACGGTACTAATGGAGAGGTTTCATTACTTTCGATGGATGCAACACCTAGCACGAAGGTTATTGAGGACATAAAACGGTCAATGGAATGGATAAGAGATATGAAACCTACAGGAAACATTCTTGGAACTGGCTTTGATAGTGTGGAAAACGACGATGATATCAAGTCCTTATCTACTGCAATGGGGGATTTGGGTAGTGGCGATGAAGCAGGGGACCCAAATATCGAAGAAGGAGAGAAGGAGTTGGCCATATCTGACAATCTCATACATGTCTACAAGAAATATTTCAAGTCTGAAAAAGGACATGCTAGCAATCTTGAAGAACTTCTTCATGTTATTTCCTTCAAGAATGAAGACCTGGATAAATTCTTTCTTTCGGCAATTTCCAAGAGGTTCCGGGATGTTGAGGGTTTCGCTAAGAAACTAACCAAGGAAAATAAGACGAAACTTCAAGAGTTTAATAAGCTTGGTAAAAGTCTTCAGACTAAGATTTCCATGAAGAATTTTAAAGTCGACGATTTGGCATTATTTTTACCAACTAGAGTCGAAAGTATGACAGAGGTTCACTTGAAGCACCAACCATGGGCTGCGTTTAATATTGGGAGTCCTCATTATTTCCTTGATACACAAAGCCTTGCAAACGATGGCTGGGATAATAAGGAATGGTTAGTAGCAAGGATAACGGAGATCAAAGAACACAGGGTCAATGATTCTAATGTAGATAGTGACAACGAAAACCCTTTTAGATTGAGCAAAGGGATTACCTGGTATTTGGTAGAGGTTAAAGAGGAGGCAAATCTCGGATGAGTAATATAGGGAAAAAGTACTTTGTAGTTTCATCAAATTCTAATGTATATATTAATGATAACGAATGAAGAAATCTCTATATGGTTGCGTGACTAAATAAATAAGATACACTTTCACCATTATGTAATCTTCTAATGGCCTCAGCAAGAGTACCACTTATGTCAATACTGGAGATCTTCTGACATTTTTGCAATTTATCTTCGATTGGCAAAGAAGTAGTACAAACAATCTTATCCAACTTGGAGTTATTCAATTTCTTCAATGCATCACCCGAGAAGAGCCCATGAGTTACCATAGCCACCACTTTCAAGGCCTTATTATCCAATAGCACATCTGCAGCTTTGCACAAAGTCCCACAAGTATCTGCCATATCATCAATTAACAAACATACCTTGTTAGTAACATCACCCACCAAAACCATTTTTGAAACTTCGTTCGCCTTTTGACGTTCCTTATGAATCAATGCAAAATTTACATCCAATTTATCGGCAATCCCTGCTACTCTTTTAGCACCCCCGGCATCTGGTGAAACAATTATCACATCATTTAAATCATAATTGTCCTCGATGTATTTCAAAAACCGTGGTTCTGAGTATAAATTGTCCACAGGGATTCTAAAAAAACCTTGAATTTGGGATGCATGTAAATCCATTGTAATGACATGGTTACAACCAGCTGTGGTTAGAAGATTAGCCACAAGCTTAGCAGTGATGGGGGCTCTACTTTTATCTTTCTTATCTTGTCTAGCGTAGGGGAAATTAGGGATAACAGCGGTTATTCTTCTTGCACTGGCAATTCTGCAGGCATTTATTATCATCAAAAGCTCCATAAGAAAGTCATTTATGTTATTTTCTCCACATCCAGTTTGGATAATATAGACATCCTCATCTCTAACTGATTCTGCGACTGAGACGGCAGTTTCTTTATTGGTGTATTGGAATGCACCTATTCTAGCTATAG
This sequence comes from Yamadazyma dendronema, assembly GCA_030572355.1. NCBI lineage: Eukaryota > Fungi > Ascomycota > Pichiomycetes > Serinales > Debaryomycetaceae > Yamadazyma > Yamadazyma dendronema. Next base: position 326,408 of record JAJLZP010000005.1, read on the forward strand.
GCAATGAGAGCTTGTCCGCCACTGCTTTTGCAAGTTTTGGATGTGAGTTTCCCGTGATAACTTTGATGGAGTTTTGATTTTTATGCATAATATATATATATAAGGTTGGAGATAACAATTTTTTTTATTACCAGAAAATTTGCGACGCAGCAGACAAGACATCGTGGATGCATATATATTACAGAATTCTATAAAGTTCATTATATAAAGCGTATAGTTCACCGATAATGCTAACATAGTCTTGCAAAAAACAGTTCACTGACCACCAATGACTGAAGGATGTGTCAAGCGAACTGTTGACATGTTTGAAGTAGACGGACTTTAGGAAATCATTAGACACTAGATTGAAGAAATTAATCATCATTAGGATGGGGAATTGTTGGAATCTGTTGACGAGTCCGTCTTTGACCAAGTCATAGAATTGTATTAAATTAAGAAGCTCATCGCTTGTGAGCTGTATGGTGTTTGCTTGATCAAAGTTGCCAAACTCTAAACTTGATTCCTCCAATTTAATTGAAGAACTGTCGACTGAATTCAATTGAATATCTTCAAAGAACTTAGGTAAACTGTCAAGGAAAAAATCCTTGATACCATTTGTTTCCTCATTCAAAAATGCATAGTCCAATGAATCTGTCATGTTAAAAATGATCATCGAATCTATCAAATTGTTTATGAGTTCATCGTGTTCGTTGGTATCGAACACATGATTCAAATCAGTTAATATCAAGTTATTTTTGAAGACAAACTTCACTAGATTGATCAAAAGATCATTGAGACTAAGCAAACTTCTAAGCAAGAGCTTGAAGTTTGTGACATTCTTTGTGTCAAAGCTTGGGTGCTCTTGATCTACAAATCTCTTCAAGTTTTGTTTCAAAGCCCGTAAGTTATCAACTGGTTCGACTAATGTTAATTTGGGAAACACCTTTAAAAGAATCAATAAAAAGATCTTCATGTCGTTGTTATCCGTATTGAGTTCCACCCCAACTTCACTAAGTTTCGATGTCAATGCAGTACCGAAATCCATTTGTTCAGATTCACTTTCAAGTAACAGGACAAGAATCTTATCGATAGGTAGATTCAAATCATCCAAAATTTCAACTTGTGTTTCTTTAGCCCATTTTGTTACATTAAAATCCGGTGGGAATTGTAGGGAACTATCCAAATATGAATATAATGGTTTGCTGAATTCAACATTAAAGTTCAGATCGTCATCGGTTGACTCAACCTTAAGATTTGGCGAATCACCAATACTAGCAACAGGGTTGCTTACGGTTTCCTCCTGAGTGATCATCTCTTTAAACTTTTGTTTGTATTTGGCTTTAAAGATTTGATTCAAGTCTTCAAGCTCATAATTATTACAAAGAGTCGCCATCTCATCGTCAATGATATTTTCATTCCAAACAACCCCAAGATAGTTGTATTTGGATTCACCTCTCGAACCCAATCTCTTGATGATCAAATGAGGATATACCACTTTGATCAACTTACCAAGCTTTGACTGGCCAAGAATGAGTTTATGGTGTTCATTACTTGAATTCAAAGATGACGGGTATTTTAATAACAATTTTTGGCATATTATAAAGTATGTTTTGTAAAGCGATAACCGGGGGATGTTGAAATGATTCACATCTTGAGAATCTTTTGGTAATTCGATTAACATATCTTGTAAAATCTTGATGGCCAAAAATGTTCTTAATAATTCATGATAGTTAATGTTGGTAAGTCTCACTTCTTTAGAGATGTTCTGTCTGGATAAGTGATTGTAGACAGATTCGGGGTTCTTAAATATCTCCAAGATTTGATTTAAAATTTCGACACAAGATTGCAGCAATTCAGTTGTAATGTGGGTTTTGTCAATTTTGTTATTAGTACTCAACACGAGGGTCTTTTGATCATTGTACAATAAATTGAAGAAATCATCAACCGGAATTGGATTGTCCAAGGTATAAAGCACTTTCAATAAATAATTGTACATTGAAGGTGAATCGACTTCTGCGAGTCCCAGTACAAGCTCATTGAATAAAGCATCTCTATTAAAACTTTGAACCTTTTCCTCTGGTTCTGCCAAACTAAATAAATTGAAATGAGAAGAAATGGATAAATTGGCCTTATGACGGGGTAATGTCAATGCGGGCTTATGCACGGGAGTCAGCTCTTGCTTCGGAGTGGAGGAAAATGACAGGGCCTGAGATCGGCGTCTGGAGTGTCTTCTTGATGGAGAACCTCTCAAAGGTGGTCTAGAGACTGACCCAGGAGTTGTGGGTTGTTGATGAGTGAAAAGAGCCAGTGGTTGCAGCTGTTGATGTGATTGTTGCTGTGCCAAAAGCGATGATTGTGATAAAGGAGTTTGAGGTGATGCTTGAGGTGGTAAGGATTGCACTTGTCCTTGGAATCGGGAGGAAATAGGCACGTTTTGACCATAAGAAAACAGCTGAGATGAAGCAGGATGAAAAGTGGGAGGGGCCTGGGTCGGAGCACCAGTGAAAGGAGCACCACTGGAGACTACAGATCCTGGTGGAGCCGAGGATGGAGGTGGTAGGAAGTTCAGGCTGGATGGATTCGATAATGGATTCAGGTCCATCACATAAGAAGGAGGCATTGAATAGAACCCGGCATGTCGATCAGGTTGAGCAAATCTATCTTGGAGAGGGAAATTGAAATTAAGTGGATTATAGATATCTTGATCATACATGCTTTGATCAATGGTGGTTGGAGAATGTGCAGATTGAGGATTAGAATGCGTAGGTGAAGACATGTGATGGGACAAATTTGTTGATAATATTGGGGATGCTAACTCCTGAGGTTTGCCGTGTTGGATGTTAGACTGGGAGGAACCTACCGTAGAACCAGCGACGGTGGCCAAGTTCGTATTTGTTGATTTGGGTACTGATAATGGAGTTGTTGGATTTCGATTTGGGCTATGGCTGGGCAGTTGATCCAGAAAGTAATACCCCACATTCAGTAAAGACGATTTCTGTCGTTTATGAGATTGATAGTTTTTTGGCATATCATGAACCAGAGTCGACACTTTTGGTATTATATCAATAAGTAGATTAACAGTTTTGGGATCAATCAGACCTCAACTGTAAATAAAACAAAAAAAATGTGTGCAGTAAGAAAAACAAAAATAAATACAATGCCAAATCGGGAGCCACGAGAAACACGAATAGGAATGTAATTTATGGAATGTCAAATGAAATAAAAGGACCACTAGTAAATAATGGAATAAACAATTGAGTTTAGAAATCAATAAAAAGGGTCTATAATATATCAAGTTTTAAATAGTTTGATATCAAGGTAACAATTGATGATCCTTTGTAGTATGTTGTTGGTGGTGTGTGTAAACCTAAATTCTAAATTTGAACAATTCTTTTTATTTTATTTTTGGTGCTGCAGCTGCAAGTCAAGATCGGAGATATGTGGGAACCAAGGGACCGATTACTAGGATAGTATAAATTGAATGATTATCAGGGGTCCTTTCAAATTAAATGACCATCAAATTCTCTGGTTGCTAATTGTAGATGATTGAATAGGCTAATACACAAAACAATTTTTTTATGAATCACTCCTGGTTGCACGGTTGCCACTTCTGAATTGGATGGGTTGTTACTAGGAGTAATGCGGGTTGTAACAATAAGGTTAACCGTAAACCGTGACTTAGCCCGGGAACTTGTTAGACTAGAAATTATCAGGGGTTGGAGGTTGTAGTCAAATCACCAATTGACTAAGAAAATTAAATTAATGATTTGGTGATGGTTGCCGGGACAATTAGTAATGACAAATGTGGTTTAGAATATTTGTCCCGTTTTGGGTATTGTGTGGGATATGACAATTAATACTAATGCGACCACACTTAGTTTGCTTTTAAACCTGCGACTTGGGTGGTAAAACCGAATGAGTTTTTATGTTATAAAAACCAGGTTGGAATTAATTAACTCCTATATTGGGAATGGGAATGATATATAAAAAAATCCTTACCTTCTGATGACTTTGTTATTCTCGTGTTTTCGTTTTATCCAATTTGTTTTCATTTTACTTTACTCGTCAATGTAACCAATTTCGTCTAATTGGCTCAAACGCAGTCCGGTAATTTTCATTGTTTAGAGTTTTTTATTCCTGTAAATAGTCGCCAATTTATAAGTCTCGTCTATTGAGAATTCGGATATACAGGGTTTTCAATACAGGCTGAATATCCTTATTAGATGGGGGTTTGGAGCATATCTGATCTATTAGGTTTCTCATTAGCCATGGCATGACCGTTGCGCCTGTATTAAATTCTCCACCTTATCTTATCAGTTTACTTAACTGAGTAACAACAAGATGTTAATGTTGATACACTATTAACCCTACATATACTTCAATCCATAGCCCGGTTCAATTCATATTGGCAGTGCCTTGAATTATTCTCGGTCGAGTCATCCTTGTGCGTACTAGTACTTTATCGGGTAATAATGTGTAGGAAGTCACGAGAGTGTGCCACAAGGGGAACACGGTAAGGACTGCAGAGTAAGGAGCGAGAACTGAGGTTAGGGTTAAGATGATAAGATGAAACCATTGTTACTAGGACCTTTTTTGATGGGTTAAATAATCAATTAGCTGAAAATGATGTTACATTCTTCGTTGGCGGGTTAAAACTGCTTCTCTTAAATTACTTCTTTTTCCGGTACGTTTCCCTAGTCATGTTTCCGTTATATTTTCACCGTAATCGTGTGATAAACAGGGGAGGATTGCTATTCCGCAGCGGCAATAATCAGGGGTAACATAAGCATTATGTGAGCTTGGGTTCATGTACCCGGGTTTGTGTGAGTGGGGGTAGAGGTCAATTTTTGTTTTCTAATGATAAAGTTTGGAAATGCAGGTTTTCTTCCATTTACATAATTGCAACCCTCAACCCTAAACTAAGTTTTCAAGTATTGGCAATTTGGTTGCAATTTCTCCCCTAAGCTTTGGGTGGGGAAGTGAAAACTTTAATTCAAAGGGTGGAGAAACTGTATATGAAGGACTTTACCCTCTTACTGCTGAATGAAGCTGTATTTCACCAGTTTCATTTACATTTCTATACAGACACAGAGAATTGTTAAGAAAATTGGAATAAGCCGCAAAAAAAAAAAAAAAATAAAAAAAAAAGATTTTAACTCGGCTGCGAAAAATGGCACAAAGTTTATTTCCCTTATGGTAACTTAAGCACAGCGATCATAGATATTCTCTCTTACATTTATATATATCTATCCACATAGACTTATGACATGTGCATAGACTAGCTTATAACTTTGGTTTTTGTAATTGGGTCGATAAAATTTCTTTCATCTCATTGGCAGATTCGGTCAAGTACCACTTCAAGTATTTTGATTCCAATCCATTACCCTTCTTGCAAGAAATATGAACATGGAGCCAATCTTTGTTGATCAAATAGGCACAACCGAAACCATCATCGATGACTTGTGACCATCCCCAACTTTGGAAGAATTCAGATGGAATTTGAGAAGAGGAAATGTACCAAGTTTGAGAGTAACTGAAGATTGGATCAGTGAAAATTTCTGGCACATCCTCACCAGGCTTCAACATTTGTTTTAAACCAAACAAGTGTCTATCAACACCCTTACCATCAGCGGCTTCAACTAAGTAACCAACATGTTGCTTACAAGCAGCATTGAAAGTGTTGATTTTCTCTTCAACAGTGGCATTCAAGTCGGTCCAGGTTTCGACAAACTTCTTGGATTCGTTGGAAGCAACTCTACCGGTTTCGGTTCTACCCTTTAAGTACTTTCTAGTTGCGGCAGATTCATAAGTTGGTCTAACCTTACCGGTATATTTATAGTAAGCCAATTGTAACATCATTTGTACATAGGCATCAGGACTGACCTTGAATTGCTTAATCAAGTTCTTACCGTATCCATAGTATTGGAAAAGTTCTTCGTCATGATCGTTGATGGTCTTGTCAAACTTTTCGATGGCACCGTAAATATCAGCTCTAACTTTAGGATTGATGTCCCATTTCAATAATTCAGGAGTTAATCCAGCAGGTAAGGCAGGTTGAGAAGACAAATCAGCAATGAAGCTGGCTGGATCAAGCTTGAAGATTTCGGAAAGAATGTAATTATTCATTTGGACGGTAGGAGTGGCATCCATTCTGGAGTGTTCACCCAAGAAACCAGAATTACCATTAGCACTGATGAAGAATTCTAAAGGCTTATCGAAGAATCTGTTTTGCCCATCACCGTGCCAGCAGTTTCTAGACTTTTCTTCAATAGTGACTGGACTGTGATTATCCAAACAAATAACGAAGGAAGAAGCAAAGATAGTTTCAAGACTAGATTCGTTGATTGGAGACTTAATCAAAGCTTCATAACTGCTCAAGTATTCATCTCTGTTCAAAGAGGTCAAGGCACCCAAACCGATATCTTTTGGTAATTTGGAGTTATCATTGACAATGGCTTGGAATTGGCTATACAATTGAGCCTTGCTGACTGGTTCACCATTAACATGATGAGGAACCTTGTAGAAGTGATTGTTGATGATCACAGTGAAATATTGATGTTCAGCACCATCATACACTTTGGTAAAATCACTACCAGCAGCTGGGACTCTGGAATTGTTGAACATATAATTGAAAGCATTCATACAGTATGGATTACCCTTGATTACTTCTGGTTCCAAAGTCTCATTTTGAACATCCAACATGAATTGGATGGTATAGTAACTGATAGCAGTGGCCTTAAGAAGTTGGGACTTACCAATAGCATTGTTAAGATCTTTATGACTAAAGAAATAAGAAACATAAGGGACTACTGGATCCCTATAAGACATATAAGCATAGTCATCCCAATATTCAGCTAACCAGTTATCTTTACCTTGAGCAAAGGTTTCCAATCTAGATTGTAATTCTGGACCTCTAGATTTCTTGAACTCTTCAACCTTTTTCTTACTTACCTCAAGCTGAGCAGGTGTTAAAAGGGGTTCAATACTCTTGATGTATTTAGCAGCAGTTTCATCCAAGGATGGGACTGGCAATTTTGGTAAGCTGGATTGGTATTTAAATAAATCACCTTTAACAGTGGTCTTGGAGAATTGTCTTGTCATATTCTTCAAACTAGTCTTGTTCAAATTTTTTAACATTATATTTCAAGAAGCCACGAATTAATTTTTCAATATTCGAAGATTTTCAATTATATTTATAGTGTGTTTTTTTTGTGGGGGTGACCGAGGAATAACTAGAATATTGTGCAATCCAAATTACCATTACGTGCCGGAGTGCGCGCAGTTTAGCAGGAGGTTTACGGGAGAAGAGTCTGGGGATGGTGCTACATCCGCGCCAGCAATGCCAATCCCTATGGTGGTAAGCTTGCACCACCAACTAATAGCAATTTCTTTTATATATCTGATGCTTGAAAACCGTATAGATCCCCGGAGATAAGACCGGGACCCATGGGTAAAAGGAAGCAATGTTAAATTGTGACATAGACTATAAAGTGAAATATACCTGATACTAGTTCCAAACCTTTGATCTGATAACTGTCCAGTACTTTGGCCCGAAACTACTAACTTGATAATTTCAAATGCACCCAAAGATTTCAGCTGCACATGAATAGTTCAGACCACTCGGACTTTGTTCCGCGAATCACCAATCATTTTACCGCCTAGTAACTGAAGCTCCGGTATTGGTAGTGGCGCTACCCCAAAGTTCGCGAATATGAATTCGCAACCACCCGCGGCGGCCCAGGGTATTGTCGGGCCCGCCGTCTTAATAACTACCGCACCACCCGAACCACGGTACCTGATGAGGTTTTGTAAGTTATGTGCCGGACGTGTCTCATTCTTCAAACCAAGTCGAACATCTTTGCAACAGTTCTTACTTCCTGACTTCCTGTCAGATCCCTTCATACATACACAATACCGAATGATAGATCTATGGGCATATACCACAATTGTCCTCCTAATATTGTACATCGTCATGATGCTCATGGCGTACCTAGGCTTCCATGAAATATGGCTGAATTACCAGACACAAAAAATTTTCATGTTGACTAGTTCTGAATATGAACCAGTCACTATACTAAGACCCATCAAAGGAATTGATCCCGAATTGGAAAGTTGTCTCGAGTGCTCCTTTCAACAACAATACCCACCCGATAAACTTGAGATTATATTTTGCGTGGATGATGCCACAGATGAGTCCATGCCAATTTTACAAAATCTTATTACCAAATATCCTATGGTCGATGCCAAAATCTTAATCTCCAAAGAAGATTTAACTGGGAGAAAGATCGATCATTTTGGTCCAAATCCCAAGGTCAATAACCTTGCAAAGGGGTTCTTATCTGCCAAATATGATATTATATGGATCATGGATTCGAATGTATGGGGAGGTCCAAACCTTCTCATTAATTCGATCAAGTCTCTCAATTCCAATTTGATCGATGGTGGTAAACCCAACAGATCATTTTCTAATCGTAAAGTTAAGCTAGTTCATCATGTTCCGTTGGCATTGTCCATCAACAATGACTCCCTGATATTCGATAAACTTGGGATTAAGTTGGATGAGATGTTTTTGTTCAGCTCCCATTGTAAATTCTATATTTCATTGAACAAGTTCATCCCTGCTCCCTGCGTCAACGGGAAGAGTAATATTTTCAGGAGACTGGATTTAGATTTGGCGGTGTCTCAGATCCCTTATAAGAATAATCCATTTTTTCAAGATGTCGCTATAAAACAAAGTGCTAAACATTTGAGGGCAATGGGCCCTGGAAATAGTCTTAAGTTCTTCAGTCAGTATATTGGGGAGGATAACATGATTGCCATTGCTCTTTGGGAATTTGTTTTCTGTAGAACTACGTTAACTTCTGATTTGGTTATCCAACCACTCAATAAACTTGAGACCAGTAAACATGGGATTATTCAATTCTTCAAGAGAAGAATCAGATGGTTAAGAGTTAGAAAGTATATGGTATACCTGGCTACATTAATTGAACCAACAACCGAATCAATTTTATGTGGACTTTTCGGTACTTTATCTATAAGTTATCTTGTTTTTGACAAGTTTTTCATCAAAAAGTTTTTCATTATCCACTTGATTTTATGGTATTTAACGGATTTATGGCAATATAATATCCTTATGACCAGGATCCAAAATAGTGTTCACCCTTCATGGCTCAAATTTAACTTCGATCTATTAGAATGGTCTTGTATTTGGTGCTTAAGAGAAGTATTTGCATTCCCAGTATGGTTGATAGCTATATTAGGACAAGAGATAGATTGGAGAGGTAAACCATTTCGGATCAAAAGTGACTTGACAGCTGAAGAATTGTGATAAATAGAGAAAATTTGACAACCATGAGCATTCACCTGTTAAACTATACCAGAACTGGTCGCGAGGCTAAAGTTGCCTTTAAATAGATTGTACATAGATTTTTTTTTTGCAAAATACGCCATTATGATTAGTTCAAATATCATTGTAAAAAATAAGGTTTGGAAGATGTGTGTTCAAATAATAAACTTGAGAAGGAATATTCTTGTTTTTCACTCCACCTACTAATTACGGTACAGGTCTACAACAATAAACTTTAGTGAAAACCCAAAAAAATTGAAGTGCGAATTTGTTTCAGTGAATTATTTGTAGTCAAAAATTGAATTGAGTCTCGCCTACTACTATTTATAACTAATACTTACTCCATACTCCATTAAATAAGTGATCCATTGCTCGTTTTTTAGGACTTATCCATATAAATCCATATTTACAAAAGTTGCATCCAGTTTTTCCTCGATAAAACACGCTTTTGATTTTTGTTTCGATCTCATTACACGTTCCCTCCTCGTCAATCACATTTATTCGATATCTGTCTAGATAATGACTACGATTAGTGAGAGTCATGATCCATTCTTGGATGAAAGTCTCCAAAATTGTAAGAAATGCCATCTTCCAATTTACGAAGGTCATGCTTACGAATTAGGTGATGATAGGTGGCATATTAACTGCTTTAAATGTTCCAAATGTAATAGTTCATTGGGGTGTAATTCTAATTTTTTGGTGTTGGGTAATGGTAATTTAATTTGCTCAAATTGTTCATATAACTGTAAACAATGTGGCAAGAAAATTGATGATTTGGCCATTCTAACGGGTGATCAAGCTTATTGTTCTTCATGTTTTAAATGTCGAGCTTGTAAGCAAAAAATCGAAGATTTAAGATACGCAAGAACCTCCAAGGGTTTATTTTGTATGAGTTGTCATGAGAAGTTAATGGCTAAAAAGAGAAAGTATGATCAAAGGAAAAAGGGCATAAAGAAAGATAAACCTGCAGCTTCAGATCGTAATGTCCGGAATGATCCTTATCAGTATAAACCTCAATCTTCATCTTTAGAGGGCACAGGATCTTCCTCAACCGTGGAGGTATCAACTCCCTTAATGAATGAGTTAGAAGAGAAACCTTTGTTTCAACCTAAACCTCAAATGGCTTCCGCATCGGGGTTGCAAAGTCAATCTGAATTATACGAATTATACGATAGATCAGGTTCTCCAACTCCTAAAGTCTCATCGAAACATTCGAGTGTGAATGAGCTCAATCTGCATCATGAGATCACTAGATCCTCGTCAGCCTTCTCCAAAGATAAAGACTTGCCCGTGGCACCTGAGCTGGTCACTCAAACTCAGTCACAGCCTTCGCATCAACCTCAGCATACGCGACCTACACCACAACTTCCAGCTCAGCCCCATCAAGAACATCATCAACAGCTACCCCCAAGAAAAGCACCAGAGCCTCCTACAAACCAGCAGGTTGAGGGTCAAAGGGCCACGATTGAAAGAGAATTCTCAATTGAAGAGATCAACGATTCGGACGATGAACTCAGACAACGTGACCAAGTTAAGAACTCGACCCCAGATATGCTTCAGCCAGCTGTAGACTTGAACCAGCATAGCTTGAAACCAGTGGAGTCTCCTGCATCTATATCACGTACAATGTTTCAAGGGAAGAATCTTCTTATTCTTTCTCCAGGACAACAAAATGATGCCAGTGATGAACTTCTTCGGTCCCCCAGGTCACCAGACAACAGTGGAAACAATCAAGAGAGAGATACCCTTTCTGTTATGGATGATGGTCCGAAATCTAGATCAAACTGCCCCTCCCCAATGGCCAAAAGTAATAGGCATGCAAGAGTCATGGAAGCCAATAATAATGAGACTTACAGTAATGACAATAATGACACTATCGATGGTATAAGTCATTCCAATGGGGATGATCCGGAGCTCAGTAAAGATGACACCAATGCCACGATTGAAAGCTCCTTACCTGACCCCACCGAACTCGCCACACCTAAGAGGAAACAGCATACTGCACCTGCAAGCTTAACCTCACCTCCTCCTAGGGCTCCTTTACCTTCCGTGCCTTCAAATCCAAATACTCCAAGTGCTAACAACAGAAACTCCCAGTTGTCCGACCACTACTTCCTCGAAAAGGCTATCAATAACGAAGAATTCTTGAATGGTCTTGGTTTAGAAGGGATCGAGTTTGCTGATTCTCCAAATGCACAGAAGAAACGGAGTAATTCCAACCAATTCTTGAAAAATTCAAAGGTAGTGGTAAATCCAACTCCAACTGTCACCAACCTTGAGGAAAATAATGATGATAATTCTGGACTCAATAGGAAACAAAGTGTTGTGAGAACACCACGTTTAGGTTTGAGACACAAAAGATCTATAAGTGGTGGAAGCCACAGTGCTAGTAACAGCATCTCCAAATTAAATTTCTTCAAGTCTAAGGAAGATAGAGGACACTCTCGTCATGTTAGTGAAGGATCTATTGCCGGAGGAAATATAATGAATGGAAACTCGAGCACTCTCATGGCACCAGGTTTCACTGCTGCTCTTCATAGCCGATCAAACTCAGACACGAATTACATTAACCACAAAAGTTTCGAGTTCGCTGATAATCTTGCGGGATTGGGTGACGTTGATATCAGGGACCTTAGGCAAGAAATAAGTGTACTTGAACATCTGAAACTTAATTTGACCCGTGACGTTCGCAAGTTGCAAGATGAGAAGATGAAGCTCAGCGAGGATGTTGATATAATGAGGGCTAAATATAACGATGAGTTCCGTAAATACAACACTTTGTCTAAGGAGGTGAGTGACTTGAGAATGCAGAAACGTGATTTAGAGTCCAAAGGCAGTTATAACGAAGAATCGGGACAGTCACAATACTATATTTCTCATCATTCTTCTCAATCGTCTTCATCTTTACTTAATAATCCAGCTGATATAACGGTGGAGGATAATGTCGAGACTCAAAAGGCCACCAAGTTAAAATTCTGGAGAAGAGCTAAGATTGGGTTCAACAATGCTAATGGGAATGGGCCAAACTTGGTTGCACCACTGTCCTACAATACGCAACTGACACCCAGTAAACACGATGAAGATAAAAAAGGATTTGGAGCCATGAGCAAATCCAGATCAACAAACATTTTGGACTCCTTTTTGAATGGTAGCAACCAATCCAATGAAAGTAACAGTAGTGAATCAGAAGCTCCTCTTTTCAATTCTAGTATTGAGAAGAGATCCAAGTATGAGAATTCCAACGTTCCATTGATCATCACCAGATGTATCAAAGAAGTAGAAGAGAGAGGTTTGGATATGGAAGGTATCTATAGAATCTCGGGAGGAAATCTGACAATTATTGCCATTGAACAAGCATTCTCGAACATTAATCCTAAAAACAAAGATGATAAGTATTTGAATAAGTTGAACGAGGCACTTGATTGTGATATCAATGCTATTACCTCTGCATTAAAAAGGTATTTGAGAAAGATTCCTGATCCATTGATTCCTTTTGACGTTTATAATGATTTCATCAAACTCAATTCAATCCAATCACACGAAAAGAAGGTCAGTGAATTCAAGCAAAAGATCATTGACAGATTACCAGACGCAAATAGAGAAGTTCTTGAATTATTGAGTAAACACTTGGATCTTGTTGCATCTTATTCATCAGTTAACCGTATGAATAATAAGAATTTATCCGTGGTGTTTGCTCCTACAATTGCCAGAGATGAGACTGGCCAACGTGAAATGATGGATATGGGAAGCAGAAATGATATGACTGAGTTTTTCCTCAACAACTCCAAGGAGTTCTTTTAATTAAAGTTGAATGACGTGTATCAAACTATTTACAGTAATCAGAATGCATTTGATGGATGAAGTTTTTGATAAATTGGATCAAGTTTTGTCACATATTGGATGATAGTGTATGTGTAGATGTAAATAATCAATAGAAACTAGTGAATATCTTTAATTTGATCATTCAGATACATTTCAAGTCTTCTGGTCCCCGTCCTTATCAAATGTTCTATAGCACTGAATTGCTTCTTCGGGATCGTCTTGTACTTGTAAAATTCATCATGTGTAAACTTTAACCAGTGGCTCCTGGTTTCTTTAGGTTTTTTGTACGCCATTCTCACACTTTGTCTATAAAGGTGTATCACCTGTTTCTGGATTCCCGATAACTTCATGGTTCAACTTGCTTTACCAATCTGTGATTCATGATTATCGATAATCTCGGTGCAACTCGCATTTGGGTGTCGTGGCAAAACCATGATGACCTTTCTCCAGTATTGGTGTAATCTAGGTAGATACTACTATTCCCTGCCAAAACAAAAATATAAGGAGATTTCTACCAACTTCAACTTTGTGGGAAGCATATGGGTATCTCTGCAATTGCTGCCCATCGCTTGATAATGTGTAAGTCTTTACGATGACGAGAATCTTCTTTTCTTCTTGGAGACCAGATATAGTAGAGATCTCCCTGCATTAAAGCTACTGCCAACGATTAAGTTACTAAATATACAGTGACAAACGAAGTTGGGTAAACTATAAATACCGGATACTCATTCAGTGAAGGTGGATGGTACCCTTTTCATAGATTGTCCATACCATAAGACACTGTAGATTATAAACTGGGATTGAATATCGTGAACCGTCTATTATATTAATATTAAAACTCATAAAAATACATAATTATTACTTCATGTTAGTGAAGTCAACTTCACCTTCTCTGGAACCATCACAGTCACCGTGCATACCACAGGTGCAGTTAGATTTATTTCTCTTACCACAAGCACAAGCTTCAGAGGCGGCAGGAGCAACGTTTTCAACGGCAGCTTTAGAGCAAGTACATTGCATAGCAGGTTTAGCTCCACAAGAGCAAGTGGATTTCTTAGCACAGATACAGTCAGTAGAAGAACAAGCCATATTTTATAAAATAATGATTAAGTTGAAAAGTGATTAACAAATTAAGAAGTTTAGGCCTTTGCCTGTCTTTTTATAGTTTATCACACCACCAGCAGAAATTCGCAGCCATTCTAAAAGATCTTGCCAAAAAAGAAACCCTTAGATTCGAGCCAATCAAATCGCGCGAGTTTGTAATCAATATATGATGTGTATTTTTGTTTGCAACCATTTGGGAAAAGAGCCAATAACAAACCAGCTGAAATTGCTGACCACCACCAATAATGAAGATAATGGTTTTGATTAGAACAATAGATGTCAGACTTACCGGATTGGGAATTTGCCTATCACTTACGTAACATTTGGTTGAATCTTTCATGCAATATTGATCCCATTTCTCTTGATGAATCCCCTTCATTAGATCTGCGCGTTTCTTCTTGATACTCTGGATGTTCTTTATTAATATCCATTAACACGTCCTCGAACAAGTTTGATATGGAATTGGACTTTTGGGTGTTATCCTTGGAATTACCACCGTGGTCGGACTGATCTCCTTGTTGTTGTTGCTGTTGATGTGTTATCACTGAATGATAGACCGTAGAAGCCAATGAGTTATGTCCTGTATGTCCTGTGTGCCCTGTATTACCTGTCTTGTCTTCTATAAAGGGGCTGTCACCTTCTCCATCTCCATCCTTGGAAGCCGATTTTTCTACCCTTCTTTTCTTGTTACTCGCTTGTTCCATTCTCCTCCTTAAGTCGATTGTTTCAAGCTCGGGAAGAGAAATATCTTCATTTTCATGTACATTGTCATCCTGCACTATTCGATCAGATGTCTTAGGTGCTGCATCAATAGCTGGCTCAGTGGAAGCCAATCCGGTGATAGTTGGAGGTCTCAAATCACTGTCGTCATCATTATACTCATTTCTTATCTCAACTGGTGTCCTCACTAACGAGGCTCTTGCCAGATCGGTGCCCTGTCTCTTACCACTATTTGAATTACCTGGTGCTTCAGGCCTAACAATCTGTGGAGTACGAGGAAATCTTTGAATGTCAGAGCTAGGCAAACCGGGGGACTCCATTCGTTGACGATGTCTTTCATCCGATTCACTGGATTGATTTCCTCCTATCTCTGATACTAAAACAGGAGGTTCTGGTAATGTAGGTGATGAATCTCGTAAACCTTTGATCATAGATGACCTTCTGTTGAAATCATCTTCCCTCAGAGGTGTTTTAGGTCGACGGTTCTTTCTAGGACTTATTGAAAGTCTATGATATTGGTCGAGTGACTTTCTCATGGTATACACAACCCCATCGTCATGATGTTTAGTAGGAGATTTATCATCCAAACCCAAATTTGTTGTCATCATAGGTGGAGGATTGAGATTGAGACTCTCGCTATTTTCAAATCTACTAACAAGCTTCTTGCCTGGATTTCTATTGTCTTGTGGGGTTGATGATACTATATTCTTGCCGGGATGCTGTTCGGTAGACCAAGTAGGGGTTTGTTCTTCTATATTCCCTCTTAACAATGGGCGCTTGAAATTGGTTGGAATTGGAGCTGGTTTGGTTGTAGAAGTAGTCCCTTGCTTGGGATTTTCGGATTCTTCATCCAGTAACAATATGTTGTTTTGACTATCAGGAATAGGCTTGGACATGGGGGATTGATAACTGGTAAGTTCAGCATTGGCAGACAGTTCGAAGAAATACTTCCAGTAGTTGACATTTTCCCAAACAGATTCGGTCGATTTGGAATATTGCCTTATTATAGGAAAGATTTTATCGTTCAATACCACATTTGATTTGGATAGGTTTTTGTCAATATCTTGTAATGTGGAAGTGATAGCTTGTTCTAATTGTTGCAATTCAAGAGTAGCCTTTTCCCTTTCACTCAACCCATCTTCCTCGAGAGAAGCGGTATTGGAACTTGAATTGAGGTGTAGATTCCTCTCGTGTACTGTACTCTTTCTGCGAGCTGAGGAAGGGGCAATTGAGTAGCGTTTTATGTTACTCATGTTATTGTTATAAAGACGCGTTTATTTGGGTTTGATTTTTTGGTTTTTTTTTCTCATTTTTTCGAGACAATCTCAAGAATTTTCAACTATCAATTTTTGAAGGAATGGGTAATATCATGTCAGTGTCCTTTGCTCCAGAATGTACTGATAAGAAGACCAAGTACGATGATTGTTTTAACAAATGGTATACAGAGAAATTTTTGCAAGGAAAATCTATGGAAAATGAGTGTATTCAATTATGGGATGACTACATCACTTGTGTGAATGCTGCCTTAGCAAAGCACCAAATTAAACCAAGTTTGGATAAGGCTAGAGAAGATCAGCCATTTTCTCCAGAAGAGATCAAAAGTATCAGTGAATCGAAAAAATAGACCCTTGCCCTAGAACCTGTAAATAGTTAAATGACATAATGACTTCACCAGATGTGTACTACTATTCTCATGCCCCTCAATATCACTTCAGCCATCATTAAGCTGATACCTCTCAAATGAACTCTTATGGACTTTTCAAATTCCTTTTATAAACACATGTCCGGCTTCGGTCGACCTTGTACTCTGGGGTCCCATACAACACTAACTCGCGCATAATTATAATTTCTTCATCATGCTAGTGGAAGAAATCCCCAAAAAAACGGCAAATAGCTCCACCACCATCCATTTCAGTTCCTCGATCAACCTATCGGCAAGACTGTATTCTAGACTGAATCAGAATGTGGAAGAAGCAGCACAACCAAAGGCCAAAAAGGCCAAGGTCAATTATAACTTGAATGATTTAATGAATAAGCAGATCCAATCAAGCGACCCTTCACAACTGTCGTCTGGCCCTTTGAAATCTTCTCAACAACTTAATCTCGAAAGATTGGCCACAAAGCGAGTACTTGAACTCAGCAAGGAGAGTAATCAAACCAATTTTGAATTACCCAAAAACTTTGAATATAGAAGCAGTAACAAATCAAAAGGTGTGAGGCAAGGAAATACTCCAGGAACTAAAAAAATCTTATCAGCCCGTCGTAATTTGAATCTGTACTTTGAGGAGGAGCGGAACTTAGTGTCCATTAATTCCATCTTGAGTTTAAATTACCAATATTTGGACCAACTTGACTCCTATGATCCCCACCTCAAATCTACTAATAAGAAGAACAAGCATCAAAAATTATTCCGTCCCAGAATCAAACTTTGTTGTATTTGCAGTAATATATCCACATATACCAGATGTCACAATTGTGGGTTATTCTACTGTAATATCAAATGTTATAGAATCCATCAGGAGAACAGATGTTTATAGAATTACGACTTACGATGTACTATATAGGATCATTAATTGTTATGCTCCATTAATCCAACAAATTCCCTCCGCCCCTAAAACACTCCGACATAACACTACAGTCCCCGAGTCTCTCACACAAGGGATATACCGTCAGAACCCCGAATTAACAGATTCGTTATGCATTTACTACTATTGACTTTCGCAGCCATATTAAAGTTGGCCGTGGTAGCTGCTCAAAGAAACGACACTCAACAGCCAACTCTTGATGCCCCTAGTGACTACAGCGATTTGGTTGACTATGCTAATATTGTGTCTTTCTCTTACTGTGTCAATTTAGGCCTCGAACGGGGTATGTTAGGTGAAGAAGCAGCCAATTGTAAAAGCACCCTATGTAACGATGAACGGTACCGAAATATTGAAGTTAAAGAAGTGTTTGACTTTAATACCATAGAAAGCGTTGGTGCTGGTTTTTTTGGGGTTGACCGTTCCCGAAGAAGAATCATTCTTGCTTTCAGGGGGACAAGCACTAAAAGAGATTTGTTCGCTAACATGAATTTCTTCCAGAAGAAATACAGGCCCTTGAAAGACATAATAGGTAAGTCAGAAAGGCTTGAAGAGTGTCATAGATGTAAGGTTCACCGAGGCTTTTACAACTTCGTTGAAGAACATTGTATTCATATTATAATGGCCGTTAATCGGCTAAAACAGCAGTACAAAGGGTATGATTTATTAGTGTTGGGACATTCCTTGGGAGGAGCATTTGCCCTCCTAAGTGGCATAGAATTTCAGTTGTTGGGTATTGAGCCTACCGTGGTGACATTTGCAAGTCCTCGAGTTGGTAACCAGGAGATGGTGAATTATGTGGATGAACTTTTCAATTCTAAGCTGGTATCAGAATCATCGACCAAACACCAAAAATTAGAGAAAGGCTTTATTCGTGTTGTACATAAGAACGATATTGTTCCTATGCTCCCGCCTTCTTTTCTTGGTTTCGTGCATGGTGGTGTAGAGTATTCAATCGTTAGTGAGAAGCTCCCCCACTCACCAGATAAAATTGAAAGGAACGGTCAATTATCTTGCCAAGATCATTCCATTTCACTTAGGGAGGATGTGAAGAAACTTTTTAATTTACTTCCAGAGTTCTTCACCAATTTCGAACATACCAATTATTTTGTCAAAATAACAGGGTGCCAACAAAATTAAAAATCAAGAATCTGCCAATTTCACTATTTGCAACCAATTTTCGTTTTGGCTGCGAAAATATTTTGTGGTTATTTATCATGATACAACTTTTACTGATACTTCATATACTTTTAACCATTGGAGCTGTTGCTGCAAAAGAAAACTTCATACAGAAAGTTGATGAATTCAGAGATTATAAACAGTTGGTTGAGTATGCAAATATAGTCTCATTTGCCTATTGTATCAAACGAGGACTTTCACCTGGTAAACTCAGCCAAAGACTGACAAAATGTTCAATGGATAGATGCAGGGATAAGGAATATGAGAATATAGAAGTGATTTCTACATTTAATTTCAACGAATTGGGCGATGTGGGTACCGGGTTTTATGGTATTGATATAAAGAAAAAAAGAATTATATTGGCATTTAGAGGTTCTGGATCCAGAAGAGATTGGTTTGCAAATATTGATGCTATGCCTAGAATCTATGAGCCATTAATCAATTTGGTGGAAGAAGAAACAAAGGTTGAATGTCACAATTGTCGTGTTCACAGAGGGTTCTACAATTTCTTGAAGAAGAATGCTATTGGGATCATGTCGGATGTTAAGCATTTGAAAGACAAGCACAAAGGATACAAGTTATTGGTCATTGGACATTCTTTGGGAGCTTCGTTTGCTCTCCTTAGTGGTATTGAATTTCAGCTTATGAAATTAGACCCGCTAGTAGTGACTTACGCCAGTCCCAAGGTTGGAAATATGGAAATGATGCGGTTTGTGGATGATTTGTTCGATACTCCCCTGGTGGCAGATATGTCATTGAACGAACATGATTTCAATACTGGTTACATCAGAGTCGTTCATAAAGGAGATATGGTTCCTTCTTTGCCTCCAACAAGTGTCTTCAGACATGGTGGTGTAGTCTATTATATTAATAAGGAAGAACTGCCTCACTCTCCCGAATCAATTGAGAGGAGGGGATCATCATCTACAGATTGGGAGGTTTGGAATTCTAATGCCCAATTCGATCCCGGTAAGTTTTTCCCCGGTTCTACAGGTAAAGAGAGCCATTCCACCTATTTTGTCAAAATAACTGGATGCAAATGATATCCCTAACAATCATACTTTTATTCTATTTACATGCATGCAATCGAAATTAATTTCTCCGATTCACACACCTTCTCTCTGCTTTTACCTACGCTTTCACCTTTTTCCAATTCATATTTGTTGATTTTCTCCCATCCTTCCCAATTAACAACTTGGAATTTGGCCAATTGTTCGTCTAATTTGTAGTTAGTTGATTTTGTATGGGTATCAGCAATCAAGTCATGTATTATGTTTTCAGCAGTGTCAAAAGAATCCATCATTGTTGAAGCAATGACACCCTTGGGACCATTTTTGATCCAACCAGAAGTGTAAAATCCAGGCTTGTAAATTGGATTTTTTGGATCGCTTGTTTCGGATGCAATGATTCTGCCACCTCTATTGGTGATTCGATTACGTTCTTCACTGAATAAAATCTCATTAGAATCAAAGTCTTTCAAAGCAGTACCCTTGTAACCAATAGAAAGAATTACCAAGTCATTTTCAATTTCAATAGGTTCCGAGTCTTCATCCAGGACGATTTTGTATCCATCGTTGTCTTCATTTGGTTCCACTTTGGTCTGTTTGAAAATAGTTTTCGACAAAAGAGACTTATCAGAGTCGCTAGCAACAAACTCCAGAGGACTTTTAAAGTATTGAAATGACCATGTTTTTTTAGGATTACCCTCAGTTGGGGTATCATATTTCTGTAATAACGAAACTCTTCGCTTGTTGACTCTATCAAGCTTCTTGATAAAAGGCTCATAAGAATCAAACACTTTCTGTTCAACTGGAATGAACTTTACTTTACCACTTTCATTTAACTCCAATAGTTCCCTCAATTCTTTGTTGGTGAAAGCACTCTCAAGGAGCCCTCTTCTTGCAACTATATTAACCCTTTCAACAGCACTTGTCTTTAAGATTTCAACTGCTTCGGAAGTGATATCAGTGGACGACCAATGCAGGATAGGGTCCGCAAGTAAAACCCGGGCAACATCTAATGCAACATTACCATTTCCGATGATGGTGACGGATTTTATTTTGTCAAGTGGTGGAGGTTGGAAATGGTTATTAGAACTGTAGAAATCAGGGTGTCCATTATACCAGTTCACAAATTGTCGAGCAGATATCACCCCTTTCAAATCACTCCCTGGGATTTTTAATTTATTATCTGAATTGACACAGCCATAAGATAACACAACCGAATGATAATTCTCTTCCAATTGAGTCAATGAGATGTCCTTTCCTATATTAACGTTACCGAAAAACCTCACTTGGTCAGTCAATTTTAAGAGATTATTCATGTATTCTTCACAGTTCTTGACTTCTGGGTGGTCAGGAGCAACTCCGTATCTACTTAATCCATATGGTGCTGGTAATCTCTCGAAGAAGTCAATCTTGACATTAAATTTGTCTGATGGAGACTTATGAAGAATGTGATGAGCAGTGTAGAAACCAGCGGGACCAGAACCAACCACGGCAACCCTGAAACTGGGGATAGCTCGAGCAATTGACTGGGAAAAGTGACGAGTCCCTGTGGCACGAATTGGTGGAAGTCTTAAGTGAATCATGGGGACTGAAAAATGAGAAATGTAAGCGAAGGGAGGATAACGAGAGACATCTTTCAATAGGATAGAGATAAAATTTCCCCAGTTAGGTTAGCATTAACAGAAGTAGAGTATTACATCATATTTGTTAGTTTTGTCTATAAAGAATCATTATTAACCTAGTGTTTCTGAATGACTGGCTCTTGGTGGACGGCCTCAGCGTTCGCATTAATTTTTCACTTATCATCACCATAGATTATTCGTTACTTGTTGCAGAACATATCAGATCAATAGACTGCCACATCAACAGTGTTATCAGTCATAAAGAATAAATATTAACACAAGATAATAGACACAATGGAAACGAAAACTAACCCATCAACATTTTTGAGTGGTATTATAGGTACTCAAGTCAATGTCAAGCTCAACAATGGAGTATCATACGTCGGGAAATTACAAAGTATTGATGGATTCATGAACGTGGTCATGGATACTACTTCCGAATATGTGGATGGATCTGCCAGTGGTGCCAAATATGGAGATGTTTTTATCAGGGGGAATAACGGTATGTATTGAGTCGGAAACCTTTAAGACCTTATTATAGGGCCTGTACTAACATTCTAGTGTTATATATCAGCGTAGTATAGTTTAACCATAAATTACTGTAATATAAATTCAACTGTGAACTGAGCTGTAGAGAAATCTTATAGAAGATATATGGAATCAACTATTTACTTAGGTAGACATATATAGAGTTTATTGGCATTATAACTAGGCCAATGTGAGCATGGTGTAAGGGCCTTGTCTCGGCTTTGTGACAAACGCTCTCATCCAATAAATTCATTTCTCGCACTCGGATGAAAACCAAAGTTTTTTCACTTTAAATCCCAGTAACATGTCATTTATCGCTAGAAGATCATTATCTACTTTGATCCCGCCAAAGATTGCTTCCGCAAAGGTATGTATATGTTGAATAAGAGACCCAGAAAGATATACGAACTCCTCATATGAATTTATTCGAGTGTATAATTACGACGTAATGTGCGAGAGCGTCGACAACTGAACGTCCGTTCTTCAAATGAAAATATGTGGTCAATTCCGGAATTGAATGTATTAGTGGAAGACCCCATCTTGTGATGTGACAAGGTCCGTTCAATTGGTCTGTTTGATCCCGTTTTGAGGAATTCTTTGTCAAGGAAGTGAAATCAACATGAAGAGCAACGAGTCACATCACAGTAGAGATACGGTTATTTATCCTTTATTTATCCTTTTGTTGTCCAGTATTCATCAATCAGATCTAGCTTTCCACAACTAAGATTCCATAAATTGATACTCATGACACAAGACGTATTTTTCAGAATGTCTCTCCAGTAACAAACATTATACTAACAATTAGAACATTGGTTCCAACCCAAATGCCAAGAGAATGAGTGAAGTTGTCTCTTTCTACAAGAAATTGCCAGCTGGACCAGCTCCAGCTCCAAAGAAGTCAATCACCCCATTGGGTAAATATAAGGCTGCTTTCTTTGACGGTGAAAACGCCTCTGGTAAACCATTGATCCATTTAGCTATTGCTATTGTTGTTTTGGGTTACACTTGGGAATACCAATCTCACTTAAAGCACCATAAACATTAAACGGCAACTCGATGGATAGCCGTTTGAAGTAGACTGAAAATCATCTATATACATCAATATATAAACCGAATAACTGAAACTATATAACAAAATGGATTAGCGTTTAGAATATTGTGTCCATTTAAATAGTTCTAGATTATATCTAGACTCTCTGTAGAGACACTATACGCATCCACACAAATAATCTTGTGCTGATGTACCTTCCACTTGCTCTACCTTCCCTTTCGTCTGCCTAACATTTTGTAGCATATCCCCAAGAAGTTAGGCCAGGCACGATTTTCACTGAGCTTGCGCAGTTATCCAAAAAAATCTTTGGCGTCAGGAACTCCACTGATAATTAGCGTTCTGGTTACTTAATCAACTATCCATTAGTATCTTCTAATCAATTGGAAGATTCTGAACAGCACATAGTTATTTACGAGTGAAACAAGTGTCTAAAGTGCCGATCCTGATTATCTAAGGTCAACGCATTGAAGCCTCGTTTCATTGAGATTTTTCCAAAAGTAGGCTAAGTCATTATTACCAGTCGCTATAAAGTTAATATCCATTGATCAACATCACATTTTTCATCTACATTCATGAACGATCAAGATTATAGAAGAGGGAATCCTTTCAAGGATCTGAATTATCATGAGCCGCCAAATCAAGATCAGACTCCCCAACCCCATGCGAATCAGATGCTGGCTCATGTGCCTCCAACTCCTTCACTGGGAATCCCTGGGGCGGTATCACTGCCTCCCATCCAAGGAGTCCCACAAGTTTCGCATATGTCAACTAATGCTAATGGTGCCAATGTTGTTACTTCGATGGGCCGTCCTGCCCAACCAGCAACTCCAAGAATGTTGCGTAGTGTAAGTGGAAGTCTCAGAAATTCTCGTAGTGATGTATCCACCATGGACCCAGCAATGCTGCCAACTCCTAGAAATGAGGAATTTCCTCAATATCTTACTTCCCAAGGTCATAGAGGTCATTCTCGTAATTCGAGTTTTCAACATCAACAGCAACCACTGGAGTTTCCTACCACACCACAGCCATCCATGCATAGAAGAGTCCCCTCATCGACTCAACCACAACCGGTTATGCCAGTTTCGGCCGCCGGTAATAACGCTGGTCGCAAGGGATTTGATCAGGCTGGTCCTAGCACTTTGAATCCCAAACTTATACAAGAACATCAACAACAACAACAGCAACAACTCGCGGCTGCTCAGCAAAACTTTAAAAACCAACCCAAAGATCAAAATGAATTATTACCTCCAGTTCATATCTCGGCTCCATCTTCAGAAGTTGGTAGTGCTTCAACTGCAAAAGTACTGAAGAGAAGCCCACCTCAACAGACTCAAGCTACTGCTAATTCACAGCCGCCCTCAACTCCTCAACAGAATCTGCTGCATAATAATGCCCACAAACAACAACCTCAACAACCTTTTCATAGAAAATCAATAGGTGATTGGGATTTTGTTAAGACTATTGGTGCTGGTTCTATGGGTAAAGTGAAATTAGCTCAACATAACGCAACTCTGGAGATCTGTGCTGTGAAGATTGTCCCAAGAGCTGCTAAGTTGTACCAAAGAGCTCACCAAGATGATGGTCCTCCTCAGAATCAACAGGAAGCTCATCAACGTCATAAAGAATATGAGAAAGAGCTCGCCAGAGATAAAAGAACTACCAGAGAAGGTGCTTTGGGTAGATTGTTATTCCATCCTTATGTGTGCAGATTATATGAGATTGTTCCAATGACTAATCATTACTACATGTTATTCGAATATGTCGAGGGTGGTCAAATGTTAGATTATATTGTTGCCCATGGCTCCTTGAAAGAAAGAAATGCTAGGAAATTCGCCAGAGGTATTGCTTCGGCTCTTGATTACTGTCATAGAAATAACGTGGTTCATAGAGATTTGAAGATTGAAAATATCATGATCAATCAAAAAGGTGACATAAAGATAATTGATTTCGGTTTGTCCAATATGTACTCTCCAAAGACCTTGTTGAAAACGTACTGTGGTTCATTGTATTTTGCAGCTCCAGAGTTGTTATGTGCTAAACCTTATATTGGCCCTGAAGTTGATGTTTGGTCCTTTGGTGTTGTTTTATATGTTTTGGTATGTGGTAAAGTTCCATTTGATGATCAATCCGTATCCGTTTTACACGAAAAGATCAAAAAGGCTCACGTAGAATACCCGCTGACGTTATCCAAAGAATGTGTTTCCTTGTTATCAAGAATGTTACATGTTGATCCATCAAAGAGAGCTACATTGTACGAAGTTATTCAACATCCTTGGATTAACAAAGGTTACGAATATGCCATTTCTAGTCATATTCCAAAGAGAGTTCCTCTCACTTTACCATTGGATACTGATATTATCAAAACCATATCATCTTTTGATTTGGGTGATACTCAAACTTTACAAGAAGAATTAACTTCTATTGTTGGGAGTGTAGAATACCAGATGAGTAGTGAAAACTGGTACAAAATTACCGAACAAGGTAGAGAGTATGCATCCGCATCAAACTCTCATATTTTGCCAGATCCAACTGGTGGATTTCACCCATTGGTGTCCATCTATTACTTGGTGAGCGAAATGAGAAGAAGGAAGAAGGCTAAAGTTGACGCTGCCAAGGCTCAATTGCAAGATGCTGAAAATAAGAAGCTTGAACAACAACAACAACAAGCTAGACAAGTCAGCAATACACCCCAGGTTGCTGAAATTGCCCAAAGAGGTCAAACTCCAGTCATAGTTACTGAGCAACCCAAGCCAACCCCCCAACCTCAGATGGTTCAATCACCTCCTCAAATTTCATTTCCAGAGCAGGCTCACACCAGCTTATCCCCTCACAAGTCATCAGCTCCTACTCATTTCACTAATAGTTCCAAACAAAGTCCTATTCCTGAACAACAACCTCAAGGACCTATGGATGATAGCCATGACTATGGTGGTAAGTCTGTTAACCTATTCAGGAAGTTGTCAGGTAAGCGGTCTGGTCTCTCCCCTCAAAAGACCAACGAGTCTATCTCGAAGAGTGGATCACCAGAATCTGGCGGAAGAGCATCGCCTTCTCGTAAGGATCCAATGGTTCGTAGAGGTGTCAGTATGAAGGTCACAGCTAAGGAGAAGTCGGACTCAAGAGGATCCAGATTAAACGTCGTTGACAAACAACAACAAGCTCAACAACAATCCCCTCAAAATCCACAACAGCTTCCACCTAAGACCAATAGAAGAGCTGGTCATGGTAGGTCACAATCAATCAACGTGTCCAATAATAACAAGCATGGGTTTGTTCCCGTTGAATATCTTCCACCATTACCAAATATTGATGCTGAAACTAATCAAATCATACCCACTAACAAGCAACAAGCAGTGTCCACATCAGGAAGGAAGTTACATCCAACTGCAAGATCTAAATCTCTTGGTGGCCATGTTAGGAAGGATTCTCAAGGTAGAACTAGAGCACAAACTGGTAATCATCCACCATTACCTAACAGCTTGGCTCATCAAAATAGCGATGAAATGATTGGAGATAAGCAAAAAGAAGAACTACTTTATGATGGTTTCTTCGATGATATATTGTTGGATGATGAGCTTGAAGCTAAAGAGATTCCTCAGTTGACCGAAGACCAGATTATTGATCAATTCAATAACGCTAGACCAAATACTATGCTCTCGATTGAATATCCTAAAACTTTGTTCTTGAAGGGATTTTTCAGTGTTCAAACGACATCCACCAAGCCTTTACCGGTTATCAGATACAACATTATTAATGTATTGACCAGACTTGGTGTCAAATTTCAGGAAGTGAAAGGAGGATTTGTTTGTTCTCACACCCCTTCTTTACAAAATGCCGAGGAAGAATATGAGACTGTAACTAGCGGTGGAGATGACAGAGAATACGAAGAAGAAAAGTTGTACGGTGATGCTTTCAAGTCGACTTCCTCATCTATAGATCAAAGAAGTGGAACACCAGAACCATCTGATTCTAACAATACTTCACTTCAATCTCCAGTTGTTACTTCAAGGGGTCCAAGTAGACAACCTTCATTACATTTGAATACCCAGAATTTATCTACTCCAAAGGGACACAGAAAACAGTCCAGCTCCATCAGTAGTATCGGTAGCGACAGAGGTCATAGAAGAAAATTCTCTATTGGAACCAATATTTTGGGCTCCTATAGGAAGAAGAATGGGTCTCAAAGTCAAATCATGCCTCCAAATACTCCTGCAGCAGGCCGGATCACTAAACTGTTATCTGGTAGTGGAGACTATGACGAAGATGATGATTCCTATGAGACAGAGATGAAACAGTTCACGGAGGATGATTCGATTGATTCTGTAGGAAATTTGATGATTGGGGGTGGCTCAGATATGTTGATGTCTTCGAGATTAGAACACAGATCGAAGCAAAAAACAAAGAGATCTCCGTTGAAGTTTGAAATACATGTCGTTAAATTCCCATTGGTTGGATTGTACGGGGTACAGTTCAAGAAGCTCTTAGGTAACACCTGGAATTATAAAACCTTAGCTGGTCAAATCTTGAACGAATTAAAATTGTGAATTCTTTTTATCTTTATTATATAATTGCATTCTTAGCTAATATATTAATCTTGAATATCTATAATTTAATGTGGTTCAGGTTTCGGATCAGATGATAGGTTTGCGTTCAAATCAGTAGAAATGCCAACAGAATTTTGTTTTTCCGGTTGAGCTAGTAATTCAGGCTCTTCCTTCAGCACATCTGGATCTACATGTTCTACAGCTGTTGATTCCTCTTGTTGCACAATAGGCACTTTTGCATCTACATCTAATTCTGTAGGCTCCGGTGATTGAAGATCCTCTATCTTAGAGTCGACTGGGACTTGTTCAGTTGGACTTCCTTTTCTATACTCAGTATTAAGCTTTCTCATCTTTAGCCTCTCTTCTCTGGACATGGTGGTGGAATTAAAGCTAAGAGGTTTTGTGATCTTTTGTAGCTCAATGGCCAACTTGATTTCTCTCTCTTTCTGATCCTCTAAATCCTGTAAATCCTGTAACTTTTGACGCTCTTTAGCTTCAATTCTAGAAGATCTTTTCCTTGTTGCCATCAAATTAAGCATTTGATATTCTTTCTTCCTATTTTGAAGGAGTCTTCTCTTTTTGATTTCTGCAGTCAAAAAGTTTGATTTGAAATCACCCGTATTGAGTCTTTTCAAAGGAGAAGACTTTTTGATGGTCTTTATGAGACTTGTGAATTGATCTAGAGACCATGCTTTTATTTCGAATGTCATTTGTTTCAATTCAATATCGAATTTATCCCAAAAATAATCATCAGGATCTTCAGGGTTGTCTTTTCTTTTCTTGGGGACGGTCATCTGAGGGTAACTTGTGGTTCTTTTGTACAATTTTGTGTCTCCAAATAAAAGGACAAACTCGTGTCGTTTACCTTCCAACGTTTCAGTGTGCAATACTTTACCATTCAATGTCAATTCAACATCCAAATTCTTGTCCAGAAAAGCTCTGAACCCCAGTAAGGTAGATAAATGGTTCAACACCACAAAGAATATTTCAAACTTCTGTAAAAGGTTCAAACTTGCAAATGAAGTGTCAGATTCAGCGTCTCCCAATGGTGTATTCAAGAAGAACCTTTTGATCACCAAATCAAAGTCCTGGGCCTGGAATTTGGAGGACGAATTAGTCAAAGCATTAATGAGTTGCGACTTGAACTTGTTTATGAATAATACCGACTCGTCCAATGGTGGAGGAGAAAGAAGATCAAGCAACTCCATTTCAAAAAGCTCTACATCGAAATATTCAGATGTCAATCTCAAGTATCCTTTGAAATTATATATCCAGTTGACGACATAGACATAGAAAAATGAATGTCTAACTTTGTAAAGTTCATGGTCAGGCGGGAGAGTATTTACCGGGAGATGTACCGGTTGGAGCTTTTCGAGTGTTGCAAGCTGCTCTCTATCAAACATGTCGCGTGTAGTAGATTTTGGGTCGACTTGAAAATGCGATTATGCGTGTAGTGGAACTAACGTGGAGATGATGATGGAAGAGAGAGAGAGAGAGAGAGAGAGAGAGGGTGTAGTTGGGGGAAGAACCGATTATGAGACTATAGACCATAAGGCGACAGGCTTACAACAAATTTAGAAAGTTTTACAAATCTTAAATTTCATGTTGAAGGTGATTTTTTGACCAATTAGATCAAGATTTGCAGCCATATGTGCTCGAGCTATATAATAAATGAAGAAGTAAATTAGCCATGTAGATTGACAAAGCTGGAATAATAATGAAGTAATCTCAAAGCTCTACTAATTGTCACTTAACCCCCTCAAGCCTTGAAGTCATTTCACTGCTATCTAAGGCCATTATATTAACTTTTTCATGGATATAGGAAGAGGCAATGAACCGCAATACCCCTATTCGAAGTCCGACTAATCTGTAATATGTAATATGTCAAACCAGATACACTTCAAGTCAAGAGCACCCACGCCAATCGGTTTAGGTTGATAAGTGCAACATTTAACGGGGGACATAGTACCTTGATTAATAATCTACAAGTTACACCAGTTATGAGTGAAACGTTGAAGTTAAACTCTAATGAAAAATGTCACCTAGTTAACCTTTTGAAATGAACCCTACCAAACATAGCCATGCGGCATCAACGGTCTGAAGTAACTTTAATTGGCTACAATTGTATATAAACTGCATAAAGACCTAAGGTACAGCGGTGAAATTGGGAACGTTGCTCAACCCTAACTGTGAGGTAAGCACAATCCCTTTAGCCAAACTTTAATTCAAAATAGAAATAATACCAGCAAACCGGGTTGACAAGGAAAAAGACAAGGCGTTTGACCAGGTCTATCACAAAAAAAAGTGTTAGAGAAAATTCAGAATAAATATCATAATTCATTAAATCGTTACTATACATGGCCTAATATACACCCATTTTTACTTTTACCGATAAATTCAATTTATCAAATCAGTTTTCTCTCAATAATTTCTCTAAACCTTCATTCAAACCTTTAATCTTCATCATTTCATAAGAAATCTTCATCAATGCACAATGTTTGGATAAGTTTGGTAATCCATCTTTAGTGAATTGCTTTCTCTTTGATTTCTTATTGATTGGAGGCAGTTTGGTGTAAGTCTCGAAATTTGTTATTAAACGAAGACATCTCTCATATGCCAATTTACATAATTGTCTTCTTTTTTGTTCACTATGAGAGTGATTTAATCTTTTTTGTTCAACACTTAACAAGGGCTTGACATTTGACCTACTTCTCTTTCTAGCTTGTTCTTCAGATTCAGTGAGTTGATGCTTTTTGTCCGATTCAAACTCTTCATCAACCGACGACAGACTTGATTCTGGAGTTGGTAATTGATCATTGAGATCAGGAGCATTGGCATTTTTGGTATTAATAGCAGGTGACTCTCTAAAAAGAGTTGAAGCAGAAGCAGCCGGATGAGCAAACGCTTTAGAAAGATCTGGTTTAGCTGACTTGCCACCATGTTCAAAATTGAAATCATGATGATATAATTCCAATGGGTTACTATTGGTTGGGTTAGCCAAGTTATCCAAAAACTTTTCCAAAGCATTAGATTCAGTATTGGAGAAGAACTTATCAAATTCCTCATCACTTTCATCCTGAGAATATTCTTGACCTTGGTCTTCATCAAAAGATTGATGAGATTTTGAGTGATACATGGTTTGTGAAGAATCAGGATGCATTTCCGGCATACTCATGAAGCGACCTCTTTCACCATGATCCAACTCAGTGAAATGAGAAGGAGGAGATTGTTGCAGGGGGTGGTGTAATTGATGAGGAGCATGTTGTAACACTGGTGATTGACTTTTCATTGATTGTTGAATTTTTTGAAGATTATCAACGGCACTCAAAGCATTTTCTTGTTGAAGATGATTATACATGGAATATGCTTGTTCGAAATTCATATCGGTGGACACCATGTCCAATGAAAAATGATTCAAAAGATCCAAATCGTCCATTGTGAAAAAACTTTGAAAATGATTATTGAAATGGTGACTTGAATTTTTAGGGAAATTAAGGGTTATATATATAACCTCCAAAAAGATTTCTTATTTTAAGTTATCCAGTTATACGGGGTAAAAATTCCTGTATTGGGGGAAGGATTATTGGCTCAAACTGACTGAAACTACTGTTTTTGTTGATGGTAATTGCGGCGATGTGCACGGGCTGCAGATCTTCCGCAATAACCTGTAAATACTCGGAGTCTTTGTCAACCTGCATTTTCCCCGACCTTTGCAAAGGGTGGACTCCGTGAGTGACGCACGTCCACTAATACAGTCTTAACCTTATTGGAGTAGGTCTGGATGGACTAGTGATTGATTCCATCTATTATTTCTGTCAACCCAATAACGCAGCAAACATTGTCAGTGGGGATCCTAGGTGGGTTTCTTTTGATGGCTGACCATTTATCTGAAACTCATTGTAGATGAAGGTCTCTACAATACGTATATTCATGCAAGCAACTGGCCTCAATTCCATCTGCAGACAAAGTTGGGGTAAATTGGAACTCTAGGGATGACTAGCTATATTTTTTGACTCAAAAAAAGAAAAAGGTCCGGGCACAAACCAGCAACGTTAATCCTGCCACTCTAAATTTACAGGTTCAATATATGTAGGTGCGCTTTAATGGTTATCTACTAGGAGAAAAATTACATAGTCCGGGCCACTTGCGTTAGCGAGCAGGGTTTTTTAGCCAGTTAATATAGAGGTGATACTAATCGAGGCGATTAGCAAGAGTTCAAGACATCTTGTTTCAATTTACCAAAGAAATATGTAGTCTCCATTTGTTAAATTTTTCAATTCCGTCTTGACGAATGTGGCTTTACAAATAATCGTAAGTAGATCTGCAATATAATACTCTCAACTAGGCCTGATTTGGCCACAAGCCACGCTGGTAATATCGTTAATTCTATAATTTTAATAGACCGAGCTTGGCGTCTATTACCTACTTAGTCAAACATATCCTGATTAGGCATCTTATGGTATAATTAACATATACAGGGCCTTTGCCAATCTACATAGCCCATAGTTAGCGACCGGTTTGCGGCTAGGTAAAATTAACTATCAAACGTCGCTATAAGGATAAACTTTGAGAACGCCTCCTCAACCTGTAAAAGAGCTACCCCACCATGAGCATCACTAATTAAGCCAGTTCCGCCCGATAGTTCCATGACTGAACACGTAGCTAGATAAAAACAACAACTAGACCACCTCGGTTATCCTGCCAGATAACACAATACGGGAACGGGAGCCGCTATGTGTTATCTCAATGCCGACCCCTAAATTCATTGAAAGCGTTTGTAGCAAAAGAAAATGAGATGCATAAACCTTCTATCTCCTATGCGTGCATTCCTGTCTCATGGGTAAATTGCTATTGTCGTCTGCCATTTTAAGTTTCTGCGGGTTACTGTTCAAAGCCTCGGTTACCGGACTTTTCTGGTTAGGGTACCGTAGTTTAGGGTTTGAGTCTTAGATTGGATTCAACATCTAAATGTGGGGAACTGGTTAACCGAGTACCCACTTCCACTTATCCGTTAGAGCTAATGTCAGGTCTGGATGTACCCCTAAATTAAATGTTAACGAATTGGTTAATAGGCTTCATCAAGGCACAAGACTGATTAGTTTAATTAGGCAATTTAAGAGGATCGAATACCCCGATTTGTGCCTTATTTAAGATTATTTGCTAGTTACCACAAGGTTCATAAGGTTGATTTTTGACAGGTATGGCCCGCTTTCGACTTAAGGTCAGAAGGAACTAAAATAACCCCACAATGACCAGCAACAGTTGCTTCTTATGCATTAAGCCTGCTGGAGAACATGGTGTGCATCGACTACCAGCCTAATGGGGGGGGGCACAAACCATCTTGATAGAATTGAAAAATGTGGGGATTCTTTTTTTTCTGGCGGACAAAGCTTATTTCCGCATCATGCATAATACCTGAATTTATCTCTCACTGTTTAGACCTTTGTGAGTCTTAATTCCCTTGCTAAGTGACACCTTTGTACTGTATGTATTTTCCAGGAGTTGGGGTATTTTGTTCACTAATACCAGCATGACGTAACACTGTAAATAGTTAAAACAACTTCGAATTATGACCTTTGGGTCGCCCGAGCCCGTTGATTAGATCAAAGATGAGGTTATGAACTGATGGTTCATTTGTTTGCTCGTGGTCTCTTATTTGTACCTTATTTTATGGAGTAGAAGCCAGACACGCTTCTAGACTATGTCCAAACTGCCGTGTAATTATCTTAAGGTTACGTTCACAATTATTTATTATATATTTAAGTTGAATGTTCAAAGAGTTTATACAAGGACCAGTATGCCAAGGACGAGTATACCATGGACTAGGGGTCAGACATTTCAGTCTGGTGGGTTGTTGACAAGGCGTTGACCACAGACGGGATGTGGAGGAGGCAGAGATTTAAGGTGGGACATTGTCTCCTGGGTGTTTGATCAGCACTCTCAGAGGCTTTAAAAAGTCAAATATAACTGGTCCTTTATTTCCACTTTACACTGGTCCTTTATGCTTGCATCGAGCAGTTCTACATCTTTCAATATCTTGGACTTCTCGTTGGATGTCATTAAATATGGATATTGTTTATCACCAGAAGTGCCAACTCCTCCATTGGAACTTATCGTCGTGTTGTATTCATTAATATTGGGGGTGGTCGGTACACTGTTTCCAGCACTGGTACTATGACTTAAAAATGTGCTTACATCTATAAGATTATCTGATAACTCATTGACGATACTGTTTAATTCTTGCTGCCTTTGATGTTTCTTGAGCATTTCCTCTTGTAGATGATCATCGGAGTATAAATCCTGTCCTCTCAACAATGAAGATCTTTCATTGAACTCATCTTCTTCATCTCTACTCCCCAAACATGATAAACATAATCCCATTATTGAGTAAGATGATAATTGTAATGTGTATTTTTTGTCGCACTCAATTATAAATTTACTCAATCTGGACTGAAGTTAGACGAAGGTATTATTACTGTCATATTATGGACAAAGTCCTCTATAAAAACGAACGATATATGGTATCTATATAAACCACTAAATTCTCCCAAACTATTATAAGTTGGCCTCTTTCTATTATTTATGTTTATCTGAATATGTCACAGGTGTGTCCTCCCAATCCTGTATAGCAGCTGCACTGCAACTCTCGCTCCTGGCAATTTGTTTCTCCTTATCTCATCATGTCAAAAGCATTATGTTTGCTAGCATTAGATACTTTATATTCGGAAATCTCCCATTCCACTCCTATCCCATTCCAATCAATTCTTCAATTCACTGGTGAATCGTTGTCTAATTTTCCTGAATCAGCTCCTTTGTTCGTCACTTGGGATAAACACCATGATCTTAGGGGTTGTATAGGAACTTTTTCAAGTCAGCCAATTGAACTGGGAGTCAAACGGTTTGCCTTAACAGCTGCTTTCAATGACTCAAGATTTCCTCCCATATCAAAATCAGAATTGAATCTGCTATCATGTGATGTCACTTTATTGCATAACTTTGTCCCCATCTCCTCGCCTCTTAGTTGGACTATAGGAGATCATGGACTTAGACTTTCATTTGAATTCGAAGGTGATTATTACTCAGGAACTTTCCTCCCTTCGGTTGCTGTGGATCAGAAATGGGATCAAGTTACCACCCTATGGTATTTACTCAGGAAATCGGATTTTCCCGGTGTATCTAAACGAGATACTTTGAGTTTTTATAACGAAGGTTTAAAGAATGGATGGATGAAACTAGAACTGTATGAAGGAGCAAAGTATAGTGTTGAATATGATGAGTATCAGGAATTTAAACTCAAAAATTCATAGATAAATAAATATTCTCCGATATATCCTGGGATCATTAGAATTTGTTTGTTTGAAGTTGGATCTAAGTTGCATTAAACTTTGGCGTATTTGGTGATTGCCATTAAACCAAACCCACTAATAACTGGGATTGTAAAATTATCATCGATTCCGAATAAATCAATACATTCAGACACACTTGCCACCAATCCACAGATGAGGGCGTAAGTATGTAATCCTAATTTTGACAGTTCGACCGACCACAGAATATCATCTGGACCATTAAGTTCAGGGTATTGTGGTAATAAGTAGCCATAGGTCAAATAACAACATCCAACACCAGTGGCAAAACTGGCCAAAGCTCCAGCGAATGATTTGCCCTTGGCAATTTGAAAGGTATATTTACCATAAGCTCTTCCAAAAGTCGATGCAGCAGTATCAGCCCAGCTTAATAACAACACCGACATGAACATCATATCTTTTGGCAACGCGACTGAAACCACAATCATTCCCATCAAATAATATAAAACACCATTATAATGATTAATTTCTTTCTCTCTTATCAAATAGTAGAAATATTTGATTACTACCTTATTAATCTCTGGATTATGGAACCTGATATAATCATTTGTAAAGATAATTACAAATAACCCAACAAAGAGTAAGATAAACTGGGCCGGATCAGCCCCCAAAGTATATAACCATATGGTAATTAAACCAATAGAGGAGTGCATGGCTTTTCTAACAACCTCATGTTTCGCCAAAAACTGACGGAAAGCATCCTTTGGCTTTAATTCCTCCAAAATATTACTTACAGCTTCTACCGATTCCAGTTGTTGTGGATGTTGCAGTGGGGTCTTGTCTTCTAAACTTTCAACTTCGGTGGTGTTTTCTGAGTCATTATCCATACGGGATTCATCCAAAATTAACTCGTCGTCATACTCGTCATCTTCATCATCGTCGTCATCTTCTTCACTATGACTATAAACATACGTCACATCTTCCTCTTCCAAATACGATTGATCAATATTGGATAAGATAGTCTTTTTCTTCACCGATCTGATGACATTGGGCCCAGGAGTCTGAGACACGCGGGGAGTAACACTGGTAACTTTTCTGCTCGCTCTGGGCGTCAGGGGAGCTGAGTTTACAGATGCAGAATTAAGTGGCATATTCTTTCTTCGCTTAATCGAATATTTACAAAAGTAAATAGATGATGATAATTATTTTGATAGGCGCGTTGATCTACGTGTGTAAAACAATTGTTAATCTGGTCGTAAACTTTTTGCATTGTAAACTACATACCCTCGTAAATTACATACTCGTCAAAGAGTTAAAGAATAGAAATCAAAACACTTACAATGACGGCACACCAAGCAATTTGTAACTTGTTACTGGAAGATCTGAACCCGAAAAAATCAAGATTCCATTTATTTGACTGCTGATGGGATTTTCTATGATGATCAGTTCCTCTCACTCTATGTGGTCTTCTTCTTTTACCGTAATCTCTATCATTCTCTTTGCCATATTGAGGGTAAACACCTTTTTCTGGTGTGCCGTAACTTCTATAGTTATCCTTTGTAGTGGTTGCAGGAAAAGCCAGAGAGGTAGTGCTATTGTCGGAGTATTCGTTAGACAACTGGTGCAGCATCAGGGATTTTGAAACCTTACCGTTGGACACCGAACTGCCAATCATTGAACTTCTGGAAACAGATTTGGTGTCATCAATTGTTGGAAATTGCTGTTTCCGGTAGTTTTCGTTCAACTCGGCTTTTGATTTGAAGGTCTTGAAAGGTCCAGAACTTGACCCTGCATATTTATCAGCTGGATCTAATATTGGTTCTGCATCAGTGGAGGAATGTTTTGACGAGATGCTAGAAGATGTTGAACTACCAGGAAATTTGTCCTGTTTATCTTCCTTGCTTGCCGTGATGAGTTTCCGAGAATTTGCAGAGTTATCTGTTGTAAAATCATCAACAAGGCCCTGTTCACCTCCAAGCTCTTCAATCTTACCAAAGAGTCTTTGAATTAATTCAATATGTTCAGCATAAGGCTGATCAGACACTGTAGTTGATATCCCAGTAGATCTGGCTGTTTGGGTAGTGGTATGTTTTCGTTCATTCAATTTTGAACTTGGTGAAGCGATCAAGTTAGGTGGAACCTTTGGTTTTGCATAGACTGATGGCTTTCTTTCTACTTCCTTATGGTTTTGAAACTGAGGAGGTATCGAGAGCTTATAAGGGAAAGGTTTCATATTCATGATATCTTTGATTCCACTTCCATGCTCTGGCCGGTTTGGTTCTGGTTTAGGAAGAGGCAGGGCCATTGATGATGGCGGCACTGTTTGTAACCTCGCTTCACTCGTAGAAGAATAGGCATGTTCCACTGAAGTTGGAACCACCAGTGACGTTTCTTTCAAATTATCAATAAGGTAGCCTACCTGTGCCTCCAATTTGTGGATATAGTCATACATTTCATCGGGATATTTGTTGATGGTTACGGTTTGTGGCGGGGAGGGCACGGTGGTAACCAATTGCCGATCAGCAGTAGTGATTTGGGCCATCTCACTAACCTGAAAGGATGATTCAGTTGACTGAACCGGATTAGAAAACGAGACCGGAAGAGCCTTATCCAGAACCAATCCTTGCAATCCATAAGTGATAGACTCTGGGACAATAATTGGAGAAGTAACGATTGGCATTTCTAACAGGACAGTCTTGGTCGAAAATTGTGTCAAAGGTTGCGTATTATACGATGCTGTAACATAATGGGTAATGATTCGGGTGAAGAATTGTGTAGTCTCGGGCTCTCTCGTTTGAGTAACATGTACATCGATAGTCTTCACTACGGGGGATATGGATTTTGGTAACTCAGTTGATGTCTGAGAATAGATCGTAGACAGTGTTGCAGCCCAAAGTGTTGAAGATGTTTCCAAACTTGTTGCAGACGACGATAAAGTAGTCTTAGCCTCTTCTACTGATCCAGTCACCTTATGGTCAATACCTTTAATTGCAACCTTGTTAATTGGGAGCAGATCTTTAGTCTCGCCTATTGCAGCATTAGGTTGTTTTTTGGCACGATAAAGACTGCCGACATTCATTTGCAGTGGTGACTGGACCGCAGATGCTGGCTGTATATTTGTATTAACAACACTCTCGGTCAAGGCATTTGCCACTGACATGCTTAGAAAAGGTATATACCATAACATGAAGCTTATTTGTGATTGTGGATTATGGGGATTCTGCGATCAGAATTTTTTGCAGCCAAGGTCGCGGAGCTCTTGAACTCATAGCTTAGACAGAAGCTTTTCAG
This sequence comes from Yamadazyma dendronema, assembly GCA_030572355.1. Classification (NCBI taxonomy): domain Eukaryota; kingdom Fungi; phylum Ascomycota; class Pichiomycetes; order Serinales; family Debaryomycetaceae; genus Yamadazyma; species Yamadazyma dendronema. The sequence continues at coordinate 364,487 of JAJLZP010000005.1, forward strand.
CAATGTTCATATACAACTTAGCAATGGGACCATTAGGATCATCAATAACTATAGGTCTACCATTATCACTTGATGCACAAATATTTTCATTCAATGGAATACTGCCCAAAACATCAATCTCCATTTCTTTAGCTTTCTTGACAGCTCCTTCATTACCAAATATATGGCTCTCATGATTACAGTTTGGACAGAGATAAAAACTCATGTTCTGCACCAACCCTAATATAGGGATATTTACTTTCTCGTACATAGCAATTCCCTTGACAGCATCGATCAATGCTATATCCTGTGGAGTACTGACTATCACAGCACCATCAACTTTGAGCTGTTGACTGATAGTCAATTGAGTGTCTCCAGTACCTGGAGGCATATCCACCACCAAATAGTCAAGATTTGACCATTCCACTTCAAACAAAAGCTGCTGTAATGCTTTCATCACCATTAAGCCTCTCCATACCACCGGATTTTCTGGTGACACGAGATACCCCATCGACATCGATTGTAACCCATAGTTCAGCAATGGGATGAGCTTTCCATTGTCGGAAATACGAGGCTCTCCAGACAATTTCAATAGCTTAGGAATTGAAGGTCCAAAAAGATCGGCATCTAGTATCCCAGCATTTTTCCCTAGCTGTTTAAGTGCTAAAGCCAAGTTTATGGATACTGTAGATTTACCAACCCCCCCTTTACCAGAAGACACAAGAACGATTTTCTTGACATTGGGAATCTTTTGTCTTACTGGAAGCCCCCTCAGCATCCGGGGCATTTCAGGACCATTTTTGTTTCTGGGAAGTCCCAACGGATTCTCATGTAATATTTGTCTACTATAATGGAAGCTGCGGCCACATTGATATCTAGGATATCCAAAATTCCTGGATAGTTGCTTCAACATAATGATTAATTCTAGGAATCATTTGACATCTCAATCGCGCATCTCATCTCTGCTCATCGACTTGATCAAGATGTGGTTTAGATCCCAGCTGATTCGACCTCGAATAAACCTTATTCGAAGCTATTCCACACACCATAGACCTACCATATATGCATTATCGACCCCATTGGCCCGGTCTGCAATTGGTGTCATTAGAATCTCAGGATCTCAATCTGCTCATATCTTTCACCAGTTGACTCAATCCAAGACTTTACCACAGCATCGAATTTCTAGCGTGAGACGTTTACTCAACCCTACTACTCGTGAAGTATTAGATGAAGCACTCACTTTGTTCTTCAAAGGCCCCAAATCATATACTGGAGAAGATTTGTTGGAATTACATGTCCATGGAGGTGTAGCCATTATTAAAGCTGTATTGAATAACATTAAAGGTCTCCATGATCCAGAAAATGGGATATATATACGTTACGCTGAAAACGGTGAATTCTCCCACCGAGCATTCACAAATGGTAGATTTGACTTGACAGAGCTAGAAGGGGTTAGAGAAATGATAGATGCTGAAACTGAATCTCAAAGAGTATCTGCATTATCCTCTATCACAGGCCAGAATAAGCAAGTTTTCCTTGAATGGAGAAAACAGATTTTGAACAATATTGCACTCCTTACCACCGTGATTGATTTTGGAGAAGACCATGATATTGCTGAAGTGGAACAATTAGTTGAAGATGTTCATAAAAACATCCAAGTAATTAAGCAAGATATTGATAAATTCCTCAAAAGAGTTTTGAGGTCTGAAGTTCTTTTGAAGGGAATCAAAATGACTCTTTTGGGTCCACCAAATGCTGGGAAATCCTCGCTTTTGAATGTTTTGGCTAATAAGGATGCAGCAATTGTGAGTAGCATAGCCGGTACAACCAGAGATGCTATTGATATTCCTTTAGATATCAATGGGTTCAAAGTGATAGTTGGTGATACAGCAGGTGTCAGGGATATCAGTGTAGCCGACGAAATAGAACGAGAAGGTATTAAAAGAGCTAAAGCTAGAAGTCTAGAAAGTGATATTGCCTTGGTGGTTTTACCTGTGGGTGAAGATATACTGCATATGGGTAAAGACTTCTTCCAGCATATTCAAGAATTGAAGTCAACTAACACACTCATCATTGGAGTTTTGAACAAAACTGATTTGTCAAGTTCTGAAGAAGATCTCAAACTTTCATTAAATAAACTTTCCAATTTGATAGACAATGAAGTCGATGCTATCTTTCCAGTCTCGTGCAAGGTTGGCTCTGGTATTGAACTGCTTATACACCAGCTAACTAACCATTTCAAGCAAGTTAGTTCTGTGGAGAAATTGGAACCTATAAGTATCTCTGAAAGGGCAAAAGATATTTTGATCAACGACGTGTTGTATGGGTTCGACCAATTTGAGATCTGGAAAGACAATGATGATGTTGTGTTAGCCACTGAATGTTTACGACAGTCGGTTGATGGAATTGGCAAAATAACCGGAGAAGCAATTGGAGTCGAAGAAATTCTTGGAGTAGTGTTTTCAAGTTTTTGTATTGGTAAATAGTCATCTTTAATAAAGTACATAGAATATACAGGGGTGTTCATGGGAAATTTGTCGTTCAAGCACTGTTGTAAACAACAAAGAAGGTAAACTTTTCAACTTCCCAAGATCTCTTCATCTGTTGAAGTTGATGTCTAGTATGTCTACCAGCAACCTCTTCAGCATCTTCAATCTTTTCCGTTTTTTTGATAACTTTCGCCACGCTTGGAGCAACTTTACATTCGAAGTTGATAATGTTCAAACCGTAACTCAATTTAAGATCGTACAGGAACATTAACAAGTTTTTATCACCAACTTTATTCTCATCTATTTCACTTCCAGTTTCAACTTCCTCATCATTCACGAATAGCTTACATTGGAAATCCTCGTCACTAGCAATTCTATGACTGGTACGAACTTCTTCTTCTACCAAACCGAGCAAGTATTCGTGCAAGTTGAACTTCAAGGTAACAAATGCTGAAGCGTCAGCTGGAAGCGTCACGGTGTATGCCTGAGTACAATACCCATTGGATGGGAACCTGTATTCGATCAATGTTGATAAAGCATCAGTCATTTTAGGAAATAATGAATCTTTCAAAAGCTGATATCTAGAAGACGGTCTTGAAGCTCTATAGTTATTAAAGTCTTGCGTTTGAGTGACAATTTGTGGAATAGTAGAAGCAGAAGAGCCTATATAGGCATCTCTTATGAAAACATCCTCGGTGGATCCTAAGGTTTGAGTTCTACCCATTACATTTGATTCAAGAGTTGGGATTGGTGGTACATCTTCGGGCGATTCATCATCATCTTCTTCTTCCTCATCATCATCGTCGACATCTTCTTCTTTAATATCTGGGGTAGCTTCTGGAGCAGGGACCTCTTCCCTTGCCGTCAATCTTGGTCTGCCTCGCTTTCTCACAGGTTGTTCTGGTTTGAGTTTTAAAGTCACTTTAGGAGCAGGCTTACTTGGGGCCCCCACTTTCAGTTTCAATTCGTTGAATTTTTCCTCGAACAATTCTTCTAATTTCAAGGAATCCTGGTGAATCAATGAAGCTGGATCATTATACGCTTGGGCGTTGAAGAAAATAAGTTTTGTTTGGTCATAAAACTTCTGGAGATTTTCATCTACGGGAGCAGCCTCATCAAACATATCATCTAACTCGCTCAAAACTTTGTTGAATGAAGTGGGCTTTTTGATAACTTTAAAATAGTCTGGATAGTCTTTTTTACTTATAACATCCATGAATGGAGCAGAAATGACTCCAAGACCAGGAAAATCATGGCTTATTACCAGATCAATGAGCTCTTCAGACAAATCCGGTAATTCTTTATTTGTAATTGGGGTTTGTGAGCCCAGTAAAAAGGGAACTGCCTGGTCCTTAACAAAGTCATAAATCTTTGTGGCATCTTCAACCACCCATGATTCTGGCTCGTTATACAACGCGGCGTTATCGACAATTTGTTTGAAGTCGGCCACAAATTGACCAACATCAGAACTACTGTATTCCCCTTTCGAAACCTTTTTTTGAATATCTCCAATACAGATTGGATTCTTGACTATATCTCTATAATCTGGATAATCTTTTTTGGATGGAACTTTAAGAAACGTATCAGCCAATTCTCTACCATCATCGCTTAAAGTGAGAACAACGTTTAAAGTGGAAGAATAGAAGGACTTGAGATCAGGGGCCTGTTTTTGCCTCTTGTTACTGGGAGTACCACCCGATTTCCTTTTTGGTGCCATGACGTGTTGCAGTTCGTAAACAACCCGAGTGAGATGAAAAATGAAAAGTGAGAAATGAACGAGATAAGGCCATGACAGTAGTGAAGATATGAATTTCTTAATATAATTTATAGGAATGATTTCAAGTTCAAGCAAACTACCATGAAACTATACATCTATATATATATATTATCCGACAAATTCCAGATCAATATTCCCTAGAATGGTTGATATTTCCCTATCCTCTATATCTCAACCATAGTAATTCTCATTCTCAGGTCTCATAATTTTTCAGTCTTATAAACCATTTCATTATGAAACCAGGAGTAACAATTTTATATGGCTCAGACACTGGTACAGCACAAGACTATGCCATCTTCCTTTCAAAGAAGCTCAAATATCTTTCCATAAAGCCTCACGTGGCGGCTTTAGATGAGTACCCGTTGAAGAATCTTGTAACAGACACCCAGTTTCTTATCATTGTATGTGCTACTGCTGGACAAGGTGATCTACCAAGAAATGGAAGACGTTTCATGAAATTTCTATTGAAAAAAAGGCTTCCTTTGGACCTTTTAAATCATATTGGTCTTGCTACTTTTGGGTTAGGTGACTCATCATATCCAAAATTCAACTATGCCATTAAGAAGCTTCATACTAGATTGACTCAACTCGGGTGTAAAGAAATTTTACCTAGATGTGAGGCGGATGAAATGAGTCCCGAAGGTTTGGATGGATACTATGCCGAATGGGAATACCAGTTGATGGCCCAGTTAAAAGCCTTATTACCCGTGAAAGAATTGAATTCAGCTACAGTACTTAGACCTCAAAATATGGTAATAATTGATAGAGAAGGTGATGATACACCTTTAGACAATATTAAAGATATATCCTGCTCTCGTATAAATCTGGCTGATGACTTAGTAATAGGGAAGATCACCACCAATACCCGTATCACGGGATCTGCTCATTTTCAAGATGTTAGACATATAGTCATTCAATCCCAGAATCTTAATTACATGCCTGGTGATACTGTGGGGCTCTTTCCTACAAATGATCCCCAAAACGTGCAAGCCTTATTAGAGCTGCAGAAGAACTGGCTCAAGGTAGCAGATAAACCGCTTGGAATTAAAGGAGTGATTCCTCATTTGGAGGGAGGACTCATCGAAGCTAAATACCTTACACTTCGAACTTTATTGTTATACCATCTTGACCTAATGGCCATTCCTACCAGATCTTTCTTTTTTAGTCTTTGGCATTATGTTAACTCGTCAAATGAAGACGGAGCCAGAGAAAAGGAAAAATTACAAGAATTTTGTGAGTTCGAAAACAGTGAAGACCTTTATGATTACGCAAACAGACCTCGTCGTCTGATTCTTGAAACATTGCTTGAGTTTCAAAATAACTTGGTTATTCCAGTTGAGCATGTCTTTGACTTGTTCCCAAAAATCAAGCCTCGTCTTTTCCTGATTGCTTCCAGGCCAAGTCCCGATTCTGTAGAGTTAGTGGTTGCCATGGTAGAATATCAGACCATTATTAAACGAATTAGAAAAGGTCTTTGTTCAAGTTGGATTAAGACCCTACAATACAACGATCCAGTTGTGTTCTCATTCCACAAACAAGGGTTGAAGTTCATGCTCCCTACAGGCGAAGCACCTCCTTTGATCTTGATTAGCCCTGGTACTGGTGTAGCTCCTGTCAAATCCCTAGTGGAGCACACCGTACTCCAGCAATCTCAGACGCAAGACATGTATATGTTTTTCGGATTTAGAGATGAAGAGCAAGATTTCTTATTCAAAGATATCTGGTTGAACTTGCAAGAACAGGGTAAACTCCACTTCTTCCCGTGTATATCGAGATCAAAAACAGTCAAAAAGCAATACGTCCAAAACGGGTTGTTTGAGCAGCGGGATACTATCGGACATTTGATCGTGAATCGTAATGCCATTATCTATTTATGTGGTAGTAGTGGTTCAATGCCTCGTCAAGTAAGAGAAACTATAGTGGATATATTATCCACTGCCATGACCAGAGAAGAAGCAGAACAGTATCTCATTAAAATGGAAAGCTCCGGTAGATACATCCAGGAGACTTGGTAATACTTGTACATATATTCATCCATATACATACTTAGACATCCCATAAATCTGTACATATTGACTCCACATACTCATATACGCTCGACTCGAAAATGAAAAATTCTCCATGAATTGTCTCAGATATATTAAATATAATCTGGTCCCGTTGACCAGAATACGGTTCAACAGTTCCGTTGCTAAGGCCTCTATAAACCAGGGTAGAAAATATCCTGATAGTATAACTGTTGAAGGAATTACCTACCAAACCGACTCGTGGACCAATGTCCCACCTTTCATTCTCGAGCTCACCAAGAGACAATTACATCAAAACCCAAATCACCCCATTGGAATCTTGAGAGACTTGATAGAAAGAAACTTCAAAGGTCTTGGATATACATACTATTCTGATTTCCATCCTGTAGTCACCACCAGAGAAAATTTCGATATGTTGGAATTTCCAAAAGATCACCCAGGTAGATCTAAGTCTGATACCTACTATTTGAATGAGACTCATTTACTTAGAACCCACACTTCAGCACATGAAGGAGAATGTTTCAGTATATGTAAAACCCCTGGTTACTTCATTACTGCTGATGTTTACCGGAAAGACGAAATCGATAGAACCCATTATCCAGCTTTTCATCAATTAGAAGGTGCTCGGGTTTGGTCTCGGAATACCCCCAATTACCTCGAAGAATTACAACGGGATATTGACTCAATTCCACCAACCGATTTGATTGTTGAAGACTGTAGTGATTCAAGTTTAGAAAATCCTAAACAAGACTACATGACTGACAAGGAAGTGTCACTTTTATCAGCCCATTTGAAGAGAACTATAGAATATTTGGTTCATACCGTTTTCGAAGCTGCCAGAAGTTCGGCCAAATTAGCAGGATCAACGGAAGAATACTTGAATGACCCTTTAAAAGTTCGTTGGGTCGAAGGATATTTCCCATGGACGGCACCTTCTTACGAAATCGAGGTTTGGTGGAAAGGCGAATGGTTAGAATGTTGCGGATCTGGGTTGGTCAGAAGACCAGTCCTCTTGAATTCTGGACACGGTGAAGATGAAATCGGATGGGCTTTTGGTATTGGTATTGATAGAATTGCCATGTTATTGTTCAGTATCCCAGATATTAGATTATTCTGGAGTGCTGATGAAAGGTTCATCAATCAATTCAGGAAAGGACAAATTTCAACTTTCCAACCCTATTCTAAATTCCCAGGTATCAAGAGGGATGTTTCATTCTGGCTCCCCAATGAGTCGAATTTACATGCCAATGATGTCATGGAAAGTATAAGAAACTATGGTGGAGATTTGGTTGAGAGTGTTGTGTTAATTGATGAATTCACACATCCAAAGACCAAAAGACATTCTCAATGTTATAGAGTCAATTATCAATCTATGGACCGTAGTTTAACCAACACTGAAATCAACGAGATCCACTCAAATGTTGAAAGTGACTTAATCAAACATTTTGGTATTGAAATCCGTTAACTAAACTTGTATATAAGAAAAGCTAGACTAATGTATAGTATAACATTAACAACTTAAATTTTGCAACTTCGCATTCTCAAATTTTTCACTTTTGATTTTCGATATCAAGATTCAAAATTTTTCATTATGTTCAGTCTAGCAAGAAATATTATTGGACATAGTATAGGCCGTATCGGTGGGACCTCTCATACTTCTGTGGCCTCTCCATTCATTGGTTTCCAACCTTTTGGGGGTATAGCAGCCAGATTCAAGCATGAGTTTGCTCCAAGATATAAAAGAATACGGAAAGCCATGAAAGGAAGAGTGGGCGTAAGAACTGGAGGATCTTTGAGAGGTAACTCCCTTGAATTCGGAGATTATGGGTTAAGACTCAAATCAAATGGTATTAGAATGAGCGCCCAACAACTTAAAGAAGCATTCACAGTGATCCAAAGAGAGTGTAGACCATCCGGAGCTACTCCAATAACCAGATTCACCTGTAACTTGGCGGTTTGTGTTAAGGGTAACCAAACAAGAATGGGTAAAGGTAAAGGTTCATTTGATCATTGGGCCACACGTGTCAGAACTGGAAAAGTTCTTTTCGAAATAAGAGGAAATATCCATGAAAAGATTGCTAAAGAGGCCTTAAGAAAGGCAGCTGATAAATTACCAGGTATTTGTGAAGTTGTCACACCAAAATCCCTTATTAGAGTAAGTCCTACTGACTTGGTCACCAAGCCTAAACCAGTGGATTACCTCCAAAAATTAAACAAAAATCCTACCAACAAATGGGCTAATATAATGGAATCTAAAAAGGATGAATACAAGATGTTTAGAGGTCGTTAATATATTCTCACCGAAATTTGAATTTTATTTTATTTGTAAATAGTACATGAATACATATCAATGTCAGCAAAAGATTCCAGTAAATTGATACATCATGGCCTTAATAACTTAACTCGATTGGTGGAGTCAGATACCCAAGTTTCAACCGTAGATTTGAATCTTCTAGAGAATCTCAATACAAATCAGTCACTAAATTACATCAAACTTGAGGAGAAGTTATACGAGCTAGATAAATCCAGTCAAACTCTACAAGCCTTAGGTATGTCAATTCATCATCTTTAGGGATTACATGTTTACTAACCCGATTAGAGGAAGAATACGAAGCATATATGAAAGTCATTGATAATCTAGATTCCAATACAAGCCAATTGGAACAAATGGTGGACGAATTGGACCGATTAACCAAAGAACTCCTGAAATGAATCACGACCCTACCTTATTATTTAAAATCTACATCGTTCATTATAATACATTATGATACATATTTCTTCAATTTCTCTTCAACCACTTTGATCTTATCAATTGACTTTTGGACTTTATCAGTTCTAGTTCCGACCCTGATGTCACTTTGAATTCTAACCACTCCATTTTCATGTAATAATTCATGCATTTTTCCAATGGTGGACATGACAAGATCCCAATTACCTTCAATAGTGGTTCCGGCTGAATGTAAGGTAACAATCAACCCATCATCGTTTTCTCTCAAAAATCTGGTGATCAAAGTAACTTCATCAGATACTGAAGCTTTCCCAGTACCAATTGGTACTATGCATACGTCGGCAATACAATTGAAATTGACCATTGTCTTTTATGAACAATTGTCGTTTGAAGGGTAATTAATTTTTTTACTGCGACTGCTGATTCAGTTGAGAAATGCTGGGTATTGGGGCAGCAGCAGTTTTCTTAGATCTCTTCAGTCTGTCTTCTCTTTCCAAGTCTCCCGTTACTTTCTGGAGATATTGAGGCACTGGTAATTCACTCTTGAGGAAAAACATTTTCCAGTTTCTTGCTTTATCCTTCAACTGAACTTGGGTTCTGTTCTTCAAAGCTTCAGAGATTTTTCCTCCTGCTCCAAAAAGTTCTAATATTGAAGACCAATGGGGACCTTTCAATTCCAATGCATGCCTTAAAGCCTTCTCTTCTTCTCTGGTCCATGGTCTTCTGTTTGAAATTCTAGTTACAGGCTTAGAAGTCAATACATGTAATTGTTGTTCCAAAATCTCGGAAGGTAAAAGGGCGTCTGAAAGTCCTGACCCTTGCTGTGTTCTTGATACTCCAGCTGGTGATTCTGACTTGTTTTGTGATTCTGTTCCTAATAAACTGTGCTGTTGTTGGAGCTGTCTTTGAATTTTTTGAGTGTCTAAATCTGTTCTGGATGAAGCCTTGGTGATTTTCCGGGTTCCCCAGATCAAAAATAGCATATTTTTACCAACAAACTCGAAAAGACCTCTCAAAAATTGAAACCACTCATATTCTTCACTCAAGGTTGAATTGTCCGGATAATTCAATAATACATTCCTCCTAGCTTTGCATCTCTCCACAAAGTCAGACTCTGTAGGACTTAATAATTTAGTGTCTCTCTTAGCCATCAATAACAAATCTAAGTTGTCAGGAAGAATATCATCGAGAACCTCTTCTCTTGATCTTTCACCCGCTTCTATAGCCGAGATGTAAGCTTGTGTCTTCAAGTCTAAATACAATACTGCTTGAGGTTTCAAGAGTCTACCAATCTTGTCTCCTATTACATTCGTGCTTCCCGTCTTTGATTCATTGCTATAGCCTGAATTGCTCAACGTACTCTCTGGATCCAAGTTATTTAAAGGACAGAAAATACTCAAAAATGATTCGTTCAAATAGAAGAAACCAACCTCTATGACACCCAAGGTGGCTAATAAGAAAGTAGCCAAATTAACCTTTCTCAAAGTGGATTCTATGCTCTGTTCTCTATTTTTGAAATAAACCGGAGTTGGTTCATTTTCCTTCCAAACACCGGGGGCTAGATGACTCACACTCAAAAAAGGGTCATCTTCTGAGTATAACTTTTTTGTAAATTCGAACAATGAGGTCAAGTCCCTGAAACTAGCTCCCTCTGGAGTCTCAATATTTGACACCAAGTCAATGATTTTTTGATAACCACCAGTTGCAAACACCCGCAAAATTTGAGTTGCAAGATTATCAACAGTTGGTAAAGTATTTATAAGTAATTGAATCCTGGAGGGTAAATAATCAGCTGCAGCAATAGACAAGGGCAAAGCCGATAGGTGAGTACTGGTAATTGGTTGAGATGGGACTTGGCTTGCAATTTCATTATAAGCACTGAAAGCGGTGCTTGAATTAAGTAACTCTGAGTCTGCTGGAATAGCCATTCCTTGGTGAATAACAGTCCCCACATTTTTAGCTGAATTACTATCAGCTTCTTTCCCACGGTTTTCCGTATCGACTGAAACCTGGGTTGATTCGCCTTGAGATGAGGTAGTGGTAGCATTCTGGTGGTCATTGTGTCTCTCATGACCCTCGTGACTTTGGTTTGTCAAGTCATCTTGAGACTTTGGGTCCTCGTAATCAAGTGCCTGATTATGTCTCTCTATGGCCATCTCCAATTCCCTTTCAAGGTCATCATGTCTCATTTTCTTTGCCTTGTGATCTTCATCTCCCTCTTCTTCCTCTTCTGTTGGTCTTTTATTTTGTTCGTCAGTCTGGGGATGAGTTTCAGGTGATGTCTGATGAGATGAATTAGATGCAGTAGCTTCACCGGCGCCCGGATGTTCAGTACTGGATTCATGATCATTCTGTTCATTAACATGGTCTGAATGTTGGACGTTCTCTTTGATGGAGTCACTGATCATTTGATCAAGTTCATCCATATTGATTGGGTTGTGCTTGTCCTTGTCGCTCATGGTTGTTTTTATTTTCGCGATGCCACTAGATAAGATTGAAGAGATACCAGCAGAATGGGAAACAACTGACTGAGAAAAATCACCAGAGATGAGATGACAATACTTATGGGGTGAAATAGGTGGCTGGATGTTGTTGGTAAAAGGCTTAAAATTTATAAATTTTTTTAGAACATGAGTTAATGAAGATAATGCTTCTCATGCTTATAGTAAGACTAATAATGAGAGATGAGAAGTGATGGCTGAGAGAATGGAGAGAATGAATAAGCTGAAAGAACAAGTAAGAGCTAAGTTAATAACCTGGATAGTCTAACTGAATAGTCTAACTGAATCCTTTCACAAATTACCAGTTTGTAAAAGTGCTAGACTTGTTTCCTCTTGTCTGATATTATTTTTGCAATAAATACGATTTTTCAACTCGCAAAATTAGTACTAGTTAAAGCTCACTACTGATCTGAAGAGTAAGACATTCTTAGTATAGCTTACGTGGGGACTATAGCAAATTCCCTAAAGATTTCCCCACTTAAATATTTTGAAAAAACCCTATATTTCAAACAGTCATACTAGGTTATCGTATCCGACCGCCTTAGAATCTTGAGTTACCGCAGATACCTTCCACAACCGTTAATATTAGCGCCAAATACAGTCAAACACTGGTAACGCAATAGTAAAGCGGATTGTCCGCGCGGACCCACTTAAATCGCGGTAATAGCTAAAATTACTAAATGGGGAATATCCGCTAAAGCAAAATGGCCATCATCTTGAACCTTTAAATAGGCAATGATATCCCTTATCCTCTTTTTTCTACTCTTACCCCATAATGACTCAAAGCATTAGTGATAAATATTTCCCAGACGAGCCACAAGGCCCAAAGCTTGTGACCTCTTTCCCAGGTCCAAAGACCTTGGCTGAAAAGGAATCTCTCCACAAAGTATTCGATAGTAGAGCTGCTTACTTTGTTGCCGACTATAAAAATTCCGTGGGTAACTATATTACTGATGTTGATGGTAATACTTACTTGGATGTTTACTCCCAAATTGCTTCTATTCCTTTGGGTTACAACAATCCTGTCTTGATTGAAGCTGCTAAATCACCAAAAATGATCAATGCTATTGTCAATAGACCAGCTTTGGGTAACTACCCATCTGAAGATTTGCAAGAAATCGTTGAAGAGTTGTTGAAGGTTGCTCCAAAAGGTCAAAATCAAGTTTGGTCTGGATTATCTGGTGCTGATGCTGTTGAATTGGCTTTCAAAGCTGCTTTCTTCTATTATCAATCTAAGAAGAGAGGCTTCAACAAGCCATTCTCCACCGAAGAAAATGTATCTGTCATGAAAAACCAAGCCCCAGGATCTCCAGAGTTAGCCATCTTGTCCTTTAAGAGATCTTTCCATGGTAGATTATTTGCAAGTGCTTCTGCTACCAGCTCCAAGCCAATCCACAAATTGGATTTACCATCTTTCAACTGGCCAAAGGCTGAATTCCCAGCTTATCAATATCCATTGGATAAGTATGAAGCCGAAAACAAAGCTGAAGATGACAGATGTTTGAAGATTGTCGAAGAAATTTATTCATCATGGAATACTCCAATTGCGGCCCTCTTAGTTGAACCAATTCAATCTGAAGGTGGTGACAACCACGGTTCCAATTACTTCTTCCAAGGTTTGAGAGATATCACATTGAAGAATGACAGTTTGATGATCGTTGATGAAGTTCAAACTGGTGTCGGTGCTACTGGTACCTTCTGGTGTCATGAACAATTAAACATCAACCCTGCCCCAGATATGGTCACTTTCTCCAAGAAATTCCAAACTGCTGGTTACTACTTCCACGACCCAGAACTTGTTCCAAACCAACCATACCGTCAATTCAACACCTGGTGTGGTGACCCAGCTAGAATGGTCTTAGGTGGTGCCATTGGAGCTGAGGTCTTGAAACATGATTTGACCTCAGTTGTCCTGAGAGTTGGTAAGTATTTATTCGCCAAATTGGAAGATTTACAAAAGAAATACCCAGCATACTTCAAGAATTTGAGAGGTAAGAATAGAGGTACTTTCATTGCTTGGTCTTTTGAAGAACCATCTGCCAGAGATAAGTTCTTGGTTGACATGAAGAGTGTTGGTATCAACATTGGGGGTTGCTCTGATGACTCTGTCAGATTGAGACCAACTTTAGTTTTCGAAGAAAAGCATGCCGATATTTTAGTTGACGGTATCGAAAAAATCTTATCTAAATATTAATTAATTTTAAGATCAGCGATTTTCGCTAATTGTACTATATAAATCAGAACATTTTGTAGCACTCTTTTCCAAGTATTTTGAAGTTATTTGTGATGCATTCGAAAACCTCCAAGAAACTATATGATATTTGTACTATTAGCCAAGGTCTGTTGTTTCTTGGTAATGTCTGTTAATCAGCCTACCCTTCACCGTTTTCGAACATCGCTTATCCGGGTCGCACATCGAAATAATTCACGTTAACATGAGTCAAGATCGAAATAGACCTAGTTACGCTGCAGTATCCACGTCGTCGTCTGCAACAGCTTTGACTCCAGCGAGTATATCGGATACTCCAAATTTCGATTTCCAATCTTTAGATTCGCTCCTGCTTCTGCTCAAACAATTTATAAAAGATCCTTCAAATGCTTCGTTGATCTCTGGAGGTATTGCTGGTGCCGTCTCTAGAACAGTAGTTTCACCATTTGAAAGGGCCAAAATTTTACTACAGCTTCAAGGACCCGGTAGTAATCAAGCGTATAATGGAATGTTCGCTACAATCTTCAAAATGTATCGAGATGAAGGACCTTTGGGACTTTTCAGAGGTAATCTCTTGAATTGTATTCGAATTGTACCTTATTCTGCCATTCAGTTTGCTGTGTTTGAAAACTGTAAGAACTCTATTTTGAAGAGAAATCCTCGGGATTCAAATGAATTGACATCCTGGGAACGGGTTATATCTGCTTCTGCTGGTGGTTTACTACTGGTTCTTGCAACTTATCCATTAGATCTAATACGTGCTAGAATCAGTATAAGGACTGCTTCACTTTCTAGATTGGAGAAGGGGAAACTTGTCAAAGCTCCTTCAGTCTTTGAAACTGCAAAAGAGGTTTACCAAAAGGAAGGGGGGTTCTTTGCATTATTTAAAGGAATTGTTCCAACTAGTATGGGGGTTGTTCCTTATGTGGCGATTAATTTTGCATTATACGAAAAACTTAGAGAATACATGAAGGCTTCACAAAGTGACTTTTCCAACCCAGTGTGGAAGCTTTCAGCTGGTGCGTTTTCTTCTTTCATTGGTGGGGTATTAATTTATCCCCTTGATGTATTGAGAAAGAGGTATCAGGTTGCAAGCATGGCTGGAGGGGAACTAGGGTTTCAATACAGATCTGTGGGACATGCTTTAACGACCATGTTTAAACAAGAAGGGTTTTTCGGAGCTTACAAAGGATTAACAGCTAATTTATATAAGATTGTTCCATCAATGGCAGTCAGTTGGTTATGTTACGATAGTTTACGTGAAATAATCGACAGGTGGTGATGTCAGCAGTCCATACTACTGCTAATCACTTTATCCAGATTTCGAGCCACAATTGGAATAAATTGATATTCAACAATTAGAAAGAGGTATGTACGGACATATCCAATTAAAAACTAACAAGGTTCATTGACAACATCGATTTTTATGGAGAGATTTCCATTACTATTAACAATAGAAAAGCAATCGTTATAATCCGTCCATATCTACCGTTAATACTTACCATATTCCTGACATCAGCATAGAATCGATTTCAATTCTTTATCCTAGACAAGTTGATGTGCGGCTGCAAAACATTTTTTTCTGCACGACCACGCCAACCAACCAGATCCCACCAATTGGTGAACCGGTATTTGCACACCGGGGCTCGCATTTTTCACGCCCAGTGGTTCGATTAATTCATTAACTAACTTAATACACCATCAGAAATGTTTCCATCCAGAATCTTATTGAATGCTGCCAAAAAGAAGACTGCTAACAGTTACCCAATCCCAGTGGAAATGTACCCATTATTTGCCGCTGTCGGTGTTGCTTGTACTTCTGCTTGTTACTTTACCTACAGACATTTTGCTCATGACAAACATTTAAGATTATGGAAGAATGCTGACTTATCCGCCTTGGATGAAGTCCTTAATGAGGATGCCAAAAAGGACAATTAAGTTCAGTTGGTAGTTGATTTGCCTAAGTTTGCTAAATATCTTGCATAATATACGAAATATTCATGGAATTTACTTTATCTATTTACATGATTAATCTGATGAAATGATGTCTGATTTAGTCATCTATAATCGATCTACTCATCACGAATATTGGTATAGTAATCAGTGATCTCTGGAACATCATCTAACATCTCTAACGCTTTATTGAAAGACTTTTCTTCTGCTGGGAAACCAACTAGATTATCCTCTCCAGCAATATAATTGACATTAGTATCTTTCAATTTATATCCTTTTTGAGACATCTCATTAGAGATTCTCCCCACATCACCTGGATCGGTGATTAATTGATAGATCTTTTCCCCCTTGTATTCCTCCTCATGATCCACAAACTCTTCCACATCTTCTGCCCCAACATCAATTGCCACATCTAATAATTCGTCTAAAGTTTCAGATTCATTACTTGCTGCAAATAATATAACTCCCTTTCTCTCAAACATGTACAAGCATGGGCTCAAAGATGCATTGAATTTCGATAATGCATGCTTCACCAAACCAATGGTTCTTGATTTGTTATCGGTTTCTGCTTCAACGATCATGGCGACTCCTCCAGGACCCATGAATTCATAAGTAACGGAATTCAAAACCTTTTCATCACCAACTGTTTCCCCTGTACCTCTTTTGATGGCATTTTCAATAATTTTTTTCGTCACATTCAACTTCTTAGCCTTCTCAACCAAGGTGATAAGCTGTGCATTACCTTCAACACCCCCTTGTTTGACACTGGTGACGATTCTAGTAGCCATGGAGTAGGCTTCTCGAGACTTTTTCGCATCATTTTTAGCTTTATCGTGTCTTATATTCTGCCACTTAGAATGTCCAGCTAAGGATATCCCAGAGGTATGAAAGTTTCTATAATTTTTAATTATATTTCGTCTCGAAACAAACATCCTATTCAAATTCTCTGAACCTCTGACCTGTGATCGCTACCTCGTATCAAATAATTTTTCAGTTGGACTAAACCTCACTGCTCGCTCAAACTTCGCGTTCTCCTTAATCGTCCATATTCTTATATCTACAATGAGCTCTGCAAATGAAGCCATGACTAAGCGGTCATTATTGGCTGCCATTGCAGATGAAGATTCAATCACTGGTTTGCTTTTGGCAGGTGTTGGTCAAGTTTCGGGTGAAGATGGTAAAGAGACTAACTTTTTAACCGTAACTCCTGGTAAAACTTCAGTGGAGGAAATTGAAGAAGCATTTGATAAATTCACCAGTGAAAGAAAAGATATCGCTATTTTATTAATAAATCAACATTTAGCAGACTTAATAAGATTTAAGGTCGACTCCTTTACAAATGCATTCCCGGCCATTCTTGAAATTCCTTCTAAAGATCATCCATATGATCCAGAGAAAGATTCAATTCTTAAGAAAGTCAGAAGATTATTTGGAGAGTAATCTTCTACTGATTCAATTCAAAAAACCAATACTTAGAAAATATATTGCAATAGTACATCTAGACACTAATACTATGTATTCTATTCAATGCTTCTTTTTCCCTTTTGATTTCTTCTTGTTCTTATTCTTTTTACTCGAAGTCTCAGGCTTTGCTTCCGAAGTCTCATCTGTTTCGGCCGTTTCCTTGTCATCTTCTTCGGATTTGGTTTCTTCGTAGGAATCTACAGCTTCAGGACCTCCTGTGGCCTCTGCTTCCTTGGACTCGGGTTCCTTGGACTCGGGTGTCTGTTCGACTTTATCGGTCTTTACTTCGTCTGGTTTCCCTGATTCCGATGTCGTTTCAGGAGCTTCCTTTGGTTCCTCTTTCGGCTCTTCCTTTGCTTCAACCTTTGGTTCACCTTGCATTGGTACTTCTTCAACCTCTTCATGTATTGGAATTTCTTGTAACTCGGCAGTATTGACCTCTTCGAGTTTCTCGTCGACCTCCAGTATAGCAGCCGGCTTCAGTTCCGGTCCTTTTTCGACATCAGTTGGAACTGGCTCAACAGGTTCAGTTGGTTTGAGGGTGTCAGACGCTTCGTCTGCTGATCTCGTCTCTGGTGATGCTTCTGTTACATTAATACTAGGTTGTTCAAGAGTCTGTCCATTTGAAGGCTCAGTATCCTTCAGTGGGACCTCAGGTAATGAAGCTTCCTTCGATTGAGAAGGCCAGAAGTTTTTAGCAAATATATCAGGTAAAGAGCAGTCGTTGACATAATAATCTCTTACACCAACAATTCTTCTTTCTCTCTGACAAGCTCTCAACCACTCCGGTCTAATGATAGGAATATTCATATCATTTGCCTTTTGAAATTCTGCATTTTGCTTATTCTCTCTGGTGCAAATGTAATGAGTAGTATCAACACTCACGGAGTTCTGAGCAGGGTAATGGGCACCCATTGATTTCAATGTGTCTTGGATATCATCAATTGTGAAGTGTTCATTTGGACTTATATCTCCGAGGCATACATTGATTCCCGAGAAATCAGTTAATCTGTGGGTGGTGACTTCGAGTTCTTCAGACCAGAAAGTCCCTCCAGTAGTATCCATTTTCAACTGGAACTTGTAGGTTTTGTCAATGGCTAAACCAGACAGTTTAGTAGCTCTATTAGTGAAAGGATGAGGAATAGATCCAAGGTTTTCTCCATCTTTAAATAAGAACAAATTCTTCAATGTAGTAGTACCTAAATCAAGAAGATCCCATTCTAATACACAAGAAGTTTGAGTGACATTTTTAACACTCAATTTAGGATTCTTTGGCATATTTTTCCCGAAATTATTCAAAATTTCATCTTGTATAGCTCTGAATTGTTTTGCTTCCTGTTGCTCAGTTTCGAAATCTTGTTCACATTTAATCTTGACAATTGATCCAGCTTTGACCCCATTGGGTAATAAGATGGTTGGGAATTCGATCAAATGATGATCCTTAGTTAATAACAATGCCAATGATGCATCTAACTTTCCTACTGTTAAAGACACCTCAACCATATTTTGCGTATTTTACCGTGAATCAACAAGTAAGCGAAAGGAATATCAGTTTGTTATTTTCGCAATGCGGCTTTGAGACTGAGTGAATAATTATACATTTGAAAATTAGACAGTACAATTCTACATATTATATAGGGATCCCCATTGCTTTTAAATCCTGTGATATTTCATCGTCCGTAGCTCTTCTCATGAGCAACTCTTGAATTGGACTTTTGTCAGTCGATTTATCATCCAGTGATAAATCAATGGCTGATGGGAAACCGCACATTTGTACCAACCCATTAATGATTCCGAGTTCTTGATTGTAATCATTTCTCTGTTGCACCAATTCGATGATCTTGTTTTGTTTGATCTCTTTCTTTGTGAGGGCTATTTGACTCGAATGGGGTACTGCTGTTGATTCTATCGTATTATTGTACATCATTCCATTATTATATTGTGCATTTATATCATTGGCATGATACCCATTCATTTCCACTTGTCCATTATGTGTGGTCATATATCCATTGTGGCTATTGAAGTTGGTGTTGGTGTAACCATTAGAGTATTCTTCTGATGGTTCGACAGCCGGGACCTGTAAATGTGGTTCGGGGGCGGCGTTGAACGCAAAATCCGGTACTAATTGATCCATTTGATTCCTTTCTTTATTGATATTGTACCATTTGGAGGTAGTTTCCAGAATCAAGTCATTTTTGTTATCCACCATTCTCTTCATGAAGTCTTGGTGAATCGAGGTTCTGGTAGCAATAGTTTCGTTATTGATGCACCGGAGTCTATAATTCAATGTATGGTTTGCTAATCTCACATTATCTTGGTAGAAACCATTGATCTTATAGTAAATCTTTGCGAGTTCCGGATGAGATCCGTCAAGGCAGAGTTGTAGTTCTTGTTCGAGGAATTTCAATTTGTCATGGAACAATTTATCTCTTATTTCGGCAAATGATGTCTCGATTTCTACCAATTCTTGGACTGCAAGCATACGCTGCTCGTTGAGGTCTACATCTGCTTCATCCTCCTCATCAACTTCTCCTTCAATGTCATCGTCATTGGTTTTATCGTGAACCTGGTCATTTTCATTCTCGTCCTCAGCACTGGCCGCCTCGTTGACATCTTCATCCTCATCTACTGCATCTTTCTCGACATTGGCAGCTTCCGATTTCACTTCACCTTGTTTTGCATCAAGAATAGATGAAATGGCATCATCTTGTAATTTCTCTTCCTTGACAGGTTGCTCATCGTCATCCTCTTCTTCTTCTTCTTCCTCTCCCTCGGCCTCTCCCTCATCTTCACCATCTGCCTCATCGACTTCGGCATCTTCGTGTCCTGTATCATTCTGGTGCTGCGGGAGTGCAGATTTGGAGTTGGAATTGGATTTGACATTTTCAGTTTTGGATTTCTTTGGTGTTCGTATATCCAGCTTATCATCAAGTTTTCTCTTGGATGGTGAGTTATTATTGGTTAATTCGTCATCATCGTCGGAGTCTATTTCTCGTAATCGGGCCAATTCAGTCAACTTCAGTAATGCATTCAAGTCCAGTACTGACTCTGAGTCGGGATTTTCTTCTTCAAGAAAATCCATCTTATCAGTTTCAGCCTCTGATTGGTCCTCCCCCAAATCACTGAGCTCGGAACTTTCATACTCCTTCAGATCATTCTGGCCCACTTCTGGATCTTCTCGGTTGGTTTCTTTGGACTGGTCATTATTTTGGTTATTGGAGCCCTTGGGTATGTTTGTGGAGTTATGATTGTGGTCTTGCTGGTGTTTATCAGTCTCGAGAACTCCAGCTGCCGAGTCGATGCCCGTGTCTGCAACGGACTCGGATAATGGAGGGACCGAATTTAGGGAGATATTTGCATCATTCCCGACTGAAAGTTCTGTGTCGGGAAGAGTAGACGCTAATTTGGCTTGGTCTTCCGATGGCATTGAGTCGTTCAATCAGCAATGGAAGAAAAAAAAATCAAATAATGTGATAAAACAGTATTGAGAAATGAACTAGTATCTATGCACGTGAAGCAAAGAACAATTCGATTACAGATAAAAAGTTTCCAAGAAGATTTTAAGATTTCGGTTGTTATATTCGATGTCTGTTGACCCTGAAACTTCCAGCTGGATAACAATTTAGAGAGGAAATTGAAAATAATGAGCAGCGAGTATGGGGAGATTATGTGCAGGATATCAGGAGCTAAGTCGGAATATTTTTTTTCTCAGTGTGAAGAGATGAGATAGTTTCTATAGCATAAAACATGGGTATATTTGATAGTATATTCAAGGGAGCTAAGCATGATGATAATGTTGAAAAATTATTTCAGGACAGCCAACCAGTAGACAGAACTAATTTATTTCAACAAAAAGGACCTACTCCAACTGGAAATACCACTGTTAAAGACGATGAGCCTACCGATTCAGAAGATTCTGATTCTGATAATAGCTCCAATTCTGATGGTGAAGATGTGGAAATGCAAGATGAAGAACTAGTGGTCAAAAAACATAAAAAGAATGCTACAAATGACCAAGATGAGAACTACGACCTTGAAGCTAAGTATTTCAACAAGCTTTTGAAAGAAGATGAACCGGAAACCAAGGAAGACTCTAAATCTGAAGATGAAGAAGAAGGTGATCTGGCCAAAGGTCCTAAAGTAAAATCCGCCAAGGTTGTGGATCTTAAGGAGACTGAACTTGAAAAGGCCCAAAAAACTGTTTTTGTGGGAAACGTCCCTATTGATGTCGTCAATTCCAAATCTACATACAAGAAATTCAAGCAATATTTTACTGAAGTGGGAAAGATTATATCCATACGGTTCAGATCTATATCATTTGGTGAAGCATTGCCAAGAAAGGTTGCTTTCGCTCATAAGCTGTTCCATTCGTCGAGGCAAAACTTAAATGCATACATTGTCTATGAAACCAAGGAAGCATCCAAGAAGGCTCTTGAATTCAACGGTAAGGTATTTGAAGGGTTCCACTTGAGAGTTGATCACATTACTCATCCAGCTCCAAGAGATAACAAAAGAAGTATCTTCGTCGGAAACCTTGATTTTGAAGAACAAGAAGAAACCTTGTGGAAATATTTCAACAAAAATACTGGTGATGATGTTGAGGCTGTCAGAATTGTAAGAGATTCAAAGACCAATTTAGGTAAAGGATTTGCAATTGTTCAATTCAAAGATACTCTTTCTGTTAACAAAACTTTATTGTTGAATGACAAGCCAATTTCAGAGAAAAGTAAAAGAAAATTACGTATTTCCAGAGTCAAACATAATTCTAAACCATCAGTTTTGTCACCAAATCATATTGATAATGTTCAAAAACAAGCTCGTGGTAAGAAATTAGGGAAAGTGTTTGATTCTCTTAATGACCAACAGAAGACAAAATTAGGAAGAGTGAAAGCTCTTGGAAAAGCCGATATTGCCACAATTGGCCAATCCAAGTATGCTTTAGAAGGTGAAAGAGCTAAAAAGACCAACGGAGGAAAAAAGAACTTGAAAGTGAAGAAGCCAAGACATAAAAAACCTAGAATAAGAGATAGAAGCACCAGATTCAAAGAAAATTTGAAGGCCCAGTCCAACAAACCCCAACCTTCCAAACCATAGGTACCTGCGATGTCTATTCATTTACGTATTGTATATCTCTAATGCAAATAATTAATATTTCTGTACCTTATTTTTTTGCAACTATGAATTTTTGCAACTCGCGGTTTGAAAATTCAACCGTTGTTCGAATCTGTTGATCGTAAATCCAGTACGTAGTTTACAGTGAAAAAATGTCTAAACCTACGGGGACACCACTCCTTCACTCATCACAGGATGATCTACGTGGGAAAATACATGAGCTTCAATCATCTTTTGAAGCTGCCACATCTGAACAAGAATTACGAGACTTGTTAACTCAAATCGATGAACTCAATCTGAAATCTGAGTTAGAAATGGATCAATTCGTGAGTGTAAACGAGAGCAAATACCAACAAGACATAAGCTCGATAGAATTGCATCGGGCGAAGTTGGCTGGTACCTTGAAAACTACCAATGAATTAATCCTGATGTTCTCTAATTCCAACGATATAGGAAGCTCATTGACGTTGAAGCTTAAATCATTAGACCAAGAGATTGGTCGAGTTCAAGAAACTTACGACTATGTTTCCAAAACTAAACTTTTAAAAAACAATATCAACCAGGCTGTCTATGCATTAGAACATAATAATTATGAACTTGCTGCTAACTGTTTACATACCATTAAACAAGAGGTTCCTGAACTGCTCATAACTGGAGAATATGCTTCCAATGCGATCCCATCTACTGAGATTCCAGAATTACCTCCTGTTATAATAGAGAAACTTATCAATCAGCTTATTGGTATTATTAAGGCCAAATTCGATGATGCAGCATCCAAGAAGGATGTACCTCAATTGACCAAATTCTTCCAACTCTTCCCATTGATTGGACAAGAAGAGGCAGGATTGAAGTGCTATTCTAGATTCATTAGACAAATTATCACAGATACTCTGAGAAATCTTATTCAGTCAATCTCCTCGGGTTCCACTGACAGATCCAAAAAGAATGGATTGTACTCAAGATGCAGCATGCAATTGTTTGAAAATATTTCAATGATGTTATCGCAGCATGCTCCATTGATCATGAAATACTATGGTTCGACATATCCAAATGCTATTCCATATGTCATTGAGAAAATTCAATACGAAATTGACTCCCAGGTTGGACTAATTACTGATACGTTCTATGACGAAAGCAGAATGGATAAAGTCGTACAAGATATTAAATTGTATGATTTCCCATCTTTGAAAAATCGTCTTGAGTCCGAGAATCTTCCTCGTGGAAGCTCTGAATTTGTCAGAACATCCTTTGAAGATAATGAACTTGTCACCATTGTGGAGGCGGGTGACCTTTTCAGCGATTTTGCAAATATATTCAACTATTGGTCACTTTACTGTAAGTTTATTTCAACAAGGTACTTCAAATTGACTCAACCATCAGGTGCTTTAGAAATACCTAAACTACTTGTTGAGTCTAATTTCACCAAGAAGATCGAATCTAAGTACTTACCAGCATTCAAGACCATTATTGGATTCTATTTCAAAAGATCCTTGGAGAAAGCAATCACAATCGAGGAATTGCCATCTTTGGATCCTTATTTGCATGTAAATGCTACTGCCAAAGCTCCAGAACAAGCGCCTAGCTCTTCAGTAATCGAAGATTTCATGTTGGTGTTGAACACTTGCTTAAGGGGCGTCATTGACTCGGGTCAAATTGAAGCGGTCAAGAGCTTTATCACAGAAGCCATGAAAATTGTCAAAGTTGATTTACTCAATGGATATTTGATTAAAGAATTGAACGAAAACCAACCAAGATACAATTCATCTTTGTTTTTGATTAATCCCAAATCTAACTTATTAAGTGATACTATAAGTCCACGGGGATCCAGAGGTGCTACACCAGTCCCAGAAAATTCGGGAATGGGTTTCTTCAAGGGAGCACAAAGTGCCCTTGGAAATGTTGTCGGAGGAGCAACTGCAAATGTCCAAGTCTCTGGTACTGCCACCAACAACCCCAAACTCATTAATTTCATTTTGTACTTAAACACAATTGCTCTTGGGCAGGAGTATTTGACAAAAATTTTGGAAAATATTACTAAAAATGATTCATATTACATTAAAAATTGCTTTGCATTTGGAGATGACGTTACTATTGTTGAAAACATATTGAAATTGGAGTTTTGGGAGCCATTCAACTCCGCAACAAACAAAATCATACAAGATTCGTTGATCAGTTTCTATAACCAATCTATTAAAACAAAATTGTTGACGATTGTTAGTGAATTTCTCAGTGAATCGGACGAGACCAATTATCACATCTATTCATCGAGTGCATTGAATGACAACACCACTATCTTGGAGTTTACGTCTGCTTGGAGGACTCTCAGTCGCCCCTATAAACAAGTCCTTCATGGGGGACTGGTCTACAGTAAACTTCACCGGTTGATTATCTTGAATTTGGCTAATATAATAGAAAAAAGGTTACTTCATGTAATGAAGAAATTTAAGATAAACGAACTTGGAGCTTTGAAATTGGAGAAAGATATCTCTGCATTCATTGGTGAAGTGTGTGAAGATAATTATGAATTGAGAGAGAAGTTTGTGAGAGTAACTCAATTAATTCTCTTGGTAGGCATGAGTGATGATGAATATAAGGAGTCCATATCGCCTCAGGATGATGGCGATGACGAAGAATTCGGAGGAATCAACTGGGTGTTCACCCCATCGGAAAGAAAACAATATAGAAACTTAAGAATTTGATGCATTTACTTTGGAATTGAAATATATAATACAGATTAATATACAATGACAATGGTTATTTGGTTTTAAAATGTCTTTGACAACTGTGTTATGCAGGTGTTGGTGCTTTGGACTCAGACTCGACGTCCTTAGATTCTTCTATAAGCTTCTCCTCTGGAACTTCTGGAACTTCTGGTTTGTCTGGTTTAATTTTCATTTTATCTGTTATATTATCGAATCTAGGATGAGAGTATTCACATTCAGGACCCTTAGGACAGAATCCCGTCAAATACATTGGGCACATAATCTTCCTCACATGTCTATTCACACACTTAGGACCTTCAGGACAAAACCCTCTCAAGTAATTCGGACATTCAGGGATTCTCAGTTGTGGATCCACATGTAGATAAAGACATTCATTGGTTTGAGTGCAGAATCCATTACGAGAATAAAATAAGCATTCGGGCATTTTTCTGAGATTATATTCATGAAGAAACTCACAATGATCGTTCTTTTTACAAAGTCCTCTTAACCAATGCTTACAAACGATTTTATTATTGAAGTTAGGAGAAACATGCTTATGAGGACAATTTTTCCCTTGAGGACATGACGTGGGATCCAGAGGTCGGAAGAATTGACAAATTGGTCTATCAGGATCTGTACCAAAACCGAATTCCCTTCTCAAGAATGTTTCTGACTTGAACCTTCTATTTCTATTATCGGGATGTATTATAGGATTAGTTTGTAACATAGCTTATTAATAAAATATTTCAAAGAATGAAATCATTTTTTTATGCGGTACTGGAGTTTTCTATGTGCACGCGCTGTTTTAACTGCATGCACTCCCAAATGGGGAACTTTTCTATCAGTGGTATGATCCATGAGCTTTAAAAAGTATAAAATCAGATATGCATGTACCGACAGGTTCTCTCAAAATAAACTTTTAAATGGTAATCAAGTTCCATACAATAAGCTTGATTTTTTTAAAACTTCTTTTCTTGATATTGGTATCCATCATACTTCGGAATCTCTTCCTATCTCGCTCAATACAATCCCCAATGTTTCTGGGATTACAAAATTCAGCCGTCAAATCCATCTCTTCTTGTTTAGAAGCTGATGTCGTGGTGGTTGGTGCTGGATTAGCAGGATTAGCCTCAACCTTGCTATTATCGCAAGGGGGTAAAAAAGTTATCCTTGTTGATAAAGCAATAAAACCCGGAGGGAATTCGATCAAAGCTTCATCGGGGATCAATGGTGTCCCAACTACTTTCCAGCCGGTGAAAGGTGATAGTGTAGACTTGTTCATACAAGACACATTAAAGTCGGGAAAATACCGAAATGATCCAAAATTGGTGGAAGTCCTTGCTGGCAGATCTAAAGATGCTATCGGATGGTTAAATGATCAAGGCATAGACTTACTGTTGGTCAGTCAACTAGGCGGACATTCAATGCCTAGAACACATAGAGGAGATGATAAGATTGCCCCTGGTTATGCATTCATTTCAACTTTATGGGCGAAGATTAAAGACGATCCACGTATTACTGTTAAATTGGGCAACCGGTTGCAAAAAATAGATATGGAAAACCCAGAATCAGTAAAGTCGATTGAGATTCAAAGTTTAGACGGCAAAATCGAATGTTTGGCCTCCAAAGACTTTATTCTTGCAACGGGGGGATTCGCTGCCGATACTGATACCGTCGATTCCCTAATCAAGAAACATCGTCCTGATCTCATCAGTCTACCCACCACCAATGCTGAGTCTATATCAGGTGATGGACAGAAAATTACTGCAAGAGATTGTGATGCTAAACTTTCAGATATGTCCGAAATTCAAATAAACCCAACTGGATTTGTTCAGCTCACTAGAGATAATGTTAACGATCGTAATAAGATACTTTGTGGGGAACTTTTGAGAGGAATTGGTGGTATATTGGTATCACCAAATACCGGCCAAAGGTTTGTGGATGAACTTCAAACTAGGGATGTGGTATCTACTGCTGTTTTCAAACACTGCTCTTTACCAGATGCATATTATTCAGAGAGACAGAAAGCTATGTCCTTGATCATCATCGACTCTAACGACTACTTCAAAGCTAAGTCTCATATAGACTTCTATGTCCTGAAAAATTTAT
The DNA here is from genome assembly GCA_030572355.1 of Yamadazyma dendronema. NCBI lineage: Eukaryota > Fungi > Ascomycota > Pichiomycetes > Serinales > Debaryomycetaceae > Yamadazyma > Yamadazyma dendronema. The sequence continues at coordinate 391,537 of JAJLZP010000005.1, forward strand.
TACAAGTGGGTTCAGTTGATGACATTGCCACCTTTGCACAGCAGATAAACCCCAGCTTCCAATTACAACATCTCATTGACACAATGGTGTCATATAATGATGGGATGAATTCAAAAGACAAATTTGGTAGATCTGTATTTGGATCTAGCTTCGTTTCTTCCAAATTCTACTTTGGATTGACCACGCCAGTACTCCATTTCTCAATGGGTGGTGTGTCCATCAACGAGTTTGGTCAAGTAACTAATAATAATGAGGATACAATTAAGAACTTGTACGCCATTGGTGAGCTTAGCACCGGAGTTCATGGAAAGAATCGTTTAGGTGGTAATTCGCTATTAGAGTGTGTGGTATTTGCTAGGCAAGCAGCCGAGAAGATCTTGGGAACCTAGGTTAATAAATAACAATTTTACTTGAAATAATGTACATAGACTACAAAAGGAAATAAATAACGTAATGAAAAATCATATCGCTGAAATGATAATATAGGTTCTTGCCTATTCTGTCAAAGATGGAGAACTATCATCCATTTCATTGAGTCTAATGGCTAGCGCTTGAAGGTTTTGATCATTCAATTTACTGGGCATGGTTGCAGGTGGAGTGGTGGACACCGGGTTGGCACCAGATTTCTTCCTGTCTTTCCTTTCCCGTTTGTCTTTCTTCAAAAGTTTTTCCTTGTCTAACATAGATTCGTCAGGAGAAGCCTCAGTGACAAAACTCATCAACTGATTTCGTCTTCTGACCCCTTCACGAATCCAAAATTCACTTCTGTACACTTCCCATGCCTCTCTAATATCGGTATTGAAAACCCTGGCATTCATGACAAGCTTCACATCAGTGATTCCGACTCTTGGTTGGAACTGCAGTTGGCAAGATACAAGGAAGACTTCAAACTTGGATATTTTATTTCTTTCCATAGATGGATCAACTTTATGAAGAAAGGTTAAACAGCTAGACACCACGAACAAGAAGAACTCTCGTATGAGATCTGTAAGGGTGTCTAAAAACGGGGTTTTTATCTTCACTAGCCTCACATTTAATTGTCTCAAGCCCTTGTTAGTAGATGATAAGAACTTTCTAGGAAGCACGATGGTCTTCTGGTACTCTCCTGATAAATAATACAATAACAACGTTATGGACAACGTAAGAAGAACAAACACAAGAACCACTCTGAATGGACTGGAAGTTTCATAATTGCTAATGTATAAATGATGACCAATAGATGCTATGAAGGCACATAGTATAGCCATGAAAGTCAAATATTTCCTCCTCAAAGCTTTCTGTTGAGCTACCTGGTCTCTCAAACTCTCCTCTAAAATCAATAAATTTCTAAAGACCTTCCCCGTAGCAGGAGCCAGGGCGTATCCGCTACCCATATGATGAGACTTTTCACTACCTTCCGATTTCATTGATTTTCTTCTAGGTCTCCGTTTGGGTTTGGGACTGGGTGACGCAGACCCAGAACTTTCACGCCTAGGAGTTGAATCACGTGCTGGCGACGACGACTTTCTTCTGGGACTTTTACTTCGCTTTGTTTTCCTCTTACTGGGGGTATTATCAGACTCGTCTATGGAGACTACTTTATGTGGAGGGGCTAGTTCTAACGAGTTTTGAGACCCTATTTCAGAGTCTGAATATATGACATAATCGTCGTGATCTTGCTGATTGGATATGTAAGGGGTTATGTTCATAAGTGAGTCTGATGACGATATTACCGGCAGTCCTGGGGGTAGCGCAACAAGGTTTTCTAGTATAGCGTCGTTCTGTGTATCAGTGTTTGATTGATTTAATGATGGAGATCTGGGAGTAGACACAAGGTCTCGCAGGTAATTAGAATCTCTGTCACCTGACTTTTCGGAGCCTGGTTCTATTCGACTGTTACTGCCACTATCATTATTGGACTTCAGTATCCAGGAATCCACTTCTTCTTCGTTAGCCATCGGTTTATCTTATGGAATTATCTTATGTGGAGGAAAAAAAAAACCTCGCGAGAATAACTGAAACTTCTAAGATAGTCGTCGTCCAACGATGTCGGATTTGAAACAATTGAAACAACAGTTCGTGTCGGATTTGGTGGGTGGATCTTTAAGTGAGATATACCTAGTGGTATTTGTATCTGTGGCATCTTACTTGGTTTTCAAGGTCCTTCTAGCCAATAATTTGAGCTCTCCAATTCTTGATTTCCTACTAAATGTAATGCTGCTTCTCGCATCCATCACCGTGTACAGTAATGACATTGCAACGCTATATAAGTTAATACTTGCACCTTTAATAGTATTGGTTTCGTATCAGTTTATCACCGGTGCAGGTGTACAAGACAAGAAAAATAGGAAGCTGGGCAACCTGAAACCATCATCGGATTTATTACCCCAGAAATCATTCTTAACTGCCTATAGATCTCACATGTTGATCTTAACCAATTTAGCAATTTTGGCAGTTGATTTCCACATTTTCCCTAGGAGGTTTGCCAAAGTCGAAACTTGGGGAACATCAATGATGGATATGGGAGTGGGATCGTTTGTTTTCTCCATGGGACTTGTCAATTCTAGATCTCTCATCAAAAAGAAACTAGAGACTTCCAAGCCTAATGCTTTTGAGTTAAATAGATATTTTCTGTTGATTTTGACCAATATTCGGATATCAATTCCAATGTTGGTATTTGGAATTATCAGGTTAATCAGTGTCAAAGGTTTGGAATACCAAGAACACGTTACCGAATATGGAATCCACTGGAATTTCTTTATTACTTTGGGTTTTGTTCCTGTTTTCATTGCTATATTGGATCCATTATTCGAAGTTTTACCCAGATTCTTGATTGCTCTGTTGATAACGGTCGGATATGAAATTGCATTGTGTAAGACTGATCTTTTAACGTTCATTCTCAGAAGTGACAATCGATTGGACAATTTAATCACAATGAATAAAGAAGGCATATTCTCCTTTTGGGGTTACTTGAGTATTTTCATATTTGGACAGTCATTTGGATCATTTGTATTGACATCAAAGACAACTGCTAACAATTTAATCGGATTCAATCCAAAGGCTTTGAGGGTAAGATCCTGGTTGACTGTTTCCACCACAACTGGATTGATTATTTCTACATTATTTTACCAACTTGTTGCATATTTCTTGAAAGAATCGCCCTATTTCAATAATATCTCCAGAAGATTGGCTAATCTCCCATACGTGGCCATGATTGTTGCTTACAACTCTTTCTTCTTATTGTCCTATAACCTTTGTGACTCATTTGTCGGTGATAAAGCACCAATCTCAAACACCATTTTGGATGCAGTGAATAAGAATGGGTTGGTAGTGTTCTTGGCAGGAAATTTGCTCACTGGGCTTGTTAACATGTCTATAAATACTTTGGATTGTACTTTACAACAATCTTTTTTGATTTTGTTACTTTATGGTTTTTCCTTTGCCTTTATGGCTAGTGCCCTTAATAAATTCGGTATTTATATAAAAATCTAGTTAATGAAATATATTACAATAAAATATTATTCTCAGTATTGTGAAATTCGCAACACTTTAAATGGTTGCAAAATTAATTAACATGATTCAAGACTCAGTGAACAATAACTTATTGGGGTTCTACTTGAAATGAGTTCAATCAAGTCCCCATAAGCGGTATAACCATCGGGGACAAATTGGTTATTCGAATCCAAACTACCGAAAATTAATCGGTAGGGTGGTGCTTGCAAGAAAAAGAATGCAGTAAAGAGCTTTCCATATTCCCCTTTTTTGAAATTACACGAAACACTGCTAGTATAAGATACCAGCAAACCCACTTCGGCATCACTATCAAGGAAATTCAAAACAAGAGACAAATCCATCTCAGCAATTTTTAAACCATAAGATGCAGCAATGTTGAGGGAACTTCCAAGTTTAAAAGCAACGCTGGCTGTGAGTGCAGATGAATCACCAGTTGTAGTATCAACACATCCTTGATTAATTAAATATTCATCATATGTTATACCGTCCGTATCATAAAAAGCTTTCACCCATTTCTTCTCATATTTGTCGTAATAGAGACTTTCTCGTCTTCCGATATCTAGAAACCTGGAATTATCGTTCAACTTATTTGGATGTTCTACGAGGGCCTCATCAACGCTGTTCACAAGGTACACCTTCATATTTTTTAGCTCATCCTGGTCTCCCGGTCTAACAAAGCTATCGAAGAGAGATGAAGCTCCACTGGACCTAAAAAACATACTGTTGTATGTGTGATTTTGTTGATTCTTCGTAAGGTCAATCACCCTTTGATTAGCAACATAGAGTTGCGTTACTTCAGAGTCTTCACTCTTATCAGCGGTGACTGGTTGCAAACACCCTACCCAGAAGATGACTATAAAAAGTCTATACAAAACGTCAGTACAAACCATCAATTTTAGTATGCAGACAAAAGATATTGGGTTGATAATCTTTTATATCGAAGTCCCAGCATATAAATCCATACATAGAATAAAACTTGCAGCCAAAAAGTCGTGCACGCACAATAAGCTCCCAAAGCCCAATTTAGCATATGCCCTCATAACTTGTAAAAGTAGAAGGTTACTTCATGAATTTTCATTCATAATTTAATTGAAGTGGACAGAAGTCTTCACATCAAATATCTTTTGAAGCAGCTTGTTGTTTATATCCTAAAAATAGTATAAAGAACTGCTCAAGCTTCCCTGCAACCTCATCGTATAAACTTCGCACACCCAAGCCATTTCTCTATTTGCGATAACCGGTGAATTTAATTAATTGAACCATTGCTGAATTAAAGTCAAGTCAAGTTAACTCAATTCGAAATCAACAATTTAATTTATCCAATATGTCCGGAATTGCTTCATCATCATCTTGGACTTCATTTTTAAAGTCAATAGCTAGTTTTAACGGAGATTTGTCCACCTTAACTGCTCCGCCATTCATCTTATCCCCAACCTCATTATGTGAATATTCTCAGTATTGGGCTGAACACCCAGAATTATTATTGGAACCAAACTTCTTAAAGTCTTCCGAAACATCTGACTCTTCTGAAGTTCATGCCATGGCCCTTAAAAGAATGGTTGCGGTTACTAAATGGTTTATTTCTACCTTAAGGTCTCAATATTGTTCAAGAAATGAAAGTATGGGATCTGAAAAGAAACCATTGAATCCCTTTTTAGGTGAAGTTTTTGTCGGTAAATGGGAAGATAAAACCGCTGACCAAAAATTAGGTGAAACCATCTTGTTGTCAGAACAAGTTTCCCATCATCCTCCTATTACTGGTTATGCCATAATTAATGAGAAGAATAAGACCAAATTGCAAGGTTACAATGGTGTAAGAGCTACCATGTCTGCCACCTCAATCAATGTTAAACAGTTCGGTCATGTGTTATTGAACTATGACCAAGAGGATCTAGAAGAATCCTACTTGGTCACTTTACCTCCTTTACATATTGAAGGATTGATCACTGCCTCACCATTTGTGGAATTAGAAGGTAAGTCTTATATTCAAAGCTCGAATGGATATATTGCAGTTTTTGAATACAGTGGTAGAGGCTATTTTTCCGGAAAGAAGAATACTTTCAAAGCCAGAATCTATAAAGATAAATTGTCTTCTGAGAACAAAGAAAATGCATTGGTGACCATCAGTGGTCAATGGTCTGGTAAATGCTATGCGGGTAAAGGAAGTGAAACTCCAAGCAAGAACGATGACTTATTTTATGATGCAGTTGGTAAAGAGCTTCAACACTTGACTGTTAAACCAATTGATGATCAACATAAATTGGAAAGTAGAAGGGCCTGGCTTAAGGTAGCTGAAGCTGTCAGAAAAGCTGATTATGATTTGATCAATACTGAAAAGAGTAGGATTGAAAATGAACAGAGAGATTTAAGAAAACAAGAAAAAGAAGGTGGTTCCAATTGGGATGTCAGATGGTTTGACGAGGTTGATTATAGCGATTCTGACTTGAAAGACAGTTTCACCAACTTGACCAATATGTCCAATTTATCAACTAAGAACTGTCCTTCGGGTTCATCGGTTGACTCCAAATATGATGAAGGTTCAGCTAAGCATTGGAGATTTAATCCTGATAAATGGACTAAAGAGACAGAAATCAAGATATAATTTAATTCGTTTTGTAGTTGGTACATAGAAATACATGATTTGAAGGATTAGGTACTAAAAGTAATCACGCGCATGATGATAGGGCTTCAGCATCCATAACAGTCACAAGTCACAGTAGAACCGCACTCAAAACCTACTTCGCACGACCGCGCTAGGAATGTTAACATCCAAACACCCATAGAGTGCGTGTCAAACTTGGTTTTGTGTCACAGTGCGAACTTACCAGTATCAAGAGAAATTTTTAACTACTGAAAATTTTTTAAATCTTTTAAATTATTGATTATTCAATTTTTAATTAATAACTAAAAAATGGCTGAATCTCACAGATGTATGTTATCGTCTTAAATGTAGATAATATGAATAGAGTGGAATGGTTAATGTGAGGGATATGGATCGAGAATGCAACTGCTTGATTTCATGGTGTGAAGTTAGTGTTCACTATGAGTCAGTTAGACCTAATCAGAAAGAACAGTGAAAAGAACTACAAGTCTTTGATATCATTGGAATAACTTGACCGTGGAATAGTCTGACTCATTACCTGATAGAATACCTGTTCATCAAGCAGTAATTTGATTACATCTTTCTGATGTCGAAAATTTTCACTTTCTTCAACAACCTACACATGCCCATCAACACTAAATTCATATAATGAAAATCATCTATTCAAATGATACTAACAATTTCTAGTATACGTTAAAGGTAAACACTTATCTTACCAACGTTCAAAGAGAGTCAACAACCCAAACGTTTCCCTCCTCCAAATAGAAGGTGTCGCTAACCCAACCGATGCCAAGTTCTACTTAGGTAAGCGTGTTGCTTACGTCTACAGAGCTTCCAAGGAAATCAGAGGTTCCAAGATCAGAGTTATCTGGGGTAAGGTTACCAGAACTCACGGTAACAGTGGAGTTGTCAGAGCTAATTTCAAGAAGAACTTACCACCAAAGACCTTTGGTGCTTCAGTTAGAATCATGTTGTACCCATCAAACATCTAAATTCAAACTACTATTTAAAGGAAATTAACGCTTATAAATATAATTATCATAAAGGAAAAAGATGTTTATATGGTTGAAAACAAAAGTGTATAACTAAACTTAATAAAACATCTTTTTAATGTATTAGTCTTCAATTGTTCATCAAGTTTATGTTCATCTTCTCCATACTCCTTTTTGTATATTAATAATAAACATCATTGTATCACTTTATCTCTCTACTCTTCGTCCGCTCTCTCTTCAAAGTGTCTCAAATTTCGTGAGATTTTTCAATCTATGCAGTATTAAAATTTACGTTACACCTGTTTATTAACAACATGGCCAAAAATAAAAAGAAGCTGGCTACTAAAAAACGTTCACCAGCTAATGAGGGAACAGATACCCCAAACATAGATGACACAAAACCATCAGAGGCTTCTGAAAAAGCTGAAGTAGAGGATCAGAATGAAACCACGTCCGATGCTGAGACTCAACAATTGGAACCAGCATCACATCAAACCGATGATATATCACCAGATACGGTTAATGGCATTTCAAATGGGAAAACTTCCCTTGATAGCGACAAAATAAAAGAGTTGTTGGAACAATTGAAGTTGAAGGATCAAGAAATCGAGAAGCTAACGAACTCTTCTCAAAACTTTCAAGAAACTATTAAGCAACAAGAGAAGAAGATCGAACAACTCGAGTCAGAGGAGAAGACGAGCGAGAGCTCAAACGAAGGAGGCGATAATAGTGGAGATTTGGATGCGGTGAAGAAAGAAAGGGACGAAATAAAGGCTTCTTATGATGCTCTCTTGAGCAGAATATCCTCCATGAAATCTCTATTCAGCAAAATGAAAGAAAATGAAGCAGAACTTGAGGAGTTGAAGACCGAGCTTGAAACCGTGAAACAAGAGAAGTCTTCAGAGGAAGAGAAAAATGCTAACTTGGTTTCTACTATCACACAGCTCAAGGATGAGGTTCAAGATTTGAATAATGAATGTGACAGATTAACCAGTTCCCTCACATCGACCAGGAAAGAGCTTCAATATAAAGAAGACTCTATTCAAGATGACAAATATGAATTGGAGAATACGATTTCAAAACTCAATAAGAAAATAAATGATTTGAAAAGCCAGTTGAGTGAATACGAAATACTGAAGAGTGAGAATAAAATGGAGTTGAAGAATTTATCATCAGTTATTGATGAATTAAAGGAGACTGTGAATATCAAACAATCTGAAATTGATAATCTAGGAAGCCAATTAAAGTTTGCAAATGAGAAGACAAAGGATTCAGAAGCTCAAATCGAGCAGTTGAAGAAAGCCCATGAATTGGAAGTACAGAAACTTGAAGTTTCCATAGCCAATTTGAATGAAGAAAAGGAACTCATCAAAACGAACTTGCAAAATTCTACTGATAAAATCGCTGAATTGGAGCAAGGAAGTCAAAAAATAAAGGAACTCGAAAATGAAGTTAATACAAAACAGATATTGTTAGGTAAGGCAAGACACGAAGCTATCATTTTGAATGAACATTTGAGCAAAGCTCTCGGGATGTTGAAACAACAATCGAATAGTCTGGATAATACGATAGACAAAGAACTCGTCTCCAATGTCATAATTAATTTCTTACAAATACCAAGAGGTGATACCAAAAAGTTTGAAGCTTTACAATTAATCAGTTCATTATTAGAATGGGATGAATCCAAGAGAGTTGCCAGTGGTCTTAGTCATCAACAAGGTAAAGTTGGTGAAACCACAAAATCAAGAGAGAGCTTCATATCACTTTGGACCGACTTCTTGGAAAGAGAATCCAATAAAAAGTAAAAAGTGATTTCTGCATATTTAATATATCATTATGATACATCAAAACTATCCTGCGCGTCTCTACATATTTTTCATTCACGTTAATTTCGGGTTATAGAAATGGTTCTGGTTACTGATTTTTTTAAAAACCAGAAAGCCAACCCTCGTAAGGTATGTCAATTGCTTTCAAATTGCCCCTTTGACACTTTGGAATACTAACATTTCATTTAGAGAGAGCGGAAACCGGAAGATCCCAAATCTGAAAATCAAAGCAAGTACTTTGAGAAGAAGGAGGAACCCACTGTAATTGATCTTGACGATGAACTGGACTCGAAGGATGTCAACGATTCGCTTGAAGAGATTCCTCCTCCAACCAAGAAGCATAAACCATCAACTATAAAATCTCCTAAAAAGTCACCAAAAAAAGCTACAAAAACTGAACCAGAAGAGAAGTCGAAGACCTCACCTGTATCTGCATCTTCAGGTGCCACTGCAGAAGAAATCTTAGCTGAAATACCCGATGCAGAACTACCAGATGTTTCAGAAAGCCAAAAGATGAACTTTTTCCAATTACAACAACGTAAAAACCAAGCACCTCAAGCTTCAGGAGCCGCCGATATACCTGAAGCTCAACCTCATTGTTTATCAGGTTTGACAATTGTTTTCACAGGAGTTTTACCAAACCTTGAAAGAGGTGATGCTGAAAATTTGGCAAAAAAATATGGAGCAAAAGTCCCAAAGGCAATTTCTGGGAAGACCAGTCTTGTTGTGCTTGGAGATGAAGCTGGCCCATCGAAAGTTCAAAAAATCAAAAAGATGAAGATTAAAACCATCAATGAAGATGGGTTTATCCAACTTTTGAGCAGAATGCCCGCTGATGGAGGTTCAGGTGATTCCGCTTTGAAAGCTAAACAGAAACGAGAAGAGGAAGAGAGGAAAATCATCGAGGATGCTATAGAAGAAGAGAGGGCATTGGCCACCAAGAAGAAAGATCAGGCAAAAAAACAAGCCGAACGATCTGCTGCCAAAACTTCCGGTTCTAGTTCAACTTCCAGACCTCCACCTGTATCTCATGTTCGAGACATACCCGAAGAAGAGAAACTTTGGACTACAAAGTATGCCCCTTCCTCGACAATGCAATTGTGTGGAAATAAAGGGCAAATCACCAAGTTGAAGAACTGGTTGAGTAATTGGTTTGATCATGCAAAAGATGACTTCAAAGATCCAGGATCTGATGGTTCTGGAATCTTCCGTGCTTGTTTGATAAGTGGGCCACCCGGTATTGGTAAAACAACAGCAGCTCATTTGATAGCCGAAGAGTTAGGGTTTGATGTATTAGAGAAGAATGCATCTGACGTTCGTTCCAAGTCTTTATTGAATTCAGATATCAAAAGTGTTTTGAATAACACCTCAGTTATGGGGTTTTTCCAGAACAGAGATGCTTCCAGTCATAATGAAAACGAGAGAAGATTTTGTCTCATTATGGATGAAGTTGATGGTATGTCAAGTGGAGATCATGGAGGTGCTGGTGCATTATCCCAATTCTGTAAGATCACCAAAATGCCAATGATTTTGATCTGTAACGACAAATCTTTACCAAAAATGAGAACCTTTGACAGAGTGACTTACGACTTGCCATTCAGAAGACCTTCTGAGAATGAAGTCAAGGCAAGAATAATGACCATATGTCATAGAGAAAAGATAAAGATAGATCCTTCAATTATCGGTCAATTGGTCCAAACAACCAACAACGATATTCGTCAAATGATCAATTTGTTGTCTACAGTTTCAAAGACTCAAAAGTCATTAGGATATTCTGAAAGTAAGGAATTCAGTAAATCATGGCAAAAACAAACTGTGTTGAAGCCATTTGATATAGTGGGGAGATTACTAAGTGGACAGATCTACTCACCAAACTCAAATCATCTGTTAAATGACAAAATTGACTTGTACTTCAATGATATCGACTTTACACCTTTAATGGTTCAGGAGAACTATTTATACACTAAGCCAAGTAATGTGATAGATCCGAAAGAGCATTTGAAACGTGTGGCTGAAGCAGCAGACGATATAAGTGTAAGTGATCAGGTCAATTCTTTGATCAGATCAAGTGAACAACAATGGAGTTTATTACCATTTCACGCAGTTATGTCATCAGTGAAACCATCTCTGAGAGTGGCAGGTAACATCACCCAAAGAATCAATTTTGCCGGTTGGTTGGGACAGAATTCAAAGCAAATGAAATACCAAAGGTTGTTACAGGAATTACAATATCATACGAGACTCAGAACATCCACCGATAAGAAGGAATTGAGATTGGACTATATACCACTCTTTGCTAAAAGACTTACCAACGATATCGTACGAGATGGAGAAGCTGGAATTGCCCCAACTATTGAGGCCATGGACAATTATTATCTTACCAAAGAGGATTGGGATTCAATTCTTGATTTTGGAGTCGGACAGTCAAAGGGAGATGCTTTACTAAAGAAAATAACCACCAAGGTTAAAACTGCATTCACTAGAGCTTACAATTCCCAAGTTCATCCAACGGCCATCTATAAGACCGGTAATTCAGTCGGTACCGGTAGATCAGCACCAGCAGCGAAGGTAGATTACGAAGATGTTATAGAGGATGATACAGCCAAAGATGAAGAGCCTGAAGATACTCAAGACTCAGATAAGTTCGATGCAAAGAAAGATAAACTTATCAAAGAAGTCAAACCCAAAAAGGCACTGGCAAAGAAAAAGAAGAAGTGATCAAGAAAATGCTCTATATATATGTTGATGCAAATTTATAATACAAAAACCAATACTTAACTTTCATTGTGTGTACCGGATACAGTTGCAGTGTTTAAGAGGACAAAGGAAGCACGAATGTAGAATTGACAGCCCCAGTTATTCTGTGAGACGTTATACTGATTACGTCCAGAGCTTACGGGAGACCAAATGTATCTAGTTAAAGAGAAGGGTCTAAGAAATAGTCTAACCTTTGATCGATCAAATGCGGAAATATCACAGAGTCCCCAGAAATTGGTGGATTTACCAATCCAATTACTTGAGTCGAGTACATACAGCCATGCGTTTTCAAATGCACCAATATGACTCACGACGATCTTCTATTGTATCAACCAAACTTGTATCCTGCGAACAATAAACAATAGCTATGACCTAGACAAGACCTTTGGTGACGAAAATTCCTGTACACACTCGCCTCCTTCTGGGCCCTCAGTATGCGAAAGAAAAAAAGTTTTCTGATAGAAAGTTTTACTTTGTATCCTAAAATCAGTCAAGAAACATTGCCGATTATCAAGATTGATAATCTATATGAATAAATCATAGACATCAATCAATAATCGGAATCATCCAAGTCATTGTTGGCAACCACGTATTTTTCATCTAATCGGTTGAGAAATTCCACTTCGTTCCATTGTCATAAGTTACGCTTATTAACTCACCACATTAGAAGAAGATTTTTCATTTCATCTCCCATTATAGCTATTTTAAAAGCATATTCACTCCATAATCGCGTGTTAATTCATTGATTTTTGGTCCAATCCCTAATTTTTTTTATTATATTAATGATTCATGTCTAATCCCAGCCCGATATTCAATATCTCCAATAAAAGTAACCATAAAAGCAATAACGAGTTACCTGTATTAACCCTCAATAATCCAGCCGCAATAGCCACAAATACTCCCCCCAGTGTTAATCCTGGTCCCAATTTCGGTGATAAGAAGAAACCTAGAAGAAAGCCCCCGCCAATTGACTTTCTGAGAATCAATGGTTCACATTCTTATAATGAAGTATCTCCAGTACCTTCCAAGGATTCTCATGAATCAAGAGATACTGAAATGAGTGATACAAGCCTATTCAATAGTCAATATGGATCTGGTTCTCTTGGGAATACCAATGAACTGAGCCATTCTGATACCCAGTATGGGAATTATAATTCGGGTTCTCAAACTTCAACTCCTGCTAATTTAATACCTGGTCCCGTCAATCCATCTGTTCCATTGAGCCCATTATACAACGAGAAAGATCTTGAGGATTTGACCCCTGATGATTGGCAAATCCTTGCTAATAGTGGCCAGATAATCGAGTTGAGTAAATTGGGTGAAGGAAATGGAGGATCAGTTTCCAAATGTAAATTGAAGAGAGGCCAAAAAGTGTTTGCTCTTAAACTCATAAATACGGATCTGAATCCAGATATACAGAAGCAAATTGTCAGAGAATTACAGTATAATCGATTGGTTGATAGTGAAAATATCGTGAAATATTACGGGACATTTTTAATTGAAAATCAGTCAATGATTGGTATAACAATGGAATATATGGGAGGGAAGTCATTAGATGCGATTTATAAACGGGTTATTGAAATAGATCCTTATAATAGAATCAACGAGAAAGTACTAGGAAAAATTGCCGAATCAATTCTTAAGGGGTTAAATTATTTACATCAACAAAAGATCATTCATAGAGATATCAAGCCTTCTAATATTTTACTTGATTTCAGTGGGAATATCAAGTTATGTGATTTTGGTGTCAGTGGGGAAGTTGTGAATTCTTTGGCAACCACTTTTGTGGGGACTCAATATTATATGGCTCCCGAGAGAATAATGGGAAAACCATATACCGTCAATTGTGACATATGGTCTTTAGGATTGACATTGTTAGAAGTTGCAACCACTAAATTTCCATTCACAAACGTTGATAACCTAAATGTGAATTTGGGCCCAATCGAGTTACTTCAGTTAATTCTAGAATACGAACCAAAATTGGTAGATCTTCCGGAAGAGAACATATTCTGGTCTGATTCATTCAAGAATTTCATTCAATATTGTTTAATCAAAGATATTCAAGAAAGACCAAGTCCTAGACAAATGCTTAAACATCCTTGGGTTTTATCTCAGCAAAATGTTAAGGTCAGAATGGACAAATTTGTCAAACAACTTTGGAATTACAATGTAGATAATAATTAATCAATAATTAATAGTGTTAATGGTTTAATAGGTTTAAAGGTTTTAATATAGTTTCGGTGGTATTACATATGACTAGTAGACGTGCGCGAGGTCAAAATATCTTCAAATCCCAGTTCGCGAAAAATTCTTCCACCAATCAGTTGAAGAATAAATTTGACTTCTAAGCTTTTTTAGAACAACACAATCACTTTAAAATGCCACTTCCATTTGAAGGGTTAATCCCTTATACTATCATGGCAGGATTCTTTGCATTAGCCGGTCATGGTGTTGGATTTATTAGATACTGGGATAACGGTTGGAAAAATGATAGATACAACTTGGATGCGTACGATGAAAGAATGATGGAAAGAGACTTTTTATTAACTGGAGTTAAAAGAGGCCAAACTTCGGAAGCCGTGGCTCCAGAACATTTCAAGACTTCTCAAAAACAATTACAAAGATACTACACCCCATACAGAGACCAATTCTTCTCCTTCAGAGAAAGATTATACAAGGGTTATGTTACTGGTAACTGGGAATTTTCATGATGCATGTATTTATTTAGTATATATTAAAGAAGAAAAAAAGTCATTACTTCACTTAAAGTCCTTGTAGGTCCATTTCTCAGTAACTTTTGGTTTATACTTGGATTTCTTAGCAACAGGAACTCTGGCTTCTACCAACCCCTTCTTCTGTAAGTTAATCATTGTACCATAAAATAAATTACCTTCAGCCTTAACATTCTTCAAATTATTGTTCAATTCATTGGATAATTTGACTTCAAGAGGTGATTCCATGATGTTATACTTGAATAACTTCTTTGGTTTTTTGGTAGGTTTCGTCACTTTATTGACAGGCTTAGAATCTTGTTCTTTAAGTTCATCCCAATCAACTTGACTGATTTGATGTATTTGATTTTTCAACTCCTTCAACTTTAATTCTAATTCAAGACGCTTTTGATGTTTCAACTCTTTATTTCTTTGAGTTTTAGTCTTCTTCTTGACCACAGTAGGTTTATTGATGGATAATTTAAATTCATTAGTGTCATTAATATCTTTGTCATCATCATCGTCATCATCTTCATCTTCATCATTACTACTTTCATCGTCTTCTGCCAAAATTCTGGCCAACATTTCTTGTTTCTCTATAAGTTCCTGTCTGTTCATTTCCTTGACCTTTTCAGTACCGAATTCTTCATTGATCAACTGTTTCCATGATTCTAATGAAGGATTATAAGATTTACCCGCATGTAAATCTTTATAGTCATAATCAACTTCAATAGGTTTAACATCAATGGTGGAAGGTCTGACCTTCTTAACCTTCAGCTTGGATGGTGGTAATCTCTCTGGAACATATTCCTTAACTGGCTCAGGCTCATCCCATAAATCCTCATTTTTCACATTGAGTAACCCATCTTTATTGATAAGAGCCATCGAAGTTGAACCATCAATTCTACCGGAAATCTTCATCAAACGATTAATAGTCTTCCCCTTAGGTTTCTTATTTCTTTCAACTTCCAAAGCTGGGATCTTGGATTTGTTACTTAAGATTTCAGATGATTTGAGTTTCTTGACTTTTGTAGATGGCACTTGACTAGCAGAGTCATCGATCACAAATTCTTCGCCATCGTCACCAAACAATCTTTGTTTTTCTCTACCAGCCTCAAGCTTCAGCTCTATATCTTCTAAATCGATATTCTTGACCCAAGATCTCTTGGTTTTTCTAGATGTTTTACTTCCCATTATGTATGCTATGGTGGTTCTGCTACTAGATTTATTTGGCTCATCGCAGATCTTCGCAAAAAAAAAGACGCGTGCGTGGACCAAAATATGTCTTTGGTGGCCTCAAGTTTTGCAACCATTTGATGTGAATTCTCAATTAGGATCAAAGTATCGAGTCAGGTGGGGGAAGTGCTTGTTACGTCATGTGCTCCTTAACCGAGTTTCATTCTTGGAATAAAACATGATCTCAGGTAAAATTAATGTCAATGTGCAGAAAACACTTAATTAACAGATATAATTATCGTATCTGCAGCATAGAAGGAAATTTGTAGAACAAACAAAATCTGATGTGAGGCGCAGAGGTACAGGATTAGGAGCTTTATTCGGAAACGATGGAAGTGAGAGGGAAATAATGATCAGCCAAAAGACAAAGACAACTGCAGGATGAACGAAACGAGAGGATCTCATAAAGAGGCGTAGAGGTGCTATTGTAATTTTGGACCATAATTACTATAGATTATATCAGCCACCATGAAACAATATAGGACAGCTGGCACGTAACTGATCCTAATTCGTCTTCGGGAACGAAAGGTCGGGAATTACCCAAGTTTTTAGTTATTTGTATGTACGTAACGGTCCGCAAATCTCGGGATCTGGCAACTGCGCTTCTTGGCTGCGGAATACATGGAAGCGTCGCTAGATTTGCGGTGGAGATAATTTAGACACAGGAGACGGAATTCGGAACATGCACTGCTCCACCAGAAGAATTAACTGCGATTAGTAAGAAAGGCACCATTATGGTTTTGAGTTTCATTTGCTGTTAAAAACGGCTGAGCCTTTTCCATAGAGGCTGATAGATATGCTTTACGATGGGTGGCAAAGCCAATTTGGACAATAGTTTGAATGACCCTCGAGATGAAATAGACTGCTCTAGATTAGATTACGTCTAACCATTACGAGATCGGAGAGGAAAGGAGTTAAGCGGCTGTTTAATCTTTTGAAGTTTCAAACACGTATTTAGCGAAAATCATCCATATTTCTTCTATTTCGTTTATAGACATCAATTAAAGCTGTCCAAAGTACAATCGATATGACAGGTTTTTAGGTTAGTATAACTAGTAAATGGGACCAAATACGGAAATGGCTAGTGACATCAATGATTCTTTCGCGGCCCGAATGCTTCGAATAAGACGGGCAACTTATTGTTAGCAATTCGGAAGGTTTATCAACAAAACCTCCGTGCCTCCGCTTAGCTCCAGTGTTGGTATGGTAAGCAATTACTTTTTTCGGCGATTTTGCCCGAGGGATCTATTGTATTTAACGCGTAAAGGTGTGGTTCATGCATCGTATATTTAAATTTGGTCGACTCTTCCCTGATTGAGCCGTCTCCGTCGGTGTTTGTTCCCAATTTGATAGTGCGGTTCTACCTCTGCGGAGTTTAAAGGCTGCAACTTCATTCCGATCGTGGTTAGTTATTATGTCAATTTTAGGTTAATTCTGTTAATGTTAGGTGGGTTTTGCAGATGCGGCAAATGTGCCACTCTCAGCGGTGTCATGTTAATGCTTCTGTTCACTTCGCCCTGAGCCTATAGGTTTTTTTTCTTTTATTTTTGCAATTAATTTTTTTTTTTTAATTTTAAGCCTAATCTTAGTAATACGTAGATAATAAAACTCACAAAGTATAAATAGGATTGATATCCATTAATTGTCAGTTACGCCGTTATTTTAAGATCTTTATCTACTTGAGGAAAGATCGTTATTTTAATATTATGAAAGACATAAAAACAAGACAGAAATCTACTGGCTCCCCCAGCCTTCAATCCCATAGTTCCCGAGATTCAAAATCACCAACCACTTCATTATATAGTTCATCAATGACAAGTAATGAAACTCCATCAATTCCTGCTAATTCTAGACTGAGTCATAAGTCTGATGATTTAAAAATTTCTGAAACCGAATTCCTCAATGATTTAGATGATACCATATTAAGCCAGACTCATGGTGATTATTTCCCAATTGATGTGGAATTGAAGGAATTGTCAACTCCAGTACTTGAAATTTTGTCCAAATATGATCTCCCCCATCAAAAACATATAAGTTTGAAGAAAAAGTCGTTGAGCGACCATTTTATTGGAGACTTGCATGAAGTAGATTCCAAATTTAAGTTATCATACATAAAATTCGTAAGTCACCCCGGTAACTTATTTGTCAAGAATCTTTCCAAAAGCAAAATTTCCCATTCTAAATTATTCAAGTTTTTCAATTCGAATTCTAAATTTAAGTCATTGAATGAACTTAATATATTCAATCAGAATACTAACAATGACGAAGATATTTTCGCCATATTAAAATTTGACAACTACCTTGACGTTGACTTTTTGTTGACCAAGAAGCTCACGACAAATCCATTCCATACCAACTCCTCACTTCCATTGTACTTGAATAATTACATTTCGAGGAAACAAAGAAAGTTGACTATGGAAGAGAATGATGAATTTAACAACTATAATTGTGTGGTTATTGAAAACTTGAATCGGTTCTTCCCAAAGAATACTCCTTTAACGGTGGAATCTATGAAATTATTCTTTGAAAAGTTCCAATTATTTGGCAATATTCAATCAATCTACTTTCCAATTAACATTTCCGCCAGTAATCATACTTTCACCAGTGCAGATTTTGGATACATCACGTTTGAACCTAATGAAAATTCAAATCTTGATGTGTTGCAATGTATCTACTTTTTGAATGAACTTCTGTATGAAGCATTCAATAAATTCACCAGAAATGATTCAAATCAAATCATTCGAGAATTAGATCTTGATGACTCGTTCTTGGATGGTGGTAATGAAGATCTGACTTCAAATGGATTGAAATTATCGATTTCCCAACACAAGCATAATCATTTGTTATATCATTTATATCCTAATATGTTGAACTTTGTCAAGGGAGAGTTGGTATTATCTTCATTTAATGACGTTGCTGCTCAAACTGTGTTGAAGAATTCTTTGATCAGATATTCAAATTATCAAGAGACAAACATTTATGTCAACAACTTCCCAACCATATTTGAAAATAATGATGGCTTATGGGAGCAATTCTGGCTGAAATTTGGTACAATAAAGCTGGCTAAAATCATCAAACCTCAATTCTATTCAAAGGATGATCAAAGTGTCGGAAAGATTGGATTCGTATTCTTTGAAGATTTCAAAATGGCTTTGAGAGCCATCATTTTGACTAATAACAAATTGGTTACTTCTAACAACACAAACATTTTAATTAAAACAAGTTTTGCAATCCAAAAACTTAATCGTGAAAGATCAAGGAAGTCTTCTGAGAGTGCTATTACTGAAAAGTTCAATGATTTTAGTAATGAAAGTTCTCCTCGTCCTTACTACTATTACGATTATCCACAAGACAAGGAAGATGGAGATGAAGAATTCAGTAGTCCCAACATGAATTATACTTATGGAGGACCTATGCCGATGATTCCTCTCTTGGGACAAACTCAATTCCAATCACCATACTTTTATCCGATCCCACAACCAGGTATGATTCCTGTTCTTCCATTCTACAATTACGTACCAGCCTACAATGTATATAGCAAAGATTAGTTAGGTGAAACATTGAATAAATAACGACTGATAAATCTGCTTTGTATGTATATTTGTTGCAAAAAATCATATAAAAAAAAGGAATTTCTATTTACATATTGTTTCGTTAAAATGGAGGGGATTCTATAAAGTTGGTGGATCGTCTCTGGGTCTTGGTTTTAAATGTACTGGCTCAGGTTTACTACTAATAGTAGGTTCAGGTTCAGATTGTTCTTCGGCTTCATCAAATTGTTCAACACATTGAACCTCTTCAATGTAATATTGTAACATACTCTCAATACCATTTTTCAAAGTTACCGATGACGAATCACAAGATCTACAAGCACCTTTTAATTTCAAGATAACTTTACCTTCATCTTCAATAAAATTAACAAATTCAATATCACCTCCATCATCTTGAATGGCAGGTCTGATTCTTGTAAAGATCAACTCTTTAATCATGGAAACCACTTCATCATCATCTTCACTCATTTCCATATCTGGTGAAAGTGAAGAACCCTCATTCAATATTGGAGTTCCATTAGTCAAGTATTCGGTTAAAATGGAAAATATCTCTGGCTTTAATAAAGACCAATGTAAATCAGTGTTATGCTTTTCAACAGTAATGAAATCGGACCCAAACATGATCGATTTAACACCATCAACGCTAAATAATCTCACCGCTAAAGGACTTATGGATGCCTCTCTTCCACTCAAGAATTCTCTTGTCTCATTTTCATTCAAGATCTTCATGGATGGAAGAAATTTTAATGCATGCTCATTTGGAGTCTCCATAGTTTGGATAAATAAGTTCCTTAACAGTAAACCAAATGATCTTGGCTTTGCTAGTCTTAAACCTCTGGATAAAAACATGTTGCTTTAGATGATGTTTGACAACTTAGTAATAATTGGCTCTTTTTTCAATGAGACTGCGAAATATTAAAAGAGTTCTGAACCATCTAGTATATATTTAATTAACTACCGAAAAGTAATTTGTCGAATAAGTTAGCAGTCTTCTCCTCTATATTATTATCATTGGATTCATTACTGATGGATTGATCCAATTGTAATTTGTTCTCTGCCAACTGTAAGATGTTTTCTTCCACTGTGCCTCGACTGATAAGTCTAGTAACTTGCACTTCTTTGGTTTGTCCCACTCTATGGGCTCTATCTTCTGCCTGTTTATCATCATGGGGATTGAAAGATTGATCGAAAATAATCACGTTGTTAGCAGCCACAAGATTGATTCCGAAACCTCCTGCCCTTGTACTAAGCAAGAATACAGGGATGGTCTCATCATCGTAGAATGCATCGATCATATCTTGTCTATTCTCCACCGACGTTTGCCCATCGAGTCTTAAGAACCTAATGTTGAGGAAGGACATTACTCTTTCCAAGATGTCCAAAACTTGTGTAAATAACGAAAATACCAATACTTTTTCTTTTCTATCAATGACAGCATTGAGCAATTTGGTTAATTCTGTAACTTTTCCACTATCCATGTATTCTTTATCATCCAAAATGTACTCTTTCAATGTCTTTGGGAATTTTCTACATAATCCATCAAGCTCGTAGTCCGTCATGACCTCCATATCTTCGAAGATGTAATGAGCATTTGCATCAGCATATTCTGGTTCATTGGTGATTGCCTTGGACATTTTACTGAGCTTGTCTGTTGTAAAGTGTCTTCTAAACAATAATGGATGCAATGAAGCTTTTCTAAGCGACATTAACATATTGAGTGATGAAGGAATTGCTTGCTTTTTAGCCTCCTCTGCTTCTTTACCGGTAAGGAGTTTTCTTCTCTCACGTTCAGCCCTTAAGGCCTTTCCTTTGGCCATATGATCCTCATAGATTTTCCTTTGAGATTCATTAACCTCACATATTACGGTGTGGTTCGTTTTTGCAGGCAAGTGTTTCAAAACCTGTGCCTTCTTACGCCTCAACACAAAAGGTGTCATCATGGTTTTAGCTTTAGAGATGGCCTGGATTGATAGCAATGGGTTATAATTGTCATCAGCATCTGATGTTTTGACTTTCTGGTTGAAAATGACTTTTAAATCTTCCTTCTTCTCTGTGAAAAGGTGAGGTAACATGAATGCTAATAAGGAGACAAGTTCCTTTAAGTTGTTTTGTAATGGTGTACCGGTTAAAAGCAACCTGAACTTGGCCTGTAATCTCATCAATTTATTGTATCTTTCTGAATTAGAGTTCTTCAACATGTGTCCTTCATCGTAAACGATCATATCGAAGTTTTGACTTTTAAGGAACTTGAAATCGTTGGTGGCCCCCGAGGCTAAATTATAAGTTGTCACTAAAACATCAAATTCTGACAGTCTTAATTCGTATCTCAAATCTTCTCTTTCGGCTTGACTACCATAATATGCTTGAACAATTATATCAGGACAGAACTTATTGAATTCTCTTAACCAGTTTTCCAAAGTTGAAGATGGAACAATCACTAAGTGGGGCCCCTTGGCTAATTTTTTGGATTTGAGATGGGCAATAAATGAAATAACCTGACAAGTCTTACCCAATCCCATTTCATCGGCTAAAATACATGAAAGCTTGTTGGTGTAGATTAAATTTAACCAGTTCAATCCTACAATTTGATAATTCTTCAATTCAAATTCGGGGTTGAAATTTTCTGGTGGTTCATGGATATAAGTTAACTTTGTTTTATGGGTCTTCACAACTTCAATTTCATCATCGTCTTCATCATCATCGTCCTTCACCTCAACATCGATGGCTTCTTGAGTTGGATTGATATCTACCATTTCGAGCTCACCATCTTGTCCCGTAAAAGTAACACCCCAGGTTGCCATTTGCTTGGATACAAGGTCACCTACCTCTGAACATTGTTTTACCAAAGAATCAACTGCTCTGTAACCTTTCAAATTTGATTCAATTGATTCAATCAATTTCTGACCTGTTGGTTTCTTGATTCGTCTCTTCTTATTTTTGGGCTCTAACTCTGGCTTGTCAGACTCCTTCACAATGAAATGCTCTTCAGCAACTTTATATATATCATTGAAGGGCCTCATGCTGATGACAAGTTCACTAACGGTTGGGTGAATATTACCAATTTCAGTAAGATCTTGGGCACTGGCATTATTTAAAAATTCCATAACCTTGGTATCCATAGAAGTGAGCCCATCAGATTGAGCATAATCGTCTTCAGACATGTCATCACTCATGTCATCATCACTGAGAATATCTTCATGAACTTTGGTTGATTTTATCTTTCTATTCTGTCTCATCTTCTCCTCTAATAATTCCAACTCATCCAACTCTGGAGATGCCGATTTGGTCTTGAATACCTTACCATCCAAAGACTTCTTGAAAGAAGTAGAACCATCGTTGAAGCTGAAGGATTTCAACGAAGCTTTAGGATTTGTAGGTTCTGGTGATGGGGAGATAGAGGTGGCAGGAGTGGGTCTTCTTTCATTTAAACTTGATAACCTAACAAGTTTCTTCTTCTTCAGTGGTTCTCCTTCAGTTGCCTTCTTTCTATTCACCATGTCCAAAATGTTGGCTTGTTGTTTTCTAGCTAAGAATTTATCAAGAATAGACATTTTGGGCTTCTTAACTTCAACTTTAGTGCTTTGCACTTTGGGTTCAACAATCTTTACAGGAGACTCTAGCGTATCAACTGTTTTCTTTCTAGGCTTAGCTCTTTTGATAGGTGAATCCTCATCATCTATAATTTCAGGAACTTTACGTTTCTTATCTTCCTCATCGATCAAAATAGGCTCATCGAAAGTCAGAGGCAGATAATATTTCTTTTGTTCTTGAAGTTCATACTCTCGCATCAACTTCTTGGTATTTTGTTCTCTTCTCTGAAGTTCTTCTTCCTTAGCCTTGAGTTCAGCCTCTTCCTGTTGTCTTTTGAAGATATCTTCCTTACTATAATTTTCATTCAAATATCTGGTAACATCTCTCAAATTTCCTCTTCCCTTAATGAAACCTTTGAAAATATCACTGTCCAGGAGGTAAGAGAAACGTTTTCTAACCATAGGGAAATCCTTATGATTTCTAATAGCTTGACGTTTGCTTTCTATAGATCTTTGAGATGCCTCGTTCTTATCATTGACAGATTTATTGATCGATGGGAGTTCCATAGTATCGCTAGAAGGTGACGAACTGATATTAATAGGTGACGAACTAGGTACTTGAACATATGAGTCCTCCTTAGGAGGGGTCTTTTCCACTTGAATTTTGGGGTTCGACCCAGGTTTGAACCAACTCATGATGAATCTTTTCTAACGCGAGCAGCATTTTTCACTACGCGTCCAAAGACAATCCAGCGGATTTTGCAACCACAAGTTGACAGATGTTTAACAGGGTTTTTGGAGCTGATTTGTACATGTGTAGGAAATAGAGTATCAAATCACTCTTCTTTTAGAGTCTATGGTTCTTCTAGAGCGCTAGTCGAAGAGATGTCAAGATGTACCCAAATAAGACCCACATTCCTCAGGAACAAATTTTACAACCGTGTGGGCCATGAGTGGACAATTATTCTAATTAACAAGCAATTTACTCTAATAAGTGGCTCATATTCATCCCTTCTTCTGTAATTGATTCTATTAACAGAAGACATTGCTGCAACACCGGTTCGCGCAGGAAATTCAATCCCTATAATTGTAATCTTGCATCAATTGAAGCGCATTACTAAGATGAGTGAACCCACTTTAAACTTCCATGTTCAAACGGGGCTGACTCAATTCAAGGTTCCAACCGAACTTATACGGAAGAATTTCAAGAATATCCAGAAGTTAGTCGAAAAACAGAAACGACAGGTCACAAATGAGATCAGTACCATTAAGAAGAATCCCAATATCCCCACTTCCATGAAACTTGAAATGATCAGGAAAATAATAAAGGGATTTGAGGCATTCCAGAAGAAACTAGCGGTAACAGTGAAGAAGGATGAAGAGTACCGATCTCGGCTACAGGCGAGACTTGAAAACCTTCAAGAATTGACAAAGTATACCATCACTAGGGCTGTCAATGATCTCACTGAGGTGAATGAGATAGAAAATAGATCAAATGATCTGTATGATAACGATAGGACCCTAGACGATAATGAACATGCTATTATAGATGATGAAGAACCACCCAAAAAGGGACAGAAGGAAAAAGCTGTCGATGACGATAAAGTCTTGGACTTACATAATACCAATTTGATCAATTGGTATAGAGATCAGACCAATTTGCTCATAATAGACTATTTGATCAAGTCAAATGTATCCTCTGATCGAAGTGTGGGGTTGAAACTTTTGAAGAGCTTGTCTGCATCATATCCGAGGTATATGAAGCTCATTGATTATGACTTATTCGACACATTCAATAAAGTGTTCGTTTCTATTATCGAACGTCACGATTTGAACTTGATTGTCAGTTGGTTCGAAGAAAATAGAACAGCTCTCAAGAAAATTGGCTCCAATCTTGAATTTGAGATCAATTATTGTAAGTTTTTATCTTTGATAGAAGAAGGTTCAACGGATGAAGCGATAAAATTCTCTCGTGAGAAGTTATCTCCAGGTGGTAATAAGAACAACTATCAAGGAAATGAATTTGAAAATTATGAAAAGAATTTGAGCAAGCTAAAGGAGATTGGTGGATTGTTGGTCTATTTAGCCATCAATGAAGCGCCTCGAACTTCAAATAGCAAAACAGAGTTGTTTTCTACCTCCATAGTAAAGAACTCTCAAAGATTTCGTGATTATGAAACCCTTTTAAGTGACGATAGATGGGTGGGACTTTCGGAGTGTTTTATTGAAAACTTTACTAAGCTTTTTGGAATATCTAAAAATTATCCATTGTTTATATACTTGAGTGCTGGACTTTCAAGTTTGAAAACCAAGTCATGCTATTGCAACCATCAGAACACAATATTTGTTGATGAAGAACATCAACCATTTAATGTGCACTCTTCAAAGGACAGAAAATTGAGAGGCCCCAATTACTATTACAGAGCCCTCAAGATGATCAATAATTGTCCCGTATGTTCCCCAGAGTTATATAAATTGAGCCGTAACCTTCCATACGCTCAATTGATCACCAACATTTTCAACAATCCTTTCAGACTACCTAACGGGAATATTTACCCCATGGACAAGCTCACAAGCCAGAATGGATTATCCAATACTGCTTCCAGCACTAGCACAATAAAGGATCCTTTGACGTCTGAAATGTTTCTTTTGTCTGAATGTGTGAGAGTTTATCCTGCATGAATAAGAATCAATCACTGTCACTATCATCATTATCTTTCGAGACGGCTTTTTTACCCTTAATAAATGGTTCAAAAATATATATCCTGGCATCCCGTTCTGCGGCAGGTTTTGTAGTATCTCTAACCCCACTAGTGGTTCTCTTGTGGTGGTATTCAGGGAACATTGACCATTCGAAACGTCCGGACTTTTCGACTTTATAGTCCTCACTCTTAGCAAGAATCTTAATGGTCCATGAGTTATATGGTTCACCTTCGAACATTGATAGAATTATCTTACCAGTTACGGAATTGAAGCCATACCCACCAAAGCTACTGTTGGATTCATCATTGACAAATCTTAACAATTGCTTACAGTTTTGAAAATACTTCAAAACAAGCTCTTGGTGGTCTCTGATATTTCTATCCATATCTTTCATTCCTCTACCTGTATGTGGGAAATTGAACATGATATAGTTCAAACGCTTGTTCTTGAAGATATTGTTGGCTCTACCCTTCTTGGAGTCAAGTCTAAAGCCTGCCATAATATTAGTGGCATCAATATCATGGAGAACCTCTACTCCTTCGGACGACAAGTATTCTAGTTTTTCCTCCACATCAACATATTTATTTTTCAAATCCTCCATAGAATCATAACTAGTTGCGATTAACTTTTGTGGGTTTATTAAATTTTGCTTGACAATGGATACTGCAAACGAGAAGTCTCCCTCACCAATGAGAAGCACTTGATCTTCATATGTAAAAGGTACCAATCCTTTCTGAGTTTGAGGCTGTTGTGCTGATTTATTCTTTTTCTTGCCTTGTTTCATAGACTTCTCTTTCAACTTCTTCTGTTCAATTGTCCCTTTCAAAGCAGTTTGCTGTTTCTTCTTTTCATCTTCCAGTAAAGAATGCCTGACAAGGGCCCCCTTCAATCCTTTCTTCCCCGAGAGTCTCCCTTTGAGCTTTCTAGCCATTTGAATGCAGTTAAATACAGGCCAAAAGACGATGCGATGAGATGAGATGAGACGAACTGCGCGATGGTAATTAATTATTATTACGTACTTACTTTCCTAATCAAATATGGAATGCTCGTTCCTCTCCAGGGTCGAAGTGGTTTGTGTCATACGGCCTACTTTCGTTGTCATTTAAATCCTCCGATTTCACATCAGGAT
This sequence comes from Yamadazyma dendronema, assembly GCA_030572355.1. Lineage (NCBI taxonomy): Eukaryota > Fungi > Ascomycota > Pichiomycetes > Serinales > Debaryomycetaceae > Yamadazyma > Yamadazyma dendronema. The sequence continues at coordinate 418,066 of JAJLZP010000005.1, forward strand.
AATTTTGGGAACCAAATTGTTGCTCCTGCTCGGGAGTTTCGTCACTACTACTGGTTCCATATAAATCCTCGTCATTTTTATTGGCATTATTATTCAACGTAGGACCAAATGCTTTTGATTTGGACTCCTCATCTTCCGACGATTCTTCTGAGTCTGATTCATCTCTATTCTCGGTTTCTTCTTCATCTTCCTCGTCACTTTCTTCAGCGTCACTTTCATCATCTTCACTCATTGGCATTAATTGTTCCCCAGAGCCATCATTAAACTCGTAGAATAACATAAAAGTTCCCTGTGAATTGAGAACTTCCTCTTCATTGACAACGTATACCGACTCGTCACTGATTCTCCACCAGGTACCACGGTATTTCCTATAGCAAATATAATGTCCGTAATTATGGGTACCATAATGAGAAATCACAGCTTTCAAGTCATAGAGAAGTCTTGGATCAAATTGGGGAGAGGAACCTGCCGGTTGGAAGTCTGGAGTTGCCAAAGTCGAAATCGTTTCAGGTTCAATACTATTGACATCTTCGTCCGAAACAGAATCCGAGTTAGAACTGTTAGAATTGAGATCGGCCCTAACTTCCTCGTCATTCAAATTGGTTCCGTTGGCAGAATGAGTAGGCTTATTGATATCTAAGCGGTTGATTCGTTCGTCCTGTTTCCTGAATGGAAGTCTGGCATCCATGTTAATGTCTTTTGGCTCAGCAACGTATGGGGTCAAATTTAAATTCATGGGGAATGCTACTTTACTTGAATTCTTCACAATCATATATGTCCTTGGATCAAAAACAGATCTATTGATGTGCATGGACAAAAGTGGTGGAGGCCTACTTAACAAGATCTGTTTAGATTTTCTGGACTTTTTTGTCATTTGCTTGACAGTCAACTTTTCAAATGCTTCATCAGAAACACATGGTTGACTTAATTCAGTATCAATTTCTTGTAATCTAGCCGTGAACAGTTCAATCATTTTTTCGTTATTGGAAGCTTCAATTTTTTCAATAATGAATTGCTTGGTATGTTCTAAACCACATCTATTACAGTTCACATCTTCAATTATTTCTGGAGTGATCCAGTCGTTCAATAAACCTTCTAGTTCAAAGCCGGAGTAGTATGAAGAGCCTGCATTGTTTGGAAGATTAAGACTTAAACCACTATTGACAGAATATCTTATTCCTCCAACTTCTCCACATGAAAGACAGCCAATTCTTTCGGCAGACACACCATCTACCGGCGTTATTAACTCCAAAGGCTTGACTTTGTGCTCTGCATCTACCAAATTAGGATCAACCTGCGAAGCAGGAACGTAAACGTTACCCAAAGTGCCCAACAGATCACAACCACTAATAAGATTTGGAATTTCAGAATTGTCAACATATTGGCCTCTTACTTTTTCTTCTGGCTCAGGTGTAGCAGACGTTGGACTTTGAAGTTTCTTATACTCTTTCTCTAATAGACTCATCACTAATTGATAAAATTCTTGGGCATCTTCTTGATTATATCCGGTGAAGAAATTTTGCTTTGGCCCGTTTGGCATCTTTTTCAATAAGGCTCTAGTAGAAAATTCTTTACTTCTTGTTCCATATTTCCCATTGACATTATCAATTAATGTTTTTAAGGCAGTGGTAAATATTAATTTCCCATTTGGTCTACCGGTTCTTAGTTGCTCTATTTTATCTTCCTTATCAGTGACAGCTATACTTTCATGTAAATAACCATCTATGAATGATACCAAATGGTTTGAAGAAGCCAAGGATTGAATCACAGAATTCATAAAGCAGGTATTACCCTCGTTTGAAATTCCACCTAGCTCTCCACCATTTTTCATGGCAAACCTGAGTTCTTTTGATTGTTTGACCCTTCTGCCAAATCTTTTTCCCGATAAAAATTTATAATTACCAGTCATATCAATCCCAGTATTGAAAAATTTATTAAATGTCAGATTAAGGTAAGGTAATAAAGGTACTTGATGATTGAAAAAAAGCAATGAAACTGAAATCGCCGTGAACGATACGAAATATCTTATGAAAACACTCAGGAAAAGTTTGTTGTAAAACACGGTGTTGGTGTTAGTTATTTTCAATAGTATAGATGCAATGATAAGGAAAGTGAAAAGAAGCTTGATCGAGGGCAATTTCATAAATGGAAATGGATAACAATTTTCCAGGGCAAAAGAAAAATTTATGTTTTGGTATTCCTCTTGTGTTGTTCTACTGTTAATCCACCACTTATCTATAATCAGAATCACTTATAAGTTCTGATTGTTATATACTTTGCTTCAAAAAAAAAAGATCAATTTTTTCTGATATTTTGCACTCGCACTGATTAATTGTAATGGTACAGAGTTCTGATGAAAGGAATAATTGTCACTCTAGTATTTGTTATGATTGATGCGAGAGCTGTGTCCATAATACTATTTCGGGGACACGTTTAAAACTCACTACTGTCAAGGAAACTTATTTCAAGAAGATATTCCATCTCTCGATTGGCTACGAAAAAAGGACATACTTTAATAAACATGATAAGGAAAAGTATCAGTAGTAATAATAGTGGCAATTGAGTATACAAAGCAAAGCAAGTAAATATATATATGGTAATAGCAACAATAACAAAATGCAGAAGAGTCTAGATAGACATAGATGCCAAGTGATTTGATGATGGTTCAAGGTCTTGGATTGACTGGTTGAGAAGTATTTCTATTATGAGATCTTCCTCTTCCCCAACCACACTTCAAGGGCCTTCCATTGAGATTGAACCCTGCTAGCTGTACAATAGCTAGGGCAGCCCTTTCATGGGTATCGTATCTTACGAATGCACAACCTTTTTCGGGATGGAATTTGAAATCAATAATGAAACCAAAGTTTTGGACTAAGGGAAGAATATCCGATTCTTGAGTGAAATGAGCTATGTTTCCCAAGTAAACAGTGGTTTGCCAATTAGGACTTTGTCTCAATACAATCTCATAAGACTGAGGATATATCAATGGAAGATTTTGATCTGAATTCAAATCTAACATTTCAAAGTGAGAATTAAGTTCCTTGGTGGGAGTTGAGCTACTGGTAGATGAACTAGAGGTTCTAGTGGCAGGGCCACTATTACCATGAATATGACCAGTATTATGCTGGGAGTATGCAACGTTTGTTGGGATTGAAGGGTCTAAGGGGTGAGTTGGAGCGGCCATAGGAAATGAACTTGACCTAGTGAATGGGCTGGTTGGTTGTTGATGTTGTCCAACAATAATAGGAATTTGACTTGTTGCATTCAATCCCACGGTTGTTGCCACATTTGGTGCCATAGGCATATTTAACTGACCACCAGTTGGCCCTGCCGACAAATGAGAGGACACCAGTATAGGACCGGGTAAATTACCATGAGCAGTCTGTAAATGATCAGTAAACGGTTGCAAATTGGTAACTGGAACCACCGGTGGCTGATCACTATGACCTTGAACGGCAGGAGAAGGTGTCGGTATTTGGATAGATCCAGGTGGCAAGGAATGAAGATTAGCAGAACCTGGTAAACCCAACGGAGATGTGAATTGTCCCAGTTGAATAGGCATCAAAGGAGTAGAGGGAATCAACAGTGAGTAATTCCTTGGTGGTTTTTGACTCATTTGTTGTTTATGAGAGGCCCAATTACATCTAACGGCTCTACCTCGAATAACCTTACCATTCATGGTGGTAACTGCCAGAAGGGCATCAGCCTGGTCCAAAAAAGTGACAAATCCATACCCTCTGGATCTCGAAGTTTGCATGTCCCACATTACATGTGCTTCCCTAATAGACTTGAAATGAGCAAATGCATTGTGTAAGGACTCATCATCGACATCGGCACTGAGGTCACCTACAAAAATGTTAAACACAGGCTCTGAAGATTGCACTGTATTTGCATTTGAGGAATGATAAGCCCATCTAATTACAATAGGATGCAGATTAAGTTTTTCTCCATTGAGTTTAACCAAAGCTTCAGAGGCACATGGCGCTTCAACGAATTCGACGAAAGCGTAGTTGAATCCCAATTTATTCTTATCATTAAGAATTTTGATGAGTTTGATATTTCCGTATTGGGAGAACATCTTTGATAACATAGTCTCTTCGACAGACTTATGTAATCCGGCAACATAAAGGATTCTATTGGAAACTTCCCTACCTCCATGAATAGCACTGGCAATGGGAGGCTCTTGAGTGTCCAAGTTGGTAGTGGAAGTGGTGGCACCGGGGGAAACCCTAGGAACCCCGGAATCAAGAGTATTACTGATCACCAGATCCAGATCATTGTTAACTCTTTGCATTTCCATGGATGGGCCCATCAGAGGGAGTTTACCAGAAGATGTATCTGGAGTTTGACAGAAATTTATATCAGGATTGGAATCGGATGACATTAGCGGATCAAAGTAACAATTTAACAAAAGGCAAAAACACCGAAAAACAAAACGTCAATCTAATATTATGGTACAATTGAAATGAATGGTGAAACAACTAGAAGTTTCAAATGACAAGTGGAAAATCAAACTTTAACAAAACGATAAATCAAATTAACAAAGCAGAAACGAAAATCAATACCACAGACTATCTGAAATATGAAGCTGAATTGTGTATTGACAATTGGGGATATGATATGTTATGGAGATGAAAGTGTCAAGGGGAGTGGATATGCAATGTGAGCGTCTGTGGAGCGAGATTGTTTCGTATGTACGCTTGATAAAAAAACTAAATGGGTTTGATAAAGGAAATGATGGAATTGAATTGGAAGAATTGGGTCGAGGTCAAGGTTAAGGTGGTTTGTTGGGAATGGTATTGATTTATCAAAATGAACAGATAGATATCTCAGTATGACTACGAGGATTGGAAACAAATATCTTTGGAAAAGAATAAGACACTATTAAGGAAAAAAAAAAACTGCAAGGTCCAACTGAAAATTTAAAATGGAAGGGAATTTTGTTAAAATAATAATACTCCAGGAAAAAAAAAAAAAAAAAAGAAGAAAAAAAAAAACGGCGATTACTCGATTTCAGAAGACAGAGGAAAACAAACGGTGGCAAAGAGTAATTGATTTTTAAATGAAGGAAAAGACCATTTAGAGCCTAACCAAGTGGACAGCGGAAAAATCATTCAATTGAATGGCAAATAATTTCCTTGCTCTCGCATTGCATAACGCTTACTCCTATTATTTTTTACCTTCCTGAATTTATAGGTTCGTCAATCCAACGCAAATTTTATTCACCATGCGAAACCAATTATTTTTTTCCCCAGTGGATTAGATGCCATACCTTTCGTATTGATGTATTAAACGTGCTACTTACGATTTACTTTTTGAACCAAAGTTAAACCGTTTAAACTAAAAAAAAAGAATGTATCTTAAGATTCTTGTAAATGATGCTAAATATGTCAAACCCATCAAAACTAAATTGGAAAATGAAGCTTTGATTAACAAGCATCACAAAATACAACGTCTTGATGGAATGTACCATATTTTTACCACCATATTGGTATGTGATGTCAGCTTGCTTGAAACCCTAATCAAAGATGTGACAGGGCAACGGGAAGAGGGCCAATCAGAGTCAAACCAAGAAAAGTCAAATGTTATTCCGGTTGACATTGGAACGTACGAAGACCTCAGTGCAGCTGTCTCAAATACTACGACAATGAGGGACACCATTCACAAATTTTACCGAGACCACAACTTGGTTTACGACTCCAATCTCGATGATCATATCCCCAAGAGATGGCTGGTTTACAGTCCTGTAGTTCTCTTTAATTCGGGGACGTTTGATGATATTTCATGGACCAAAGAGTTTAAAGTGATCCAAAGTGAAGAATTGTTTGCTAGTATTATCGACTCTTGCTTCCACTCAATCTCCCCAAAGATAACACATCTTGCAGTGAATAAGCCCATTGATAGCCAAAGTACCATGAGGATCCCTATGAACATACTCCCATTGTATGGGGATTTTGGTGCAAAGCCATCCCAACAGTCTCTTGAAGCCCCAACTTCTCAGGACTTCCAGAATGCATTTTGGTGTCAAATAACTCAAAATGGGATTCTACAAACCTGGGCCCCAATGTATACTATGTTCTCCAGAGGTAATATAAAGGAGAAAAAACGGTTACTTGATACCTACAAAAATTTGAATCAAACTTGGATATTGGACCTATATTCAGGTATTGGGTACTTTTCTTTGAGTTACTTGAAGAATGGAGGTACACTTGCTTGCTGGGAATTGAATCCTTGGTCCACTGAGGCTCTTATAAGAAATTGCAAACTCAATAACTTCAAATACAAGTTTAACGATTTTAATTACGATAATGACACCCAGGTTTATATTTTCAATGACAATAATGAGACTGCCATTGAATACTTGCAAAAACTACTTGATAATCCTAAGCAATTGAGTATAAGTCATATCAATTTAGGACTTTTGCCCTCATCCAAACAATCATGGCCCATCACCAAGCAGCTCTTAAGTTTATCTGATTTGTCAACAATAATACATGTTCATGAGAATGTTCATGTCAATGAACTAGATCTGTTCAAGGAAGAGCTTCATCAATATTTCCCCGAAACAAATCACTTGAAAACGGTACTTGTCAAGACATTTGCTCCCGATGTGTGGCATACGGTCTACGATCTACAATATTCCATGGCCCACACATAACCATATTATTCTTGCCTCCAGCGGATCACCTCATTTCGATAGATGTAAATAATAACACTCCTTTATAGACGTGCATATAGATAAAGGTCTTGTCTTGGATTACATAGTGCCACACGTCGTAGCAAATTCCTGTTCCAACGGGTATTTAGGTTTGTAACCTTAATTTTGATTTGGTTTCTATCTTTAAGATTTTGTTACGTTTAGGAACTTGATACTTTCGTCTATGAGGTTGTCACATACGAGATACTTGTCTATGCGTAATTCTCTTGCATCTGTTCGACAACCGGACGGTTTAGCCTGTGTATAATCATGCGTCTTCGATCTTTCATCAAAACTCGAGGCACGTAACCCAAAGGTGAAATTACAATTTCGCAGCCTAAAAGAGAAGGGCCATTAAATCATTTATTACTTGATTTAAATACCAACCGTCAAAGCCTAATGCTTGTCCGTGTGTAGGTAGAAGCTTCATTAGAGGCACTCTCAAGTTGTATGTCAAAACTAAGAATTAATAGACATGTCAATACTGGAAAATAACGGTGTGAGAGCTCTCCAAGCCGCAGGGCTTCCGACGTTACTCCTCGGGATGAGAAAGCGTCAACCAAAGCGTCAACCACTAATGGGCCTGTCTCAACAGGCTGGAATTCCGAGTGATTTCCTGTTTGTGGCTCTTGGATTTTTGTTTGTGGCAAATCTTGAGTTTCAAATGTGTATGGCACCTCTGCCAGGGAAGTTGTAAACCCACAATTTCATTTAAAGGCCCATCACATGCGTTGATGTAGTCACTAACTAAACTAACCTTTCAAGTTTTAGTGGATGTCGACCTTCCCTATTTGGAACTAATCATTTTCATAAAGTTGTCTTTAAAGTTTAGGGATTGTCCTCTGTACCTTTGTCTTAGAAGAGTACGTTCTTCCAGCTTGTCCTGCAAAAAAATCCTTCTTCTCTGTACTGCATAGTATCCAGCCCAATCGTAAGAGTAGCAATACGACGTTTGGGTTGCAGTTCCCACCATTGATACTCTTAGATAGACAGCTGTAGAATTTGTTTAAAAAAAATGAGCGGTACGGGAATCGAACCCATGTCTCCTGCTTGGAAGGCAGAAATGTTAACCACTACACCAACCGCCCTCGGTCTGAGATTGTTACACCTGATTGATGATTATCACAAGACACGACCGTAGTATCATCATATTCGAGTCTAAAAGATTGGAAACTGAGTACTCCCCCGATATCATCGTACTGATATACGTCATTACCCTCTTAGTGGCTGGCCAGGCTAAAAGTACCAATAACCATTCCTTCCAGCTATTTTGGACCCGACTTCCCCAATTCGCGATTTGATTTCATTGCGTCTCCGACAAAAGGATAGCACTACAACCTACATATTATGCCCCGTTTAGAAGATTGGGAAATTAAAAAATATTGGGAAATTTTCCAAGGGTTGCAACCTGTTAATGGAAAACTAGATGGAAATAGGGTACTGCCAATCTTGAAAAATAGTAGATTAAGCGATGACAAACTTTCCAAGATTTGGGATCTAAGTGATATAGACAATGATGGTAAACTTGATTTCGAGGAATTCTGTATAACCATGAGACTTGTATACGACCTAGTGAACAACACCCAATCCCTGGTACCTGAAGAATTACCAAGCTGGTTGATTCCTGCTTCAAAAGCCCATTTAGTTCAGGCCAACCAAGCCCTTAATACCGGAGGTAATTCATTCGGTAGTAATAGTGGAAGCACCACCGAATCAGAAGGCGATGAAGAGTTTTTATCAGATGATTTTGATTGGTACATCTCCCCAACCGACAAGTCTTCTTATGAGGCCATTTATAATTCGAATAGTGATCATTATGGAAGAGTAAGATTTGATTCCTTGGAGGGCTTGTATACCAGTTTACAGAAAGTTCCTAGAACTGATATTTCATCAGCTTGGAATTTAGTTAACCCCAAACAATTTGAAACCATTGATAAGGATCAAGTATTGGTATTCTTACATATATTGAATCAAAGAGAAAATGGCAAAAGAATACCTAGAGGAGTACCAGTATCTTTAAGAGCAACATTTTCAAAAGAACAACCTAGTTACGACATCAATTCAGTATCGGTAAAGCCTCAAGGCTCTGGTGTCTCTTCTAATGGAGGATCAAAGGGATTTGCCTCCGATTATTTGAATAAAATTGGACAGTCAAACTCGATTAAAGAGTCCGGTACAGACTTTTCGTCTACTGAAGGAACTGATTGGGAAGAAGTCAGATTAAGAAGAGAATTGGCCAACCTTGAAGATTTGTTGGATAAGGCTGGTAAAGAATCCACATCTGATAAGAATCAGGATAATGAATTGACTTTGATCAAACATGAATTCGAATTATTATTGAACTACAAAGAACAGAAATTACAAGGTTTATCAAAAGACACCAGTAAGAAAGATTTAACTGGTATCAAAAATGATATCGAGTTGATAGAAAACCAAGTAAGTCTTTTGCAAGGTGTATTGAAGGAGAAAGAACTGGAATTAGCCAAATTTCAATCCGAGTTACAAGCATTAACTTGAAATTCGAATTTTGACAAAAAGTTAAATTAGGTCAAATATAAAGATCATATAAACTACAACTTCTCTCATTTCTATAAAATGATGCAATTTATATATTATAAGATATTTAAAGGTCTTTAGATTACTTTTTATCACCTTGCTCTTCAGGCTCAGGCTCTGGTTCTGGAGTTGGTAATTTGAAAGATTCTGGAGTGAAATCCTTACCATCTCCAACTTGTTCCCAAGCAGAATGAGGAACTGTGAAACTTCTAGAAGCTTGAGTTAATTCTAATGGTTCATAAACCACTCTTTTCTTTTCTTCATCGTATCTAACTTCAGTGTAACCGGTAGTTGGGAAATCTTTTCTTAATGGGTGGCCTTCGAAACCATAATCAGTCATGATTCTTCTTAAATCTGGGTGACCTTCGAAGAAAATACCGAATAAATCATAAGTTTCTCTCTCGAACCAGTTGGCACCTTGGAAAATTGGCACAACTGAAGGAACGGGACTGATCTCATTGGCATAAGTCTTAACTCTGATTCTTGAATTATAACGAATGGATAACATATTGTACACAACATCGAATCTATTAGTCCTAGAAGGATAATCGGCAGCAGTAACATCCATTACTGATTTAAACTGAGAAGAAGTATGATTTTTCAAGAATACCATCACTGGTCTTAAGGCAGTTGGAGCTACGTAAATGGTCAACTCATCTTTCCACACAGAAAATTGTTGAATATACTTTGGTAAACAACCCATAAGATATTTTCCGAATTTATGTAACTCTTCACCAGTTTCTCTATATTTTTCAGCTGGGTTGACTAATGGTACATGGTTTTCAGTTGGTTGTCTTCTAGGTAAACTGTTCAAGTCAGGTAATTCATAATCTGCTTGGTTGCTGTTTAATGATACGGAAGATTGTTGGAAAGCTCTCTTTCCGATCATAGTACTCCCGTTAATCAACGGTCTATAGCTTTTACAGCTATTTCCAAGAACTCTACCTCTAATCATTTGAATCGTTAGATTTTTTTCAACTGAGTTGAGTTGTAATTTTATTTTCTCACACTTCGATTGGACAGAAAAAAAATCCAGTAGTCGCACTCGCCAAACCTGAGGGTTTTGGTGTACGGGTGTTTGGTTCGGATTGGCAGAGGCTTTTACTTGTCAATGCGCAGCGCGCTTGTGAGAAAACCGCTTCAAAAAGTACTGTGCCTTTTCCATTTTGACTCAATCTATTTTATTTTATTTTTATTATTTTTTGGTTTTGTTAGCCGGAGTTACTTGGTTGAATTGTTCGTCAGGTACCGTGGCAAGTGGAGTCGATAAGTCCAATCAGCCCATATCCTACTTCAAGTTATCAAGTTTTTGATTAATCTTTCTTGATCATCGTTCATTCAGGGTTCTTCACAGCGAAAATCGGTCTTATACAAATTAAAGGTTGATCAAATTTCAAATCTCGAATCTTTTTTTTTTTTTCATTTCTCCTTACTTTGACCACAACTACAGCCATCGTTACAATCTCTTGGTAACTCTATCAAGTGAATATGAGTGGCTCACGTGGAAGAAGGCAACGTCGAAGTTACAGTTGTGGCCCTTGTAAGCTATTGAAGATTAAATGTGATTTGCAGTTACCGTGTGCATCTTGTCTTAAGTTTAAGCGAGAAGACAAATGTAGAGAATCTCCACCTCAACCACCTTCCGAGCATGAATTGAAAGTGATTCGTGAAAGAAAAGAACGGATGACAAGGAGGAAAAAGGGGTTCGATGGATCATATATGAATACCGAGGATGAGATGAGTTCCAAACTATGGGATTCAAACCGCCCCTTTAATACATCTTCTGATAATGGGAGTTCTCTGTATAGCTCCCCTTATACACAAAGTGGATTGACCGACTTAAATGATGTGTCACAGGTCATTGTCCATCTACTAGATCATTCATTGGTGAGGAAGATCGAATCCTATTTCGATCAAAGAAATGTCCGTCTTTATTTACAAACAGATGAATATGTAACTTTACCATTGTATTTTTCCACTCGTGGAGCTAATTTCTTTTCCGAGTCTATTAAAGAGGAAGCTACCAAAAAGGTCATGATTGAGACTGAAGATGTTAAACTTTTAAAACTAATTATACCCGATGGGAATACCATTTGTCAATTGTTTTTATCACATTTCCGAAGCTATAAAGAAGATTTGTTTGATATTGTTGATTATGGTGGAATATTCAGATTGGTCATCAGATTCAGTCAATTGATCAGAAGTGCTGATGGTAATAAAAAAATTAGTCTAAGTCCTTTAGAACTTAGAGCCCTTGCTTTGAGTTTACCTGTACTTGCTAGTGGATTATTATTACGTCCTGATTACAAAATCTGCTCTAGTCTTTCACAATCGGAAGTTATCAATCGCTGGATTCTCCTCAGTAAGAAATTTAAGGAGAATTTCAAAAGAGCAGATTCGTTGTTCGATATCATTTACTTAATGGTGTGGTATTTTGAAATTGACAATTATTACCATCAAGAATGTATGTTAAGTGAGAACCATTTTGAATACAATCATTTATTGTCCAATTTATTGTTCAATAAAGAATACATGGATCATATTATCAACCGAAATTTGGACTTTAGCAAGTTGTCTGAAGATAGAGTATCAGAATTTAGGGTTATCATTACATATTGGTTGAGAATTCGACTAATTGAATTGAATGTGTTTTATTTCCAGTACAAATCATCATTATTGAGATCCAATAATATTTTGAAAAATTCGGTTATCCCAGATGATAAAATGCTTGACTATATTTATGGTGACAAACTCGAACTCGTCAATAGTGATATCCTAAAAAGTGCATTCATGGTTGCTAAGGAGTACTTCAATCAATTCAACTCCGGTGCTACTGCCCAAAGTTCAATTAGAGATTTCATTAAATCTTATCATATAGTGCATGCCAGAATTTTCAAATCTGTGGGGAGAGGTTTAATAGATCATGAACATCGATTAAGGGCTGGTCAAATTGATTACATTAGTAAAGATGCAACCTTAACATTTTATCATAATCAAGTTTTCACATTGGCCTTTATTAGATGGTTGACCCTGTTGAAGTTCGAACATGGATACTTCACATCATTGAGATATTTAACTTATCTCACACATGTGACAACAGCCTTAAATCACTACCTTTTCTTGGATGATAAGATTAATCAACAAACATCAGGAAGCAAGAATCTCTTGTCAGTCCTTGGACAGAATCACTCGTACTATCCACTTGAATTCTTATTTCACACATGTATACTCCAACAATTATTCATTGTGTGTCTCAAGCAATTTGCCAACTCACCAGATGTGGTGGGTGATGAAGGACGTGCAAAGATTCTTGACTTAAAGGAGCTCTATCAGTTCCTTAAACTGAAATATGATGTATTCTATAAAAAGTTTACCAGAGATTTCCAGAAGACTGACCTCGCCAATATACCCCTTTTCAGAACATTTATGAATCTTTTCATGCAAATGCAATCTGTTCATGAAAGTGTTAAATTTAACAGTCAGCCTGATATTGATGACTTCTATCAAATTTTGAGTAAACGCATTCCCAATCTAAACCTTTATGTTGACTTATATTTTGGTTGCAAAAGTACTTTAATCAATTACTTAGCAAGGTTATGGTACTTATTTCAGTTTGTGACTGACTACAAAGGAACGGCTATTTCCATAACTCCTAATCTACTGTTTAATCATGAAATGATCATGAGGTACAAGGACTCGTTTGTGGGGTTCGAGATCACTCATGAAGACATCGAAGGTTACCTTATCACGGTGGTGGATCCTTACAACTCAAACTTAAACTAATAAAATCTTATTTTGTATTTTAATCTTATGTAATATATAACTACATGACAATCATACTATTGTTTCAAACTGTAAACTCAAAACCTTTACCATGCGGCAACTTCGTGACTAGCTCACGTTCATGGTCAAGTGTCCTGTATAGTCCTGCATATAAGTTATGAACCCACTGGGGCTTTTACTACGAAATGATTTACGAAGATTTCCGCTAGTAAGCCAAGAATTTTCGAAATGACATATATATCAAGACTCAACTTCAGGTTTATCTCTATCGCTAATGTTAATTCCATTTTTTCTCGCCATTTTGTTGGCAAATACTTTGGTGGAAGCCAAACACTTTAAAGTGGACTACAGAGTAGTTGATAAGCTGGAAGATAAGTTTCCTGATAAGTCTTCCAATGTCACATCTCTCGATACTTCGTACCTAATAAAATTGAATGTCGGTTCAGAAGAGGATGAAGTCGAAGTAATACTTGACATGGCGTCTTCGGATCTTTGGGTCATTAGCTCAAATTTAACTTGTCACGACAAGTACGTTAGTTCCTTTTACCAGAAGAGAAACATTGAAATGAAAGATTTGCTTGTTACTGATGGTTATATCACTTCCAACTTATTTGATCCAGTTTCTTATCCGACTCTAGGAAATTCTATTAAGGATATCTCGCTTGATGTGGAATCTTCTGCTACAGATACTTTGATGCTTGCTTCCGATTCAATGACCTCAGCTACAAATACCTTGACTCCAAGATCCAGTACAACCACCGAGAATACTAGGGACTGGGCAAGATTTTTTTCAAAAACAAGTTATAGCCCTGGTTATTCGACCTCTGGAACTGCAACTGCAACCTCTGCATACGCCTACAGCACCACCAAATCTAGTTCATATTATGGGGCGTATCCTACCTCCTATGAAAGTGAAGAATGTCAGAAATATGGTTCTTTTGCTACAGCCGGCTCTGATACCTTCAAATTCAGTAACCTAGATCTGTATGAAGGGTACTTTTATATGAGCTACCTGGGATTTGAGAGGTTCAGGGGACCTGGAGTGACCGACAATATAAAGGTTGGGGATGTTACCATCAAAGATCTCCAGTTTTTTGTTGCTAATGCTTCAAACTCTGAGGTGGGGATTTTGGGTCTTGGTCCTCCCGATCTTGAAGTCAGCAACATCGAGGACCTGAGTGGCGTTTACGATAACTTTATGGTAGAGTTGAAGAACCAAGGGCTTATAGACCGTATGATTTATTCCTTGTACCCAACAGATGAGAAAAACCAAAATGGAACTATTTTATTTGGTGCTCATGATAGAGGTAAATACCAGGGTGATCTTGAGACTCGTCCAATGGTTAAATCCCCCATAAGCTTTTTCTCGTACCATAAATTATCAGAATATGCTAACATGGCATTCAAATTGGACAGAGTTGATACTGTGGTCGATGGTAAACTGAAGAAAGGTATTAACAGAAAATTGACTGTGCAATTAGATACTTCCCTTCCTACAAGCTACATGCCACCATACGTTGTTGATAAGATCCTCGAGGATTTAAATTTGAGTTCAGTCGGCCTGTACTCTGGAGAAGTTTATGAGCCTCTTTCTATGGATTGTGATAAGACGGAGGGCACGGTAGAGTTTGTGTTTGGTGGTACCACTATAAGTGTCCCTTTGTCGGATCTCGTCCTCAAGTTCCCTGATGATTCAAAAAAGGGTTATACTTGTTACTTTGGTATTGTTCCATATACACTGAATGTTTATGTGTTGGGGTCTAGCTTCCTTAAGAATGCCTATGTGGCAGTAGACTTGGATAAAAAAGAAGTCTCGGTGGCACAGACGTTGCCACTCGGTAAAGAAAATATAGAAGAGCTTACGTAGATAATGTATTTAATCAAATTCTGGTTTTTCACACCCATTACTATCCAAGTCCCTCATGTGACACAATTTGCGATTTCTAAAAGTGGCAGATTTTAAACAAAATTGCGGCTTCTAAGTCTTAATTTAAACTCTATATCATTTGTCACTGATCACCTAAAAGAACAAAATGGGGAAACCAAAGGTATGTACATTATTACAACTCTTCAAGGAATAAGAGTATTCAACTGATTTCTTAGACTAACATTATGTAGTACATTTTGCTTGTAAGGCATGGGGAATCTGAAGGGAATTGCGATAAACAAGTTAATAGGTTCACGGCGAATCATAAAGTAGCCTTAACTGAAACAGGTCATTTGCAAGCCACCAATGCAGGGATAGTTCTTCGGGATTTCCTTGCTCAACCTATGTTTGATGAGGGGAGCTGCGAGAGTAAATGTTCCAGATCAGTAGCATTTTACACTTCTCCCTACCTTCGAGCCCGTCAGACTTGTAATGATATTGTTGAAGGGATCAAGAAGTTACCGGGAATAAGCTACAGTATCAACGAGGAACCTCGGATGAGAGAACAAGACTTCGGGAATTTCCAAAGTACCCCAGAAGAAATGGAGAAGATTTGGCGGGAGAGAGCTCATTATGGCCACTTTTTTTATAGAATCCCCCATGGTGAGAGTGCAGCTGATGTTTATGATAGAATTGCAAGTTTCAACGAAACTTTGTATAGACAGTTTCAAAACCCAGATTTCCCAGATATTTTAGTTTTGGTGACTCATGGAATATGGGCAAGAGTTTTCCTAATGAAATGGTTTAGATGGTCATATGAAGAGTTTGAATCGTTGAGAAATATTCCTCATTGTCAATATCTCATAATGAAGAAGACCGACACCAGATACGTCCTTAAGACCCCATTGAAGACATGGGATGATCTTGATGATAATGAGATAACTAACGGTAACGAAGTCGAGAAGGAAGTTTGTGATGAGGTCAAATTCAATAGCGCAAACAAGGTTGAGAACGTCAGTGATCTCGATGTTCAAGGAATTATTCAAGCACAAAAGGATGCCATCAGAACTTTGAGATTCAAGGATAAGCAAATCAAAGATGCTTTCAAGAGGATTTGCTCTCCTGGTAACAACTATACCGATAAATTCGTCTCGAAATTTAAATATGACAATCAAAGCCAGATCAATAGTCGTGATCTGCTACCACCAGATTCGGAGAAAGCTCTTAATTAATAGTCCTTGAAAGTTAATTACCTGTCAGCATCATCAGTTGGTTCGATTTTATATCTTTTTATTTATTTTATTTATATACACGGTAAAGGTTCTTTGGTATGCACTTACAACCCCGGAGGGTTTTCAAGTTAGCCGCAACCATGGCATAAATTCTGCATACAACCACACCACTACCAATTCGGGTGGTCGGATGATGGCCGTCCTTGAATCGCACTGTGAAAAATGCAACTAGTATATAAACCCCCAGAATCTCAAGCGGTTTTTTTTCGGTCTCATACAACTTTCACATATAGAAACTCAATTAAATAACTCAATTAACAATGGCTCGTCAATTCTTCATCGGTGGTAACTTCAAAATGAATGGTACCAAAGAATCCGTCACTAAAATCGTCGAAAACTTGAATGCCAGTGATTTACCATCTGATGTTCAAGTGGTTATTGCTCCTCCAGCTCCATACATTTCTTTAGCTGTTGAGAAGAACACCCAAAAGACTGTTGAAGTTTCTGCTCAAAACGTTTACACCAAAGCTTCTGGAGCTTTCACTGGTGAAATCTCTGCTAACCAAGTCTTAGATTTGGGTGCCAATTGGACTTTAACTGGTCACTCTGAAAGAAGAACCATCATTAAGGAATCTGACGAATTCATCGCTGAAAAGACTAAATTCGCTTTAGATCAAGGTCTTTCTGTCATCTTATGTATCGGTGAAACTTTAGAAGAAAGAAAGGCTAACATCACTTTGGATGTCTGTGCTAGACAATTAGATGCTGTCTCCAAGATTGTATCTGACTGGTCCAAGATTGTTGTTGCTTATGAACCAGTTTGGGCTATTGGTACCGGTTTAGCTGCCACTCCAGATGATGCACAAGAAACTCACAAGGCTATCAGAGCTCACTTATCCAAGACTATTGGAGCTGATCAAGCTGAAAAGGTCCAAATCTTATACGGTGGTTCTGTTAACGGTAAGAACGCTCCAGAATTCAAGGATAAGGCCGATGTGGATGGTTTCTTAGTTGGTGGTGCTTCTCTCAAACCAGAATTCGTTGACATTATCAAGTCTAGATTGTAATTATCTACAAAAACCTTGAATATATAATTTATTAGCTACTCGTATGTGTTTTTCACCACTTGGGATTCAAACTGTTGAACTTCCCAATTCCTTAGTTTCCTGATCGTATCTGATATACCATTCAAATGGTCCATATAATCGGTTTTTAAGTGAACATCAATGCTCACGTCCGTCTCAATTAAGATCTGGTGATCCTCAAGACAACCGATTAATTGGTCGAGTTGTTCCCGTTTCTCTTCGACACCATTGATATAATTGGAAAACGAGAAGCAGAGCCGTTGATCTAGCTTGCGATAATCTTTTATCCATCTTTTAGCTTGATCAATTGATCCACTGAACGAATGAAGAATGATTTGGGAAATCTTAGTGTATTTCTTGATCGTATCGTACAACGGACCGTGTGCCTTTACGCAATGAACAGAAATTGATTTCTGTAATTGGTCGGCAAGATCTAACTGTTTGGAGAATACTAACATCTGGTGCTCCATTGTCACCCTACAGTTACTTAGCTTAATATCTTCGGTGACTTCCTGGTTTCCGTAGTAACCATTGGTTGGGATTCGGAATAGTTTATCAAGTCCAAGCTCACCTATACCGCAACTCTCATATTTTTCACATAATGTTCGTATTTTGGTCAAATGGTAGTCTAGATTGATGGGGACAGGAAGCACTGATAAGAGATCTTCAGATGGTTTTGGGTTCAAGACTTGGTTGTAATGCTTTTTCTTCAATGTTTCGGAAGACAAGTCATCAGGATCCAATTCAGTAAATAAATGACTATACCATGGGTGTATTCCGAAATAACCATGGATTAATGGGGTATTTTGGTGCTGAAGTAGATAATCTATGATTTCAAGATCTATATGGTTAGTTGACATCAACTTAAAAAAACCATCGTGTAATGGTGGAAGTCCGGCGAACACCGTTAAGAGCTGATCGGCGCCCTCATGATTTATTGCAACACTTAGGTGACAGTGACTATCACCCAATTTGCTTAAATCGTATTGCACCATGGGTTATTGAGGATGTGCGAATAGTGAGTAGAACTTGTGGGAAGAAGATAAGTCAGTGAAAGTACTAGGATATGGTCAAAGATCTATCAAAGAAGACATATTATCAACTCTTTGTATCAAACTGAATTCCAAGATTGCCACATTACTGATTTGGTTACCCCTTGAGGCTTAAGCAAAAATCAGGTCAATAGCAACTGTTTGCTCATCCCGGTCTGGTAAGCGCAAGTATAACTAGATGCGAAAAGTTGTGCAAACCCAAGGAAAATACTACAGCTAATTTATATATATATTTAATAATTTTCAGATACTTTAAATTCGTGTTGCATTTACACTAATCATTTCTTTTAATGACAATTATTATTGGATCATTGTATGTAAAATTGATCAGTATTAGTTCTCATCAATTGTGCTTACTAACATGATAGGTTCTTACCTTATACGGTACAGTTTGAAGTTGGCCCACAAAAAAATAATTATAATCAAGAGGTCCCCAGACCAGCTCCAGATACTACTGCCTCCAGCGCAAGATCAAATAGAACTAGTGGGACTGGTACCAGGCCAATTGCAATTAGACAAAGCTCCATCTTACCATCTTTGAGCATTGCTAATTCTGGTGCCATATCACCTAGCTCTTCTCCACAACCACCTCAACCTCTTCGGAAACCAAGTGTTGGCCCAGGTGACCAAATTTCCAACTCTGTTGAAGAGTTTTTCTTGCAGGGTCATGAACCGCTGGGAAAGTCTGCCTATGATTTGTTCGCTGATAACCTTAATGACAAATTACAACCTCAGTATATCCAACCTAGATCGACTTTCCAGAAGAAGATCGAGAGTTCAGTAGTGGAACCTAAGAAAGAAACAAATGATTTTGGTTTACCATCCTTGAAGATCAGTAGATCGGGAACCAATTTGTCTGCTATGAATTCAATGAATCAACTGGCCACCCATCTGACATCTTCATTGAACAATCCTGGAGCTGCAAGAGCACTCTCTTCGATAGGAAGATCTGGGTTATCAATGTCTTTGAATAACAACAGTTCCACCTCTCTTATTGACCCAATTACCGAAGAGGAAGAAGAACATCACGCAACGCCGTTTGAAGATACTTTTGAGGTCGATAGTGACGCAAACGATGACTGGGATAACGATTTCAATGAGTTGAACAATCCAAGAGCTAAGATAAAGTTGGCCCCATATGGCGGCTTTTCTAATCCAAAATTAGAACAAGGTTTGATCTCTAAATCAAGTATATTCGAGACGAATCCGTGGAAAATATTATTTGCGGCAAGGGGAAACGGGTCTTTGATCAAAGCAGTAAAGATGTCAGTTGAAGAAAATATTATTCATAAGAGAAAATGGGTTGGGACTTTAGCCATGCCAAGTGACGAAGTTCCACAACATGTGATCGACGATATTGATGGGACATTGAAATCAGATTATAACTCGGAAGCAATTTTCCCTAGTGATTTGACATTCTCTGGCCATTATAAATCATTCTGTAAACAAGTTTTATGGCCAACCTTGCATTATGAAATCCCCGATAATCCAAAATCCAAAGCTTTTGAAGATCATTCCTGGGGTCATTATAGGGCCTTAAATCAGATAGTGGCCGATAAACTTGTCCAAGTTTACGAACGTGAAAATGGCGACTCTGATCCGGATGATCCAGAGAACATGATTTGGATTCATGATTATCACTTACTTTTGGTTCCAAAAATGGTGAGAGATAAATTGCCAAGAGTGAAAATTGGCTTGTTCTTGCATGTCTCTTTTCCTTCCTCAGAAGTGTTCCGTTGTTTAGCCCAAAGAGAATCCCTTTTGAAGGGAATGTTAGGTGCTAGTGCCATTTCATTCCAAACTGAAGAGTATGTGAGACATTTCCTCCAAACATGCTCTAGATTACTTCTTGCAGATACCAGTGAATATGGTATCAGTTATGACGGAAGATTTACCATGGTTAACACAATCCCAGTTGGTATCGATGCTAAGAGTTTACACAATTTGATTTCAGCTGACAATGTACAGAATTGGAGGAAAAGAATAAGACAGAGATGGAATGATCAATACTTGATTGTGTCCAGGGACAAATTGGACAAATTGAGAGGTATCAAGGAGAAATTGTTAGCTTACGAGAAGTTTTTGCAAAAGCATCCAGAATATGTTCTCAACACTGTTCTCATTCAAGTTTGCACCGGTTCCACCACTGGGGATGACTATACTACCGAGGTTATGAAGATTGTTTCAAGAATTAATGCAATGGCAGATAACATATCTGTGAGTCAACCAGTTGTGCTCTTACAACAGGACATAACGTTTGACCAATATTTGGCTCTTCAAGTGGAATCTGATGTATTTGTTGTTTCATCAATGAGAGAAGGTTTGAATTTGACCAGTCATGAATTCATTATCGCCTCATCGGAAAGAAAATCTCCATTGTTATTGAGTGAATTTGTGGGATCCTCCAATTTATTAAGCGATGGGCAGGATAATGGTGCACTCTTAGTAAATCCATGGGATATCAAGGATTTTTCCGAAAAGTTTTATCAAGCTCTTAATATGTCCTCTGAAGAGAAACAGAAAAGATGGGACTTTTCATTCAATGTGGTCGAAAAGTATGATTATAGACGTTGGATTAAAGACTGTCTTGCTAGTATCAGCGAAGCCTGGCGCCTTAACCACAAGCGTAATATGTTAAATTGCACCACAATTAACAAATCCGTATTCCAAGATTTCTACAACAAGTCAAGTGATGGAAAAAGACTATTTGTAATCAATTTAGAAACAGCCTCTGCCATCACCAATTTGGCCGAAACAAAGTCGAACGTTCCAGTGTCATTGAAGACAAGGGACGTAAAGAATTCCGACATTTTACCACCTTCTAGAGTTGCCGCTTTGCTTAATAATTTGTTAAGTGATAAGAGTAACCGAGTTTATTTGTGCAGTTACTTAAAGAGACTGACCCTTGACCTGTTCTTTAAAAGAGTTCCAAACCTTGGTCTTATAGCTGAGAATGGAGCTTATATCAAGATGGTCGATTCCAGCAGATGGATATCACTTGTAAATGAGCAAGAGGTATCTAAGTGGATGCCACAAGTCAAGCAATTAGTGACGGCCAAGGTGGAAAGATTACCTGGATCCAAAGCTGATGTAGAAGATTGTACGATCATATTCAATCCGGGTGCAAGTTTCTACGAGGACAAACAAAGAAGTATAGATCATATGGGTGATTTGATTCAACACGTCAATGAGCTTTTTGACGAGCAAGAGGGTATTCACGCTTCCTTGATCAGGAATAATGTCGTTATTCAACAAAATCAATTAGGTTTGAGGGCCTTGAATTTCTTGGTCAACTTCTATAATCTGAACTCGGTAAAGGACTTCAAAGCTAAAGAGGTTAATGACTCAGCAACTTCCACACCAGTGAAGGAAAAGAGATCGGCTTTCGATGTGGAGAACAACGAAAAAATATCAAGTTTGTTTGTCAGTGGAGGGACAACTTCCATTGACGAACCTAGTTTTACGTTCGGAAACTCATTGAGTGAACAAGGGATCATTCCTAACGTATTAACAGTGGCGGCCTTGGATGATCAGTCAAAGAGTACTGCAGCTATCTATAGTGTTACCGGGAGAAATGAACTATTGAGTATCCTCTCTTCTTCATCAATCACCGAGTCGTTTAGAAGGGAGACCCCTAAAGTCTAGTGTATATAAACTCACACCAGAAATGTAAATTTACTATTTTCAAAATTGATTATCTTTGTAACTAGCTATCACAACATCATTCAAGTCATCAATTGTCAGAAGAAGAGCTTTTTCCTCTTCTCCAGTCAACACCTCATACTTATTCCAGTAGTAGTTACTGAATTCCTCCTCGGTGACAAAATTGGATTCTTTTGGACGTTTGACAATCCACATGTTCTCTTTAGATCTTTTGTGAGTTTCTCTATCATCTTCCATTCTCATTAATATCTGTTTCTTGGAGAGTTCGTTAGGATCGAGTTTATCCTTGGGTCTTAAGTTGAACATTTCCTTCTCTTCTACATCTTCTTCCACAGGTTTCTGATGTTTAAGGAATCTGAGTCTCTCATAGAGACTTTGTTTCCTTTTATCTATGATTAAATTCCAAGTTTGGGAGATTGGGTCATTATTAGCTTCATTTATCGTACTTGTAATTTCAGGGTAAGGGACATCCAATTCGATGTTTTCCCTGTCCCATTCATCGAGAATATTTGGGCTGATATCGTTGAATTTCGATTCATAGTCAGCGTATTCGAACTTCAAGGTCTTGGAAATATTTCGAAGACTACTGAACACATTATACAAATTGTAATTATTGGACCCTGGTAAAACGTGCAACAAAATTGTTGGTAAGGACTGCTTGATATTTGTGATATATGGAAAGGAGTAATTCGATTTGGGTTGCAGTGATATCGTATATGATTCGCTGATCAAGATATCTATGAATTGGAAAATGGTGGATTTAGTATTTATTTCAACCACTGGTTCTTTTAGTGTATCCATTATGGAGGTGAAGAGATAATCCTCATTCTCCCAATTTTTGATGGCAAAATGTGCAGCTTTCCGGAGACTTTGTATGGATGGATTTAATCCTCTTAGCAACAGATTGAATTGTGCATTTACTTCAAATGAATCCATGTCTATGGTAATGGTATCCTATTAGTTAATCTTTCCCGCACACGATCTTCGCTGTTGTAGAACTAAAGGGAAAAAAAATTGATGGAAAATTTTTTTTTTCTCACACGTACAACCATGGGTAAAACTGGTAAAGGTAAAGGAGGTAAAAATAGAAGAAGAGGTAAGAACTTCAACTCTGGTCAAAAGAGAGAATTGATCTACAAAGAAGAGCAACAAGAATATGCTCAAATTACCAAAATGTTGGGTAATGGTAGATTAGAAGTTGCTTGTTTCGATGGAAATAAGAGAATGGGTCATATTAGAGGTAAATTAAGAAAGAAAGTATGGATGGGACAAGGTGATATTATTTTGGTTTCCTTGAGAGATTTCCAAGATGAACAATGTGATGTTGTCCACAAATATAACTCTGATGAAGCTAGAACCTTAAAGAATGTTGGTGAATTACCAGAAAATGCTAAGATTAACGAAACTGATACCTTCGGAGGTGACGATGACGAAGATGTTAACTTTGAATTCGGAGCTGAAGACTCTGAAGATGAAGGTGATGATGATGAATTAGACATTGACGATATTTAAGCTTGCATTTCAAATTTGTTTTATTATTTCTTTAATGGTTATCTTTTAAAGAGTGTATTTTTATCAGTGAGGAACTAAGTGGAACAAGTTATCTTCTACTGTCAATAACATATTTATATGTGATTAATATATAGATAAAAAATAAGGTGTATTCCGTTTTATTATCATTGGCCCTACTTATTCTTTTATACACAAACCCTATCTAGTATTATAAAGGGTGGTCTTATAGTACACAACTCATGAAGTTGATTGGTATGCTCGATTTAGATTGCCACGCTGCAGCTAATGGAGATACCCATTTAGACTCTATGTGTTGGTTGAATAGTGGTAGTATCATCGTCACTACCCAATTCAAAACTGTCAAATCTTCTCAATCCAACAGTTTCTTCGTTGTATTCACCTCTGGAGGCTTGCATTGATCTTCTCAATGATTGGAAACCGGCCACTCCACCATCCATTGGTCCAATATCTTTACCGTTATGGACACCAAAAATTTCTCTTGTTCTGTCTTCATTTTCTTTTCTCGAAATATTCAATAAGTATACACCAGAAAAGATGATCAAGAATCCAATTAATAACGAAATCACATTGACAGCAGAAGTGGTATTGAAACCTCTAAAAAGAATGAATGATGCAACCAAAGTACAAGTAGTGAAAGTGACATAATATAATGGATTCACAATTGAAGTATCGAACTGATCCAAGGCCTTGTTGAAATAGTTCATTTGAGTTAAAATACAAATTACAACAACAATAATGAAAAGGTAGGTCGATAAGTGAGTGAATTGGTTATTACCTCTCAAAGTCAACTTCAAAGCAATTCCAAAGGCTTTGATAGACATGACAGATATACTTCCAACCGAGGAACAGATAGAAATATAAATCATAGGATTTGTGTGCCCATATTTGGGAACAATCTTGTAAATCATGAAGAAGGCATAAGCAGTCACCATAAAACAATAGAATAAAAACCCTGGTTTGACAGCATAGCCCAATATTTCATCAACAGTTTCAATCTCCTTATCTGGAGGTGCATGTAATACAATGATAACGGAACCCATCAAACAAATGGCACATCCCATCTTTCCCAAAGTCCCTAATTCTTCCTTCAAGAAAATTGCTGCTAATACAGCCCCAATAATAACAGATAATGCTCCCAATGGTGTAACTAAAATTGCAGGAGCAAAAGTGTAAGCAGCAAAATTGGCAACTTCACCAATTGCCATAGTGATTATACCTGCCCACCAAATTGGATTTCCTAAGTATTCATGGCCTTCAACATTACTACTACCATTTCTATTGGAAGTGTCCATGAGCCCTTTTTTAGTAACAATGAAGGAAATACCAATGGCCAAAGAGGACGACATGGCTAACGCCAATCCGATGTATTTATCATCCACCATTATATAACAAATTTGTGATATCCAGTGGAATGAACAAGTAGATTGAAACTATTATATGTGGTTTTCGAAAATCTTTAATTCGTGTTGATTTCCCAAAACGCGGTGGGCTGTGAATGTGTGCCATGGCTAATTTGATATCTACAATAAGCAACCTACTTTAGTATCATATTTGAGGTATATGGAGAGGATATTGGTGAGCTGGGTTAAACTATCGGCAATACTACACCACAGTCGACGTATATTCAGATATAAGACACATTGATAAAAGCTAGAAGTCAACGAGATCTTATCTAAACTCTTAACTTACAGGATCAACCCCTTACTATTATCCCCTGAGCCTCACCATTGTGTAACAAACACCTAGATTAATTTTGTTTGATAAAACTGTGTTTTATTTTAACATACATGTAACCGGCTTGACTAGGAACCCTTTTACGAGTAATATGTTCTCTCGTCTAAATCTTCTGCAATGGCTGCGAAAAATATTTCTGTATCGGGATCACTATTTATACTCTATACCAACATGGTTACTGAACAACAAGCTGAATCAGCCGGAATTGAATCCATAGTCGTTGAGAAGGATGACTGGAAGAAATATTGTAAGAATCTTCTTCAATTTCCTGAGCTCGAAATGCTCCAGTATTTCGTGGCTAGTTGGTATTCTTGCTTCGTCTTATGGTTACAAATACAATATAATTCCCAATTCCTTAAGAATCCTTTCCTAATCAGTATTAAGCAAGCTATAGAAACTTGCAACTTCTTAGAATATACCTGGATTGGATCCCATGCCACCACTATTATCAGTTTCTTGTTTGTGGTTTCAAACTTTTTGAAAGGAAAAGGAATCAATGATAACTCATACCTTATTTGTGTTTATTCAGCTATTTTGACGTACCTGGTTGTTTCAATCCGTCATTTATCCTTCATAATTTCTAATGTTATTGAGAAAGACGGAGTTATTCCTTTGACAGCATTGATCGAATCGGATAACACTTTTCTTTTGGGAATATCAATCATTCTATTACATTCTCCAAAGAACATCGTCAATATCCTTCCTTTTGTGGCATACTCCGTCTTCAATGTTAATAACACAATCTTCAAGTTTGTTTGGGAAGATCCGATTCTTGCCAGAAAGTTTTCCCCTTATTTTGAACTGCTTGAAGAATGTATTTGCTTCTTTGCTTCAGGATCCGAGTTATTAATTTTTGTTGCATACATTTATGACTACGTCACCAACAAATCACCAATCATCTGGACTTATTCACTTATTACATTTTTAAGGCTCGGGACCTCCAAATACTTACGAGCAACCGTCGTTTGGATGATGAAACTTCTTTACACTGGTATTTCCCATTACATTAAGGAACAAAATTTGGTATGGCTCAAAACATTTATCATCAACTTAGAATTGTTAATTCCTTCCAGAGCAGGTTCCTTGTCGTCTAAACCAAATTCTACTAGTCAATTGAAAAAAGGAAAAAATAACAGAGTCGCTTCTCTAAATTTTGAAGAGTTTCAAATCTTGGATGATATTCAATAATTTTATTATTTGTTGGTCTATATATTTTAAAAATTATGATACATAATCTTGCTTCAAGTCTTGCAAACGGTTCCATCCCTCTGAATCTTCCCACATATCTCTTCCCTTTGACATTAAAGATCTAATGGTTTGTCTGGCTTTGTATTTCCAGTCTTTGCACACCAAATCTCCAGCATCATGTTTTCCTGGCATTTCTCCCAAGGATTCGTATGCAGCACATAAATCTGAACAAGCCTCGACCGATTCGTTCCAAATGGTTTCGTCTGTTTCCAATTCTGGACTACCACTTATAGCTCTATACGCCTTCTCGTGGCACTGCAAGGCAGCCCATGGTCTCTTTCTCCATAATTCAACTCTCGAAACAATCCTCCAACATCTTGAGGAGTTATTAATCAAAGTAGGTAAGGTGCAACAAACTAAATCAATACAGGAGGATTGAAAATGTGAAAATCTGTCTCCTTCCTTTGGAAATTCTGTAGATGCTAATATTTCCACCAATTTCTCGATCACAGGAATATCTATTGACGCCTCTTTCTCATTGTCTCCTTTGATGTCAATTAATTCTCTGACGGCTATCAAAACATCATTCCATTCATGAAGCTTCATAGCGACAATCATATAATTTTCGTAGATCCTCCATGACTTTCTTCCTTCATTTGCAACCCTCAAAGCTTTCTTCAAAGCATTAAAGGCTGGTCTTGTCTTATCTTGTCTTAACAAAGCAGTAGCAAGATTAGACCAAGCATGAGAGTTGAAATCATCAAGTGCTACACATCTTGAAAAAGCTTCAGCTGCCAATTCGTACTGGGCTGATTCAAGTCCACAGCAACCATAGAAAAACCAGTTCTCGAAGCTCAACGGATTCACCTGTAATGCTTCGTTCATGTGTTTGATAGCTAAGTTGACATTCTTTTCGATGCCGCTTGTGGCTGGTGGTGCATAATAGTATTTGGAAAGGGATGCTTTGGCTTTGTGATATTTACCAATCTCCCAAGACTTTTCCCACATGGCTGGATCTTGAGTTATATCACCAAGAATAGAAACAGCTCTAGCATCCTCTGGATGCTTCTGGATTCTATCTATGATGACTCTTTTGGCTTCTTCTTCATTATCGACAGCTGCATAACAAAGAGCCATTTCACAGGATAGCTGCAACCTTTCGTAAATTTCAAGGGCTGATCTCAACACCCCTATGGACATGTACTTCTCAGCGAGCTTTATATCCATACTCCACTGGGGCATTAATGGCATTTGATGTATAAATCTTAACCGAGCAGCAGCGGGCCCAGATCCATCGGAAGACTCCTCTTCTTTAGCTTGAGGCAATACTCTGGTTTTAATCTTGATTCCCATTTCTTCGACAAGGGAGGTCATTTGAAGAATACCTCTTTCGATAGTTTTAGCTTTGTTTGTCTCTAATAGAGATCTTTCCCACAAAGCTCTTGAGAAAATTGACCAATTGACATTTTGGGAATCAATAAATAAGATTCTACTGATAAGTGCCATAAGCTCCTCTTCAACTAAAGGACTGCCGATGGGAGTTGTTTGTCTGATGGTAGTCAACCTTAATAATAACTGAAGATTATCAAACTCATTCAAAGGAGGCTGGTTGTTTGGATCAATATCCTTCAATTGAGATGGAATATCCTCCTGTCTCATTGCAATAGGAAGTAATTTTTCAGCATTTGTTTCTGGTTCCTCTGCGCTTGGATCAAACTTAATACGTTTAGTATTGGGTCCATCTGGTATCTCTACATTTTCCAAGGATTCAAAGTGAGGCCTCTCTAAGAGAACATCCGAATTAAGCTCATGACTCTCCGGGGCTTCCTTCTCTAATTTCTCGATATCATAGAAGTCTTCACCATTACTCTTAGCAAGAAGTATAAGATTTGAGGTGTGAAATTTTTGAAACTTTGTACGCTTAGCTCTAGCACCAGTTAATACGAGCGATAAATCAGAAGTCTTTCTGGCATCACCAAGTAATGGGACTGCCAAATTCTCGGTTTGACTGTGGATGCTGACACGAGCATTTTCGAGAAAGTAAGAAAGTTGTAAGAACTTTTGCAATTCTGGATCATTATCTTGACTGGAGCAAAGACAATTCACTATATCGGGAGTCAATAGCAAAGATGATAAAGTAGGCATGATCATAGGAGGTTCTGAGAATAAGGATAAATGTACTTGTAAAGCTCTAGTTCTCCACCACATTATACTTGCAGCCACTGCATTAGAATTCTTTGAAGCGAATTCGACAATTGATTCAGAACACTTATCGGAGGAAATAGAGGCAACCGAACTAACTAAGGACTCTGAGGTATCAACTTCCATAAGGAGTTCGAAAATCATCGATGATATGATGAGGAACACTGGATCCACCATCAAGTCATATGCGGTTTGACCTTCCAAGGATAAAAGCTTCAAAGACTCCATTTGGAGCAACAGTTTATCAATATCCGAGAAAAATACTTGCTGAGTAAATTCAATACCCGGTCCAGTGAAATTGACTTGTATGAATGTTTGTAAGAATGCAATTGCGATAAGATGAAGATGGAGGGCAACAAGCTCATCACCGAACTTTTGACTCAAATCTTGCTGTAAACAAAGCACATATTCCCTCAAGACGGAATCTAATGGGTCTTTTGGGTATTTTTCTAAAATAGCTCTAGCTGTCGAGCTTTGTAGGAACTCATCGTATTCGTTTTTGTATACCAACTCCGAAGATCTACCTTTAACAATATATAGAATTGGATTTAAGATGGATATGATCTCATTTGGAACAGAGATTTGCTGAAATTTCTTGACAGGTGCATTCAATAGAAGATTGGAAAGAAGCTTCTTGATTATGGGACTGCTCATCTCGAATTTAAGAAAGTTATTAGGACTGCTTAGTCAAGTTTGATCTTGCAACAGAAAAATTTTGAAGCGATGCAATTCGCACTACTCTTCAGTTGCAGCCATTTTTACTATCAAGTGTCTATATGAATGTGTATTAAACTGTGTATAACAACTTTAAACAGGAATAAACCAGCTGTATTAGGAGTTAGAAATCAAACGAGAAAGTCTCTTCTTGTTCTCCCCCAAGCTACTATCGGACCTTTTTTGTTCACTTGACTTCCTTGGCTGTCTCTTAAGTGAATTACGAATAGATATCCGGTTCATTTTGGAGGAGTGGTCTGGATCTTCATCATCTGAAGCCCAGTCTATAACTTCTTCTTGAACCTTGAAATCCGAGGGATTAGGGATAGAAGATTTATTCTTGAAATGGGGCCGGTCATGTTGCCTTGATGGTCTATCATTCATATCTAAGTCAATAAGGGACTCACCAGTTCCCATAACAAATGAATCTCTACTCGGCGCAAGAACTGGCGTGGAAGACGATGATGCTGATTCAAGGCCCACCTCCAAATCGATCAAGTTTGGTTCGTCAGAAGACGGCTTAGTAGCAGGGTAGAATTCATTGGAGTTCTTGTCGCTGATATGGAGAGAGCTCACTTTGTGGTGCAACGGCTTATCATCTGTCACCTTGGGAATTGACTGGCTACTTCTATACTCACCCCATGGATTGGAGCTCTTTGTCGGTTCTGCATTGTTGGCTATCGGGTTGGGTTTGGGCCTTGGAGGTTGACTGGCATGTTGTGATTGAGGTACACTGTTAAGGTTATTGTTGTTGTCTATGGGGAATGGGTTATTATTTGTACTTGGATTCCTGCTCATAGATTGGGGCTGTATGGCAGGAACATTAGCCACAGGGCCAACTGGTTGGGTTTCTGGACTTTGTTTCTCCAAGCTTCTTTCGAACTCAAGGATATCAGGTATAGACATAGAAGAAGCTGTCCTTTCATGCTTTGAACCACCTTTGGATGACTCAGCAGTGTGACGTTTATCTTCCGAGTTCTGAACCGTATTATTGTCAGGTTTCGTTTCATCTTCGTAGAGCAATTCAAGATCAGTTGGTTGTAGCTGTTCAGTCTTGTGCACTTTGTTCTCAAAATCGAATGAACCGGACTTTAGGTTCAACTCAGAAGAGTTATTACTCTTGCTAAGACGAACTTTTAGATCCTTATTGTTCGAACCATCTTCATCGTAGCCAAAGTCTTGATTAGGTGGCTCTGATTTGACACTTTGCGCCGTCTTTTGTTGAATCTGGTACGCCTCAGAGGGAGATCTTGATTTTGATGCAAATATATCATCCGCCAATTTCCCAGCCTCTTCATCTACGTTTGCATCTTTCTTTTCCCACGCCTCTTTCCGCTCATACTGCGTGGAAACATTTCCCTGTTTGGGTGATTTCTCAGTTTGATATTTTACGGAATTCGAAGGGCTCATGCTGTGTTGGGAGCCACTTGGAGGTTGCTGGTATGAATCTTGAGATCTACTAGCTTGATATTGCAGCTGCTGGTAGTATTGCCATTGGTTCATTTGATATTGATACACTTGGTGCTGGTAATTGTATTGCTCGAGCTGTTCCTTTGTGAGTTTCTTTAAATCTGATGGACTCAATATAGGAGGCGACACCGGGTACATTTGAGGATTTGGTGGGAGCTGCTTGGACAGAATGGAGTTCTTGTTTACCGCTTGCTGAGGATGAGCAATTTGGGCAGTATGGGGCCCCGGTGTACCAGCATTACTTGAGGTGGAATCAATACGACCTGAGGATTTCAAACTTTCAGCCCCACTTTTTGGGACTGCAACGTCATGTACCATGTTATCAATAGAAGGATATCTCTGCTCAATGTCATCTATATCACCAAGCTCCTCAAGAGTAGTATCAAATTCTGAATCAGATTCTTTCTCTTCCTTTGCTTCACCAGGTGCAGCATTGGACGAATTAACAGAGGTTTCTTCCACGTTGCGGCTTGCCCCGTATGATGCATTTCTATGCATCTGCTGTTGTTGAACTTGGTGGTATGGGACTTGTTGTTGCTGGAGCATTTGATTCTTCTGTTGCTGTTCAAAATAAGCTTGTTGTTGCTGCACAAGTTCCTGTTGCCTTTGTTGTTGATACTCATGAAGTGCATGAAAATCATAAGATCCTAGTTCGTAGATATCTTCTATGTCCAATGCCTTGAAGTCAATTTTCATCATCTTGCATACTAATTTGATCACTTGAATGATATTTGGACGAAAGTAAGGATTTTCCTGTAACATTATAATAATCAAATTCTTTAAATCTCCCAGAAAATCAGGGACAGCGGGAAATTGAAAAGATGCATGCAAAATGGCTACGTCTCCATTAGCTTCAAAAGGGGTAGTATAGTAACATAATTTGTATAAGAAGCAACCTAAAGCCCATATATCCGCTTTTTCATCTATGGGTAACCCTCTATAAAGGTCGATCATTTCGGGAGATCTATATTGTGGTGTAGTTTGATATGTTATATCATGAGCCAAAACTTGGAATTCCTC
The DNA here is from genome assembly GCA_030572355.1 of Yamadazyma dendronema. Taxonomy (NCBI): domain Eukaryota; kingdom Fungi; phylum Ascomycota; class Pichiomycetes; order Serinales; family Debaryomycetaceae; genus Yamadazyma; species Yamadazyma dendronema. The sequence continues at coordinate 449,862 of JAJLZP010000005.1, forward strand.
TTGAGTCTTAGGAGGCATAATCGGTCCACTGGTTGACCCAAAATCAGCTAATTTGAACCGGTGATCTGCATCAAGTAATACATTCTCTATCTTTATATCTCTGTGAATCATTTTCAACTTATGCATATCCAAAATGGCCCGGCTAATATCGAACATTATAGTTAAAATCTCTGGCTCAGAAAGCTTTGTTTTGATTTTAGCATTCATGAAGTCAAGAAGCGATTTATTCGGACATAATTCCATTAAAACTAAAACCTGGTAGGCACCGGATTCCAACCGTTCGGCATGCGAATCGTAATACCGAACAATGCACTTGGAATGTCTTAATTTCTTCATGACATCCACTTCTTTTCTCAATTGGTCTAATCCACTCTTATCGGGAACAATAACTCTCTTTAAGCATGCAATATCTGAATCGTTTTCCTTTGGTGAAATTTGAACTTTATAGATATGAGCAAACCCTCCTTCCGATAGATAATTGAGTATCTTAACTTTATGACCACCCACGGTCAATTGAGTGCCTTCTGGAAGCTTTTTCAACGGTTCCATAATTTATGACTTTGAGTTTCTATATATATAGTCAATAGACGACAGAACTCAAATTCAAAGTGTGTAGTGAAACGTTTATCACTTTCCGTTTACAACGCAAGTGATTCTTTTAATTCTTTGCCAAAATTAAATCGCGAAGCCTTAATTGATCTACCTAACGTAACGGGAAGATTTACGTCATAGGCAGATACCGAGAGTTTACGAGCGTTGGCAGAATACTTCGATAATACGGCCCATGCTACTATTACTATGTACATACTTATCTGTCATAACTTGCCTTTTCTTTCTATAGATCCTTCAATAATTTCCGCATCTCTTCCTTGGTATACCCAACAAACACCTTCTCAACCCCAGCCTCGTCCTTAGCCACCTTGCACATATTATGTTCAACAAATTCACCCAACATAGACCGGAAACTAATTTCATTAGAGGTGATGAATTGTTCAATACATTTTTCATGGAAGTCCCTGAAGTTGATTGCAAGATTCATAGTACCTCTCGTATTTATAGCCGTTGCACCTCTTGGGTGTTTCTGATCGATATTCTCAATTTGAAGATTGAGTAAAGTCTTGTATAGCTTTTTGAAATTAGCATTCAAAGATGCCAATACAAATTGAGCACCTCTGGTACTTGAAGTTCTCTTTGTCTTGGCCAGTTGTATGATATCATTATGAGCTGTTTCGTCGTAATATGAATCATAGGTGGTCAAATCATGGTAAATAAATTTGTAGTTTTCAACTTTATATTGATCCCATAATAATGGAGCCGATATGTTTTCTGTCGAACACACAAGTTTTACTTCTGGTATACTTGCCAATTGGCACAAATGCAGTTGTGTTTTATCATCCCTTAGGGGCTCCAGATCTATGCAGTGAATTAACAAGATGAGTTTAGGCTTGATTACATCATTGGGCTTTCTATACTTAGCGACATGTCTTATTAATATGGGGAATGCATCCAGGAATTGACGAGCATATACATGACGCTCATGAAGATTATCTGGTAGCAAGCAACTCACCAAGACGTCGATTGTATCACGTAATGCACAGGCAGGGTTGTAACCATTTATTACAAGAACTTTAGGTAATTCTGAGTTATTAAGACCATAGAAATCAGCCACCCATGACACAAAGTAATCACTTACAAATTCATTTAAGAAATCAATCTTGGATCCAATTCCATAGAAACAAAGGTTAAACCCTTGACATGCCTCAAAACTCCACTGATGGTATGCTTTTTTGTGAATTTCTTTGAGTGCCTTTTTCTCCACTGGAAGAATATAATCGAGTAATTTGATGTTACTAGTGTACTCTTCACTATTAAGACTTATCCCTGAGTTAGATAATGAATATACTAAGTGCTTTTCTCTGTGACTTACTTGATCAAAGTACCCTTCAATACCGTCGAAGAAAACAGATCTATCATCCATTACTTCGGTTTGTTTGATTCTGTCCCATTTTATATTAGAAAGATGCTCTTTCATATAAGATGCTGGGAGTGACATATCTTTCTCCAACTTGGGGATCGGTAATGGTTTCAATGCTTGATTACTTCTTCGACTCACTGTTTGATCGTCTTCTGGAATTCCACTAATAAGGGGAATCTCATCGTCCAAATCATCAAGGCCCACATTTAAAGTGGGCTTCTTCAATTCCATCTTCTCCATTGTAGCTTGGTGCCGTCTAATTAGCTTCAGTTCCCTGGAGCTTTGTAGCTCTTCATCATCTTTCTGGAAAATTGAGAGAACATCAGGCACAGTTGGAAAAAGTGATAGTCCAGGACTATCCCCTGGCGACTCGCTTACAGTCTCCAGCTTCTTATCGGGTACATCTCTAGTCTTTCTAGGAGTATTAGGCTTAGACGATGCTGATGCCCTCTTCGAGGCAGGCGACTTGCTTTTAGATGCAGCCCCTGATTTCCCACTCTTTTTGGGTGACTTTTTCTTGGGCTCTTCTGCAACAAAGTCATCATCATCACTTTCAATTATAGAGTCTTGGTCTCCTTCTTCTTGTGAAAGAAAAACGTCTGGATCGCTTTCGATGTCATCCAGTTCGAGATTTTTAGATGCAATCCTTCTCTTTCGATTGGACCGGGTTGGCGACCCTTTGAATTTATTCTCGTCATTTCTTCGTTTTCTATTTGTCGTTGGCTTTGAAACGTTTATATCATCTGCGCTGAATTCTTCATCGCTAGAATCAACTTCACTTTGAGCGTCTCTCCATTCAACTGGGGACGATGACGTATCTCCTGCATTATTCCTCGAACCATTAATAATTGATTCTGCAATGGCCAAGTCCTGACTGTCTAACTCATTATCACTATTGTCAAAAGAATCTTCCTCTGCAAGCATGGAACTAATTTTCACATTATATGCCTTTCTTACCGCAGAATTATTCACTTCTTGTGATGTTCTTCTGGCTGGAGATCTGAGTCCTGCTCTTCCCTTGGGTGTTCTGACTGGTGATAGCTTAATGGGGCTAAGTTGACCGGGACTGCCAAATTGATATGAGATTAATCCACTTTTTGAAGGTGACTTGGTAGGAGACCTTAATAGCTCTGGAACCATCACAATTCGCTTCATGGACGGCGTCCTCGAAGGCGATATCACCGGTGGAGGGTTCTTCTTCTCTTCATAATTTACCATGACTCAGCTATGGGATATTTATCCTGAGACAAAAGCTAATTGGTGAATATATAGCAGCTACAAGTCGTCAAAGACAAATGCGTCTGGAAATCCTGCGGGTGCGAAGTGTTGATCTGAATTAGCGAGGGCATCGAATCCATCTCATCGCAGGGAAATCTTCAGGACTATAGTCAGAACCATGTTATCATTCTGTCCATATTGTTCTAACATGCTACTTATATCGCTGGAGGACGGTGAATGTAATAAATTCTATTGCGCCACATGCCCCTATGAGTTCAAAATTAATGGTTTCCAAATGTACGATAAAAAGGTTCTCGACAGAAAAGAAGTTGATGATGTATTAGGTGGAGAAGGAGCTTGGGATAATGTGGATCAAACTACTGCCCAATGTCCACAAGATGCTTGTGGTGGTACAAAAGCATACTTCTTCCAACTACAAATCAGATCTGCTGATGAACCCATGACTACTTTTTACAAATGTGTCAAATGCTCTCATCAATGGAGAGAAAATTAGTGAATTGATTTCAACTCGAAATTGAAGTACAAGGTTGGGTCTTGGTTCAATTTCTTCGAGACCATATTCACCCTTGCATCATCAACTTCTGTCATCAGGTTCGTCAAATTAGAAACAGACCGATAGGATATCTCGATTGAATTAATTGAAGATAATACACTGTGTTGGTCTTCAAGAGTTGGAGTCCTACTAGCAAGTCCAAACTCATTTGCAAGCACATGGGTCTGTGACGATTCTTTCAAATAATTTGACCCTGATGATGAAGTTGATCTTAGTTTACCTGTATAATAGTCTGTGTCCTCATTGGACAGGAATGAACATGAATTAATATTGAACACTTCCTCTTCCAAACACTTCAACTTTTCGACATAGTCCACTTTACAAGGTCTGCTACCTGGAATATTCAGTTTCAAGAACTTGTTATAGAGATATGCACTCTGTTCCTCAAACTGTTGAACCTGTGAATTGCTCCTATCAGTGATTATGTCAATAAGTTTGATCTCCTCTTGAGTCCTGACTTGATAATCCTTGTTAAATTCTTCAAACAGTATTTGTCCGAAGAGCTTGACTTCTTCTGGAGCATAAACCCAATTACTGACGAATCTTAACTCGTTTTCACATTCCTCGAGACTCCACCTGTTGATTGTCTTCACTGGTCTCTGCACAAGTTCCCGTGGGATATTCCTCGAGGTCATATTGACTACGTCGAATATAAAGTTCTCAATGCCCTTCTTCTGGCATACATCTCCAAACAATCTTGACATAAGAAGTCCCGATTTAATGGTCGTCTCTAAAGCTACACAGGGATATACTTGATCTGGTCTGAATAGTTGCACGAACTTTCGAGATTCTGTATAAGATGAATGCCTGGAGAATATCAACTTGATATTATTTGGTAGAAGCTCGTTATTAATCTTTAACCATGTTCTGTCTCGAAATTCAACAATTTGATATCCTGTGCTGGTAGCACCTATGGCCCTGATGGCCTCGAATTCTGTTTGTGGTACCTTAGAAAGGTCGACGGGCAATAAGGAGCCTATGAGGTCAATAATGTTGAAGTCAATGCATTGTTTGATATCTACTTTGAAATTAGAAGATTCAGATATTGGTCTGGAGCATTTTACACTGCTTGACTGGTTACATATTCCACCACTGCATACGTGGAATGTTAGCCCTTTATGTCCAGTCTTCGGGAGGCTGTTCAACAACTCACCATATTGAATCACATAATCATTCGCCAGAAGCAAACTATTCCTTTTCTCGATATGCTGGTCTATATGAAGATTACCTCCCAAATGCAGCACAATGTTGGCCCAAGCTTCTTCGAAACCAAACGTAAAGTCTCGAAAATAAATTTGGATATCAGGATCATTTGTAGGGTATTTCTGTAGCAATCGTATCACTGTAGTTATACCTTCAATATTGGGTGGCATTTCTATGTACGGTTCTCCTCGGTAGCAAAATGTAGTATCTAAGTAGATATTGTCCAACGTCTTCAACCCAGATGTATAAGGAAATAAATGCACATTTGTTTTCAACAGTTCCGTCCACCAAGACTCAGCCCGTATATCACCCGTGTATAGGACACTTTTCGGCTTAATAGAGTCTTGGGTTTCAATGAGGTACATGGCACTACCTGGGCAATGATATGAAGGAATCAATGTAATTTTGATGGTTCCTCTAGTTGTTGAAATACAGAGCGACTTACTGAGCTCGACAACCTTTAACCTTGGAATCACATTAATATTGGCTTTGTTCAAGTTTAAAGTCTTTTTAGTTAGTTCACTGCAGAATACTCTTCCCTGGAAACTCTTGTTTCTTATGCCTACTAAATGATCTTCATGGCAGTGAGAAAGAAGATAGACCTCAGCTTCAATATTGAATTTATCCACCACAATTTCGGGGAATTCGAAAAGCCTTCCTTGAAATGTACTACCATGCATATCTTAGGAGGCTTCAACACGCCTTTTCTGTCAAAATTTATAGGGTAACACAGTATATAACCTCTACGCGTTTGACAATTTGCTGCAAATTCAAGATGAGAGATGCTGCAAGTCAGAAATTACAATTTCGGAGTAGCGTGAAATGCGTTGAATTAAATATATACTGAAGACATTATATTAAGATACCATAGTATTCGGCTCTTTTGTAACTGTCGGCTAATTGGGGCCATTGTACAAGGAACCTGTCGGCTATAGGCAATAACAACTTACCTGACAAACTTAGCCCAGAAACCCTGGCCAAACTCTCGATGTATATAATTCTAGTGTTACCTAATCCCAAGAATTTGAAGAAAAATAAAACATAGGCGATAGGTACACTTGTTCCAGGGCCATTCACGAGTAACACATCCGGAAGTTTGTCAAGGCCATAAATTTGCTTGAATGTATCGATAAACGAAAAAATCGTGGTTCTGATGGTTTTCAAGAAAGGCTCACCGACAGCCCTGGCTCTTAAAATAGTCAAAAACTGAGGCTTCAAGCTTGAAGCAATCTTATCTTCAAAAGTCTTGCATTTCAAGATAGAAGTAGTGTCATTTGATGATATGGCCCATATCCTGTTGAGCTTGGTTAAGTCCACTTTATCTACAATTTGCATCATCTCTCCAGTATGACCCCCTGATCCAAGAAACATCATAATTGTAGATCCATTTATTAAGGATGCAAGTTGATTATTTGATTCTTGAGCCCTCAAATTAGGAGAGTTTGTGGACGGGAGAACAAACATAAGTCGTATGACTATGGCGAGAAGTGGTACAATAAAAATTGCCGTCCGTACCACGATCTTTGTTTCGAACTCCATTGTGTGCTGTTGTTTATGAGTGGTGTCAAATTTAAAAAAACGTTCCGCGATGTGCTCAACAATGTTCAGGCTGCAAAATAGTGAACCGGACTGATTTGAAACAATTCTAAAGTTCGAAATCTGATCTCGCTGCTTCATACTGAATTGATTTAGATGATTGTTTTGTTTCATGAGTCCCTTTTGACTTGTTCAGTTTACCTTTCTCAACTCTTTCTTTTGGTTTAACAGGGTTGGATCCACGCTCGTATTTATGGTCCTTCTCAGCTAGTTGTTCCATCACTTTATTCACCACTGCAGCAATCTTTTTGTGCTCAGTGGAGGAGATACCTAGTTGCTTGACTTCGCTATATACTAGTCGTATCGGTATCGTATTATTGATCAATATCAACCCCGCGGTAGACTTGTTCTTATTTAACCCATTGGCCATCACCGAAGATGCCAACGATTCTGCAGCTTTTGGTGACGATAATCTCACAAACCCACACCTAGCCCTGTGTAATATGGTGATGGCCTGGATTTTACCAAACTGTTCGAAATACTCTGAGATCGAGTATTGAGGGAGTTCTTCGGGAAAACCAAATATGAAGAAGGATGTTAATCCGGAGTCAGGAGTATGTATGTTACCATTGAAGGGGAGTTTCTTGATGATTTTGGATAATCCACTGGATATGGTGATATCACCTTTGTTTGATTTGAGGGATTTGGGCACTTTGTTAGTGATCAGTGGCTCTATTTGTTTCTGGTTAATGCTGGAGGCAAGTTTGTTGAGAATATCTCTGGCTCGGTCAATATCCATCATGCTATCATTTTGGCCCTCAAGCTTAGCCTGTTGTTTATCTGCAATAATAGCCATTACTTCTGCATTTTTGGAGGTGGAAAACTCCTTTACAAGATTTCCCAACCCAGCCATCTTCAAGGCACTGTCTCTTATTTCTATTGGGATAAGGAAGTTGATATCTAGCATACATGATTGACAACAATTCTTCAGTCTGGCACAAGTATTGCAGATCAATGTCTTTTTGGTTCTCTTAGATCCATCGTTTGCTTGCCATCTGAAAACGGTGAAAGGACGAGTGCATACTTTACATGTCTCCCCCTGGGGTTGTTTTATCATCCTTACATTATGGTCTGGCCCAAGACAATTGGAACATAGTACCGGCACTTCTGTTTCAGACATGTTAAAGATAATAAATGCGCATCTCATCTCTAATCTGGCTCATCGCTTTACTACATTTAGACAGTCGAACAAGGATAACATTACCGGAACACTATAGCATACTTTCCGATTTCTGAAGTTATACATGTTACGGCTGCCTAAAAGATCACTACGCATGTTGTTCAATTACCCTGGAAAACATTAGCATATAACCAAAGGCATAGTTTAAGGAGAGGAAGAATTGTAACTCAATACAACATAAAGAAATGATATGCGATTGTGGCCTCCAAACTCTTTATAAAGCAAAACAAGAACTCAGTGTTAAAAAGCTCTGAAATTTTTTTTGATCCACATGAAGATTCAGGTGAAGAAATTCGTTGTAAAATCATTCATCAGCGTTCTCGTTTTGCTGTATAGAAAGCTTTGGAAGCATCAATCTAACACAATTGATAAACTATGTTTGAGACACCATATATAACGTTTCAAACATAGTTAAATCACGGAAATCTATAACGTTCAGAAAAGAATAGAGATGCACCAGAGAAAAAATTTTCTACTCACTGACATCTCTTTAAATAGTTTATTGTGTGCAGTCACATTTATTTCTGGCTGCAAAAAAATAATTAATTTCTCAGCAGTTTGAGCTGCGGATGTAAATCCAATTCTATGAACAATTGCTCGGGTACGTCGATTTTGTCCTGGTCACTCAAGTACCTGTTCATGAATCGGGATAATGCTAAAATACTGTAGATTGTTTCAAAAACAATTTTATGTCTAGTGTATCCAATAGCCGCATCAGTGTTCCATTCTTTAACAAGCGAAATAACAACCTCGAGGCCCTCGCTAACCTCTTTCTTAATGTCAACAGTGGCATTTTCAGATAAGCCACATTCCTCGAGTAAATTTGTCACATTGTCGATGACAAATGTGGAATCTTCATATTCATTGTCGATTTCAAGGTCAAAAAGTGCAGTTTGGTCCTTCTCATGCTCATCAAAAGTACTGATATCTTCGACTAAACTGTAAAGCTGTTCCAACAAAAAGTCTATGCATGGTCGTTGAATTGATGTGCCATCGAAGTTTCTTTTTATGTAATCACAATAGCTTGGAATAAGCTCATAAGGTGCTACTGAATCGGTCACCAACACCTTGGATACGATTTTTGCTGCCAAACTTCGTACCTTCAAATCTTCATCTGTCAATGATCTAAATAAAATGAACAATGACGCCATGTAGCTGTCCTCATCTAGAGCTTTCTGGAGGTTTTCGATCGCCTTCAAACATAAAAGCCTAACAGAGCTTCCCCCATGTTTTGCTAAATAGAACACACGTTGGAGAAATTTATCTGAAAAGCTTACTTTGCTGGAAAGCACATATAATGCCATAGCAGCATTATCTTCATTGGTACCATTGACAAAGTGGTTGAAAGTTGATACAGGTTTGAAACCATGGATGGTAGCCGTGCCGAAGGCTTTCAATGCTTTCCCGACTATATACTGCTCTGGCAGCTCTTCAATGATTCTTTCAAGCAAAGCACTATCAACCATGATCCCAGGCTTGGCGATTAAGAAGTCAAGAACTAAAGCCTTGAGTTCAAATATGGATGAAGACAAAACTAATGAAATCAAGTCCCTGAGTTCTTCACCTTCTTCGACCTTCAAGAGGTAAGATAACAAAGCAGTTAATCCCAACTTCTTTACACCATTCATTTCTGAAGTAAGGTTATCGACGAGTATTGACGCCAAGTAATAATTGAGATTGTCTGGGACGTCAAGAAGTGATAAAATATCAACATAGGTCTTGAAAGTTGACCAATTTATATGGATCATTAATGGTAATATTGTGGTTTCAATATTATTAGGGATTTCCTTCTTCAACACTTCGAGAATGGTTAACAATAACCCATGGTTGAAGTTTTCGTCCTTGGAGTTTATCAAAAGAACCCACTCTGAAATGAGCTTACGGTGGTATTTAGGAATTGAAATATCCGAAATTGTTCGAGCCAACATCTGTCTAATATGCCAATCTTTGTTGTTTAGTAAATCCACCAAAATAGAAATAAGCTCATTACATGCCTGTTCGTCATTGCAAAAGTTAAGATTCAGAAATACTGTTAAAACTGGAAATATAACTTCCAAGTTATTCGACTTGAGATTTTGAATTAAATCGGCTTTCAACTTGAATTTTCCGAAAAATACGGTTGAAAGTGTCTTGGTATTAGCGCTAAATAGCTTGTTCTTTATTGCCGTAAATAACATTAAAGCACAATTCTTGATCGACCAATTACTGGAAGAAAAATTAGCTAAGCAAATTCTCATACATTCACTTGTGTATGGCACCGCCGCTGGACTCAAATTGGATTCAGAAACAATTCCCTTGATACAGTTGAAAGCGTTTACTTGTGGAAGATCATAATCATGAATCTCATTGCCGACAGGACGTTGAGCAATCACCAAAAGGATATCCATGCACAATTTCACAGAGTCGTAACAGCTTCCAGTAGCGACTCTCTCTCCATTCAAAATTCCAGTAATCAAATTTGGAAGACCTCCGCTCCTTCTTGTAATAAGTTGGAACTTAAACTCAACAAGTGAAAGCTTTTCTAATAAGAGTTCCTTGGGAAACTCTCTCAATTCATTATTTGAAAAGCTGAAAGAGATCATGGATATGAATGGTTGGTAGATCAGATGTGAAGCTCCTTTATGATTGATAATGGATACTTGCTCCGATAGAAGACTGACATATTCTTGGTAGTCTTTTATATCGAGAATGCTCCAAGATGAACAATTAACCTCAAACATCTTACATAATAATAAAGTCGACTCTTTTGTGAATCTCCATCCCCAGTTAATTTGCACATTGAGTGTTTCATCTTCATTCGTACTTGAACCTGCAAATTCAGTGACAACTCCCTTGACTTCGAAATCCCAAATCTTTTGAATCTTCGATAGTATAGTTTTAAAAGAATGGCCCCAAAAGTCAGGGTTCTTTGTGAAATAGTCTTTTGGGAGACCATCTATCATGCATCTCATAGCCGTGAAAAATCCATGTATGGGGTTCCCCTTGGATCCCGATAATGTCACAAATTCATTCAAGAAGGAGAACAATTCCTCTATTTTAGAGTATTGCTCTGCACGATAGTAATTATGGGCAAGTACTTTGAAGAGATTTGATCCCCCGTCACTCCTCCTGGATTTCAAGCTGGATAATAAGCTTATAGTATTGGCCATGATGGGATTGCACAGGAATTCCAGTTCTGGAAACAATCCAAGAACTTGGTGTCCAGGACACTTAAACAGAACAGCGCAAGCGGATTCTCTTATATCGCTGTAATTACTATTCATGCACTCAAATAGACATCTTAGGGTAAGTTCATCAAAAATTTGCACTCTGAAAGGAAACACCAGCTTCTTGTCAGGGTCGCTGTTTGTTTGTGAAGATCCATCAAGATTCAAATCAATGGTTTTGTCCAAAAGAGCCAAAGAGCATAATTTTTGATGATAAGAGGCATTTGGCAATAGGCCCCTCTGAAGGAAAGAGACGAGCCAGGTCATGAACTCCTTTGCACTGGTAACTCGCTGAATCTGTAAGGTTTTGGAGCATTTGTGACTGGAATCTCTCACCCGAGTGATAAAGTTTATGAGGATATTAATGAAAATATTCCTAAGGTTGACGTGATCGAGATCCTTGCAAATTTGGAACAAATTTCTCTTCACCTCCGCATAAACATAATCATTGACTTCAGAAGATGATCTAGATGAGTAGCAAAGTAGATCTAACGAGTTGACTCGGACCGAGGCGTTGGAATGCTTCAACAATTTTTGGAGATACTCCATGCTAACTATTGAGAAGGCGTCAATTGAGATTGTCTCACTAACCTTCAAGAGGCTTACCAACAACAGAACTCTTTTCTCCTCGGATAATTCCTGCAGAGGTTTTAAGAAATGGCACTTTAAAATGTCCTTGAAAACAGTTGTGTCTATCATAATCAATTGGGGTAATAAATAGATTTGAAGATTAGTTGAATGCTTCTCACTGGCCAAAAATAAATATACTTTAGACTCCCATTGTTCCCGAAATAGCTCCTTGTTATGCTGATGTATTCTAGTATAGATGCAAAGAAGTAACTTGGCTGAGGAGTTGGCAAGTGCCGATCTGAAGTTGTCATATAGTTTATCCACAAACCAAATATTTTGTATCATGAATCGTTCCATTTTACAATCCAAGGCTCTCAAAAACAACTCAATAATATTGAGGGAGTTTTTGGTGTTTGTAAAGTAAGACAAGGAAGTTTGAGTCCAATCAATCATCTCAATTTCAAAGTCATGTTTCAATCTTATAAATGCAACAAGCTTGGTAATAAAATTGGAGATGCTATGATTTACTTTAGACTTCAGTTGATTCTCCAAATTTACAAAGCAAAATTTTATCAACTCTGGTCCTATTACCAATTTTTCATAAGGAATCTCTTCTCTGTGTAATTTGGCCTGTTTCATCACTTTCAATAACACAATTGAGAGTGAATCAAGTATACCACACTTGTCTTTGGTGGTAGATACATGGTTCAAGTTAGCATATATCAGTTTATATTTGGATGCAAGGGATTCTATACCGTAGTTCTCTTGGAGAAGATCGTTTTTGACATCTTCCCAGTCGTGGAGTGTTAGAGATGAAGGATCTAATCTGTCCAACTTGATCTCAGCCATGTCCGATTGCAAAATTTCTCATCGCGAGTTCCCATTTTGTGATTTTCACAATTTGAGACTTTAAAATGCAGGAGACTGAAACAATTTGGGATGGTAATGCAAGCAAGACCTGCAAACTTTGACAGTTGGGTGATTTACGTCATAAGTCATTAATTCCCGACATACAAGCAAAAACGATGTAGTTAAATTTTATTTTAAGTTATAATCGGCAACGTTGAAGTCGAATATAGAGCATATCATTGCATACAAGTCACATGACCAGGCCTTCATCTAACTTTAATGAGATGCAAGCAGGATCGCGCGGTTAAAAAATGAAAGAAAAAGAAAATACTACTTACCTCAGTTCATTATTACTTAGTTAAATAATTTCCAACTTTCTTTCCATTCATTCTTTAATAACCCTTCCCAAAAACTCAAATAATTAACTTCAATACAAGATGCTCACTCCTAAATCAGCTTACAACATGTTCTATCATCATCTCCCATGTTATATGTTAACCCCCACAGAATCAGTCTTATTGCGTAAGTAAAATTCGTCTGTTATAACCCAGTTCTCATGGATGTTTACTAACTTTATTTAGAATTGTTTTTGGTTCTTTGTACCATACTTGTTGGCTACAGTTTATACAATGCTGCCCAGGCCACCTCCAACTTCGTTCAAGCATATATTTGAAATAGACTATCTACCCCTATTTCTTCTTAGCTCACCTTGTACAATAGTTGTTTATTAGATCACAGAAGACACAGTTGAAGGGGCCAATGTCATTAATTTCCACACATGCCTGTTTTAACTAGTTTGATTAATATTAGTTTGAGGTTCTATGTTTTGGTTCACCATATATATCATAGGATGTATAGTCAAAAGATGAATTTAATGAGGTGTGGATTTTCCCACGTATCAAGCGCTCTACAATTTATGGTAAGTAGTACTTATCAGCTGAGAATCTTCAAGTGATCCATCTTTACTTTCTTCGAGTTTTGGAGTAGGTCTTGTTTTTACTTATTAGAGATTCAAGGGCCCCATCTCCCTGGCCATATAACCCGAAAAAGATTCGCGTCTAGTAAACACCATGTATCGACTGAACTCCAAAGTACGGGCACCTTTCAAACCTCCAAGACCCTTGGGAGATCATGGACAAGTTCAAAATCTGGAGTCCCAATCTCCTGAGAAGAAGAGACCTAAATTGTCTCCAATCTCAAGAAGACTTCCCTTGAAAACGACTTCATCAAATACTCTTAAAGTCAAAGTCGCGTCCCCACACAGTCTTAAAGCTACAGATCAACACGGTACTCAGCTATCCCAAGAATCTCTGCAAAGTCTGCAGCTGCAGACCTCGTCAAAGAAGTATCTAGTTCAATGGCGGAAAGTCACAAACAAGAAAAATAAAACCTGGGATGGTGACGGAATCATGTATGTCAAAGACAATTCAATTGTTGCAAAAATAGATGGTAGATCGATCACCAAGGCAATTCCCAAACTTGATGGTGTATTCAAGGTAGGTTCATATGAGGTAGAAATAGACTGTGAAGCGGACCAGGGAGACACCTCTGCTGACACATCTGCGGTGATAGAACCTATGCTGAATCATATGTCAGTGCCCACCTTCAAGAAGACCATTTTAAAGTCAAAACCGATCAGACAAAAGGTAGTATACCCAAATGGTCCAGATGCATTTATAATGAAAAAACAAAATAACCTGGATACTGATGTTATAGTCGACCCGAAGTTGGCTAAGGTCTTACGGCCCCATCAACGAGAAGGTGTAGAATTCATGTATGAAGGGGTAATGGGTTATAACTTTGAAGGAAATGGAGTCCTATTAGCAGATGATATGGGATTGGGGAAGACTTTGATGTCTATATCACTTATATGGACTCTACTCAAACAAAGCCCCAATCCTGAAGAAAGGTCAATTGTAGATAAGGTATTAATTGTTTGTCCAGTTACGCTCATCAATAATTGGAAGAGAGAATTCAAGAAGTGGTTAAATTTGAATCAAATCGGAATATTAGTTGTTGATAATAATTCAGTGGACTATAAACAAGATTTGAAAAGTTTTGTGAAAGCTCCTACCTATCAAGTACTCATAATGAGCTACGAAAGATTACTCAATTGTGAAGACGAGATGTTAGATATAAGTTTTGATCTTGTAATATGTGATGAGGGCCATAAATTGAAAAACAATACCAACAAATCTTTGAAGATTTTGAATAATTTAAATGTACCCAAGAAGGTGTTATTGTCAGGCACACCTATACAGAATAACTTGAATGAGTTCTATACCTTGATCAATTTCCTCAACCCAGGGATTTTAGGGTCTTTCAATAATTTCCAAAAGACATATATCAAACCGATAGAGCGTAGTCGAGATGTCAATTGTTTTAATAGGGAAATTATCAAGATTGGTAAAGAAGCTAGCAAAGAGTTAAGTTCCATAACCAAAAAATTTGTCCTTCGAAGAACCAATGAAATCTTATTCAAGTATCTTAATTCCAAGACTGATGTTTTGTTATTTGTGAGACCCACTAAGCAGCAACAAGAACTCTTCAACCTTGTTTTATCAAACATATCAGTATCAGATTACGATAACAAGAATATTTTGAACCTTATAAATGTCTTTCGTAAAATCTGTAATTCTCCGTCAATTTTGAAGGATGATGCTTTATTCAACTCGATTAGTGGTGGGTATAAGACTGAACTATCATTATCCAGTGGAAAGATAGAAATGCTAATTATTCTTCTTTTGCAGATTGTAAACGAAAAGAAAGAGAAGCTTGTTATCGTCTCCAACTTTACTAAAACTCTAGATCTTCTAGAGACTATTTTGAAAAAGCTCAACTTCGAATTCTTGAGACTAGATGGGTCCACAAGCTCAACAAATAGATCATCAGTGATCAACCAATTCAACAGCCTCTCACACCCTAGATATCCAGTGTTTCTTCTTTCATCAAAATCTGGAGGCTTTGGAATTAATTTGATCGGTGCATCTCGTTTGATTCTCTTTGATAATGACTGGAACCCAGCAAACGATTTACAGGCCATGTCCCGGATATATCGAGATGGACAAAAGAAGCCAGCGTTTATTTACCGACTTTTCACTACTGGATGCCTTGATGAAAAGATCTTCCAGCGCCAGTTAATGAAGAATAATCTAAGTGACAAGTTCTTGAACGATTCCAAAACAAACTCTAATGTTTTTGACATGGATGATCTTAAAGATCTTTTCACAGTCAACGAGTTGACGGATTGCAATACCCATGATCTTTTAGAATGTGACTGCGGTGGGCTTGGCCAGACTCAAGAGCTAGTTCATATTGATCCAGATAGCTCAAACGTTTCACAGGATGACTTACACTCAGACGCCTTGAGAACCTCTCTGGACCTTGGATTGATGTCTGCATTGAGCTATAGCCAAATGGATCAGACAGAAGTCAAGAAGAAACAGAGCATCCAGAACGCCTTGTCTGACTATAAACATCATAACCCAAATCATGGATCATTTCAATGTGAAGATGATGTCATCAATACCATTTTAAGGAAGATAAAGGATCAATCAGTTATCTCCTATGTGTTTACTAGAAAATCAAATCCTGAAGTGAATAGCCAGTTGAGTCCAGCCAACATTGATGGATCTATCTCAAGCGAACCTGACCCCCTCTTCGTTGAGGAAGGGTTTGATACAGAATTCAGAGATGGCGAAGATTCAAACTCTAATGATGACGAGTAAACGTAAGTATGTCTATTCTATAATAAATATGTATGCACGCTAATATCAACTACTTTGCATCTTTTTAAACCTTGCTTCGGCGGCCCTGGCTCTTTGCTCTCTCATTAATCTCATTTTCTGGTCTTCACTTAATCCACCTGTGGATGAAAGAAGAGTAGGTCCTCCGACTTGGCCCTTGCTCGAAAACGCTGGTTTCTTCATCTCCATCTCGGTCTTTCTATTAAGTTCTTCTTGAATCAGATGTTGTTTCTCTGCTTTGATTCTTTCATTTTCTTCATTTTCTTCTCTTTCAACTTCTTCCTTTGTCTTTGGAGGACCAACCTTAGCACTATTCCAGTCGCAAAACGACTCTCCGAGCTTGTGACGAATTATTTGGAATGCTGCTTTGGTTTGTTTGTTCAAACTAAGTTCAGCAGGAACCTTACCGGCAGCGTTGACAACCGTTGGATCTGCCTTTAAATTCACAACCAATACTTGTAAAATATGAACTAAGCCTTGAGACGACACAAAATGAAGTAATGTCGGGGTATTTCTATAATTATCCTCAGGAGTGAGCTCCAATCCCACCTCGAGTTTATTCTTCTTCAAATAATTAATCAACATGGGGGCCTTCTGTCTTTTACAGAAGCCTATTAGTTCAGACGTATGTTTGTCTGACTCGGTCACTTCTTTCTTCTCTTTCTGTTTCTGTTTCTGTTGCCGAGATTTTATCAAACTTTCTTCTTGTTGCAAGATTCTGTGCTCCAATTTTTCGTCTCTCTTTAAAGAATCGTCAATTGATGCGTAAGATAGTAAGGTCCAGGCCCTTTTAAGTTCGGATGAGGTTGCTCTCTTTGTCGAAAAGGGGAAAGATTTAATTCTTTCATCTCCCAGTTTAATCACTGAACCTTCATATCCAATTAAAGTCTTGCGTCCCTGAAACCCATTGGCTCTTATGAAAATAGACTGGCACCCTTCCAAATCATGTTTCCATTCTTGCAACAACTCTCTTATTTCATGTATAAGGGCCAGCTCCATTTGTCTACGGATCGTGGAACCGACCGACTTAGCATTTCCCTTTGCATTATCATTTGCACTTTGAGAGCCTCCCTGTTTCCTTCTAGTGGTATATCTATGAAATGTTTTCGACTTGATCACCTCCACCAATTGTTCTTTCACTGGCACTTTTTTATTGACAACAATCCCCTTCATATTCTTCTTCTTATGTGAAATGATAGCACCAGCGAAATGACCACCTCCCAACATGAACAATGCAGATTTTCCGGTATTTTGAGTCTCGGGCCACTCCTTCAAAGTCTTTATGGGGTCTAGAAGTTCTTTACCAGTGAACATACACTTATAAATTCCTAAACTCTTTCCCTCGGGTATCTCAGGAGATTCGAAGTAAATTTTGGGTGTTCTAGAATTTAAATGAGCAGTTTTCTTTTCATCATCATCAACAACGTCACTAATTTTGGTTTCAGAAAGTCTTTGATATAAAGAATTATTGCTCTCATCTTCACCAGATTCATCATCAGATTCTGACTCAGAGCCTGACAAGCTCTCCATTGATTCACGTTCAAGCATTTCATCGTACTCATTTTCTGTGAGTTTCTTCAAACCTTTTTCTTCTCTTCTTCTATTGTGCCTTGTGAAATCATCTTTGGGTTCGATAGATTTGTGATTGGATTTCTCTCGTCTTTTTTCGATCTGTTCAACAAGTAAATCGATTGACAGTTCAAATTGAACTATTTGAAGTCCATTGACAAGTTGATCGTCCAAATCGTATAAATATAACAGGTTATCCTTCTTAGACATCAGATATAATATGAGTCAAAAATTACGGTCTTCGCATCAAGATATATTTTTTGTTAGAAGCTATATACAGAATTGCAAGTTGCTAATCTTTTAGTAAGTTAGGCACTACCAAATCTATGACATTCTTTTAAAAAGTGGTCAATCTTTTCTGGTTTCATAAACGGATGAGTACCATGACCGAAATTGATGATATAATTTTGCTTTCCACCACCAAAACCTTTGATCATTTGTTCCACTTTTTTGGTGATAGTTTCATCAGATCCGTACATGATACCTGGATCTAAGTTACCTTGTAAAGTAATTCTTCTACCATCTACAACTTTGACAGCATCTTCTGGTTTATATAACCAATCTAATGAAATACAATCGTAACCACTGTCACATAATTCATCTAAAGCATACCAAGCACCCTTGGCAAAGATTGTCATTGGAATTCTTTCCTTAACACCCAATTCAACCAATCTTGGGGGAAGTTCAGTAGCAATTTGTTTCAAGTAAGGTAATGAAAACTCATCGAATTCATTAGGACCTAACTCACCAGCCCAAGAATCGAAAACTTGAACCATTTGAGCACCTGCAACAATTTGTTGAGCTAAAAATTCAACACAGCAATCAGTGATAGCTTGTAATAATTTATGAGATTCTTCACCATATTCATATAACCATTGTTTGACAAATCTGAACATTTTGGAACCTTGTCCTTCAACCATGTATACAAGTAAAGTCCATGGAGATCCACAAAACCCGAGTAACGGGCATCTACCATCTAATTTTTTTCTAGTCAATGTAATAGCTTTGAAAGCCCAATCCAATCCTTTCAAAACATCAGGCTTGTAAATAACTCTTTCCAAGTCTTTTGGTTCTCTCAAAGGATCCACAAAAACTGGACCTTTTCCTTCAACCATTTCAATCTCAAATCCCATCACCTGAGGAATGACCAAAATATCACTGAAAATGATGGCAGCATCTATCAAACCATTAAAATGTTCAATTGGTTGAATGGTAATTTCACTAGCAACTTCTGCATCTCTACAAGTTTCGAAAAAGTCTCTTTTCCCTTTAGCTTCATGATATTCTGGTAAATAACGACCAGCTTGTCTCTTTATAATAGTTAGTAAATTGGTACCTCTCAACTACATTTCAACTACACTACGTACCATAATCCAAATAGGAGGTCTTTCAACCTTTTCACCCCTTGCGGCTCTAAGTATCAAATCGTTCTTTAATGGGGCAAATTCAACCATCGTATAGTTACTATGAAATATGCGTGATTTTTCAGTCTAGACACTGAAAAAGTTGGATATTTCCGCGAGGTTGCTCTCTCTCTCTCTGGTGAAAGAGTAGATTTGATGATAAATTAGAATTTGGGTTTCTGGCGTATCAGACTTCCCCATTTAGCTCCTTTTATTGCTGTAAAACCATAGTATACTCAACTAGTTTGTTTGGGGTGTTGAAGTTTCTTTTTGGGTGTACTGATTAAGAGATGGCCTTCTTCAGAAATGGCTGCGAAACAGACAGACTTGATCAATATAGGGCACTGGGCAAAGTAATTGGACCTTTCCTCGGCAAGTTTTTTGACTAATGTATGTATGTCATTCCTCCAGGGGATTTTCCGCTTAATAACACTATCGTAACTTCCTCATGCTCTGAGAGAGTTATTTTATAGAAGGGTATGTGAACCATTTAGTCGGCCACTGACGTCCCACAGAAAAATACGATTAGACGATATCTTCTGCAATCACTCTATACTACTTTATACTTCCCTTTAATCATAACCGAATTCCTGTTACTCTTGATTACATGCATCTGTCATCTTGATGTGAACTGCACATGGCTCCTACATATCTTATCATCTTGTCCACTGCACGACCATATGATGGGTGCGGCAGCTGGTTAAATTCTATTAAGGAAACCTTTAAAACATCATCCCGCAATGAGTGAACAAGGTGAAACCGGTCCTTCTGGCGCCACCAATGGGTCCATAGTCTCATCCAGTGGTGCTCCACAAAAGTCAATTAGCAGTGTTAAGCCTCCACCAAAAGCAAAATCCCAAAAACCTAACATTTTTGTCAGGTTTTTCCGGTCAGTTTTTGGCTATAGAAAGACTTCACTTTCATTACTTGTGTTTTTAACAGTAATCTTTATAACCCTATTGTCTTACGTCGACAACAGTCTCGAGTGGAGTGTTTCATTACCAACTAAAAAGTCTGAAATTGACCTCTTGGAAAGTTCTTGGACTTCCCTACAATATATTGGAGAGTTCAAACATCCATATGGGTCAGAAGGTAACGTAAAAATACACGATTATATCGAAGAAACTGTCAAGGATCTTATTGATGACAGTAATTTGGGATATATTGAATACTTCAATGAAGCTGATGGTGAAAACTCCATGTTATTCGACTCGTTTGGAGTCGTTTATTACGAGAGTAATAACGTTCTTGTGAGAATCAATGGTACGAGGGATGACTTGCCTGCTTTATTGGTCAGTGCTCATTATGATTCGGTTCCTTCAAGTTTTGGAATTACCGATGATGGTGTTGGTATTGCCTCTCTTTTAGGAGTCTTGAAACACTTTACCGACTCTGGTGAACAACCCACCAGAACTATTATTTTTAATTTCAACAATAATGAGGAATTTGGATTATACGGGGCACAAGCGTTTTTACATCATCCATGGTCCGAACAAGTCAAGTATTTTATTAACTTGGAGGGTACTGGTAAAGGTGGGAAAGCCATTCTTTTTAGAGGTACTGATTATGGTATCACCAAAGAATACAGCTCTGTCAGATTCCCTTATGCCTCCTCGATTTTCCAACAAGCTTTCAACAGTAGAGTAATCCATAGTGAAACCGACTACAAGATCTACTACGAAAATGGTTTTAGAGGTATTGATATTGCTTTCTACAAACCAAGAGATATCTATCATACCGGCTTGGATGACATTCGTCATACCTCCAAAAAGGCTGTATGGCATATGTTATCGAGTGCTTTGGACTTCGTTGATAATGTGTCTTCTCAAGAACTTGATATTGATGGTGACTATCTCGAAGGAGAGAAAATACATACCCAGTTTGCCTCCTTTTCATCTTTGCTTAACTACTTTTTTATTATTTCAGTTCCAAAGTTAGTTGTCTATAACATTGTTTTGTTGGTTCTTGCTCCAGTTATCTCCATTCTACTTTTATCTGTAATCTTTGGTTATAAGAAGAATTGGAGGTTGGGATTTGTTAATTCAGTCAAATTCCCTGTTTCCTTGTTCTTGTCCTATTTGGTTATTGATTTCGTCAAATTGGTTCTCTCTCAATTATTTGAGTTTCTTCCAAATTCACGTCCTATGAACATTACCTTGACTTTGGCTGCAACTTTCTTATTTACCAACTACTTTATTTTGAATGGTATCAATCTCGTGTTCAGAAATTATAAGATCATTCAACATGATGAGAAATTGATTGTCATTTTACAAATATCATTTATCTTTTGGATTCTCAACATTGTGTCAACTGCCAACTTATCTCATAATAAGATCGGCAATGATCATACTGGAGAAGCTTTATTAAGCGTATTGCTTATCCTTCTGTCAATTGCCTCAATTTTCGGCTTGTTAGGTTGGTGCTTTAAGAGATCCAAGCGTGAGTTGGAATATGAGCTCTTGGAATCCAATGCAGGAAGACCATTGCTCGTTGCTCAGCAGGATGATTACGGAGCCGTCGATGAAAATCATCATCATCATCCATCTGATACATCATCCTTAATATCAGTCGATTCTTACACTGTTCGTAAGGATTTGTCTTTGATTCGAAAGACCTTCAGTTATGACTGGCTCATTCAATATTTGATATTTGTGCCTATTCCTTTATTTATTGGTTATAACAGTGGCTGGTTGGTCTTGTCTGGTCTTGCCAAATCAATCCAAGAGTCTTTGAGGAGCGAAGGCCTCATTTACAACACAATGACTCAAGTTGCAATTACTCTTATATTTCCACTTTTGCCATTCGTCTTTAAGGTTAATCGTATTATCATATATGTGATAATATTTGGTACTTTGGTGAATTTGGGTTCTTTGTATCTGTCTAATCCTTTTGATATCGAAAATCCGATGAAATTAAGATTTGTCCAATCTGCCAATTTGACTGAGTCATTAACAGAATCTTATGTGGAAGTTAAAGGAAGATGGGGTATTGGTTTCGATGATATCTTGGGAGACTTTCCCTCTGTCAAAACATCGGGAAATAAAGTCAGTTGCTCTGACTTGGGTGACGGAATGGCCAAATGTGGCTACAAATCTGCTTTACCACCAAAAGTTATACCAAAAGCTAAATACTTCTCGGATTATTTATCTGTTAATATTTTAAAGAACTCCAGTTCCAATGACTATCCATATGGATTATTAACAGGAGAAGTTGAAGTCAAGGCACCGGGAAGCAGTGTCTGTAATGTCATCTTTGATTCATCCAGAACAAAGGATTTGCCTGTTAAAACTGTGATTGTCTACAGAAATGATAAACTCAATGATACCTCGATTCATTCCAAGTCGATTCCAGAGGGCTTTTCCACTGACAAGGATGGTAATTTGGTCTATAAGAATATTTCAGGAATTCCTTCTCTTCAGTTGAATCATCTTGAGTTACAACGTCCTTTCCATTTTGCTTTCCTGTGGTTGCCAAGTCTTTTGGATTCTGATGTGGATTCCATTCTGAGGAATTCAATGAAGGTAGATATCAAATGTCTTTGGAGTGATCTTGGTGATGACGACTCCTTAGTACCAGCCTACAAAGAAGTCAATCACTATTCACCAGATTATGTTAGCTGGGCTAACCTGGATGCTGGAATGGTTTCAGTCTCAACGACTCTCGAAATTTAATTATGTAATATTAAAGTATAAGAATATAGAATGTCAACCATCGCGGGCTAACAAAATCACTTTTTTGCAGCCATTCTTATCTACACAAATAATGTTGACTCGGCTAATTGTTTCCATTTCGTTGTTCCTTGGTGCCACAAATGGATTCATTCACCCCATTGAAGTTCAAGGAAGATATTTTGTCGATACTGTTACTAATGAACCTGTACGTTTTCATTAAATATTCCCTTTTCTGATTGTGTCACATACTAACTTCGCAACTAGTTTTACATAAAGGGTTTGGATTACCAACCAGGAGGCTCTTCTGGAGTTGTTGACCATATTGATCCTCTTTCTGACCCAAAGGCTTGTGCCCGTGATGTGTTACTTTTCCAAAATCTTGGCATTAATGTATGATACTTATTTTAAACACTGACAAACCTATGCTAACTGATTTCTAGACCATTAGAGTATATTCAATTAATAGTAACTTAGATCATGATGCATGTATGTCAATTTTGGCTGCCGCTGGTATTTATTTGGTTCTTGATGTCAATTCACCTATTCCAAATCACCATTTGAACAGATATGCACCATGGGAATCATATAATGTTGAATATTTGGAAAACATATTTAAAGTTGTTGAACAATTCTCCTATTATAACAACACTCTTGGATTTTTTGCTGGTAATGAAGTTATCAATGATATAACTTCTGCAAAAGTATGTATATATTAAAAAGTCTCAAATGACCCCCGTATTAACATATTTTAGAATTCACCAGTTTACGTCAAAGCAATTATCAGAGATATCAAAGATTACATTGAAGTTAATTCCCCAAGACCAGTTCCAGTCGGATATTCGGCAGCAGATGATTTGAAATATAGAATTTCATTCTCCCAATATCTTGAATGTATGGAAGAATCACCCTCTGAATCAGTTGATTTCTATGGTGTTAACACGTACCAATGGTGTGGAGAACAAACATTCCACAGTAGTGGATATGACACCCTTGTGGAGGATTATTCATCTTATTCTGTCCCAGTTTTCTTCTCCGAATATGGGTGTAACGAAGTCACCCCAAGACAATTTGGTGAAGTTCCAACCATGTACTCTAATGATATGATTGATGTCTTTAGTGGGGGTTTGGCCTATCAATATTCTCAAGAACAAAACAACTATGGTTTAGTGGAGCTTTCGAATGATGGGAGTGCTAAGCTCTTGCCTGATTACTTCTCTTTGAAAAAACAGTTCGACAACTTAAATGAGATCGATTTTAACCATGTAAGCCAAGCCATGGTTAAAGATTCTAAAGAGTATCTCAACAGAAAGAGAATCCAAAAATATGGTATCCCTCCTTGTGATAATTCATACCAACATATTGATATCAGTAAGGGGTTACCCCCAAGCATGGCCAGTGATTTAATTGAGTTTGGGGTTGACGTCAAGCACGGCAAATTTATCACTCTTTCAGAAGAAGAACTCACCTGTCCTTACAAGATACTTGACTCCAACAATAATGATTATGATATTGATCCAAAAATTTATTCCACTGTTGACTACATGTCTGGAATGGGATATGATAAAATCGGCAAGATCAGAAAACATAAGAGTGGTATGTATTATGACTCAGATGATGACTCCGACTCTGATTCAGACTCGGCTGATGAAGGACAGGCAATCAATGTGTTGGATAAAGCTGCTGCATGTCTTCATAAGGTATTTGAAACAATCAGAGGATTGTTTACCCAAGATTAGGCAATGTATCCACCCGTTGTTAATTGTAATACCATATACTAACTAATTGAATGTAGATACTGTCCGTTTACTCTCTATGCCTTTCTATGTATTGATTGTCACGGTGTTCTTTATAATCATGTACACGGGTTAATTTCAAATAATGTGGCTCCTCTATAGTTTTTAATGCAAAAATTTGTTTTATGCTCAATTAATGGCCAAAGAAGGATTCTCCAGTTGGCCTTTGACAATTCTTCTATGGATAGTATATCTTCAGTCTCCAGGAATCCACAATTTTTACAAATCCGTATCGTCTTCGGTCTATCTTTGACCTTTATGGTAAGATATGGAATCGAAGATATACTTTCAAGCAAAGCAGTCAATGTGTTTTGTTGGGACGAATCATCATTCTCCATGTTGATCCGTTCTATATTATCATGTCTATGGTTATACTGGTACAACAAATCGAAGTTTTCTAAAGTCAAATGCTTTAAATTGGCGAAAGAACCTTGTTTAGAACATACAAGCTTGAAAAAAGGATTGAAAAACTTGAAATTGAACGAATCCTTTTCAAGAAATAACTTGGAACTCATATCAACTGATAGGAATGTAAGTTTATTGTTACATTTAATTAGGTCAATGACAGATAAGTCTTGAGCCATATTCGAATTAACCAAACTTAGGCTATTGGTATACTTGAACAAGTCACAAGGGTATCTTTTGGGACTTCTATTAGCGAATGAGCAGGATATTAGCGTTAGTGCTCCAACCACCGCCGTCATTGGTAGTTTCATGGAAATGAGCTTTGTCTCATCGATAATGAAATTGTGAAGTTCAAGCTCATCTATAGTATCAAAGATTTCTAAGAACTTAATTATTTGGTTGTATTTAAACAAAATGGACCATCCAGTCTGAGCTTTGATTACCAATTTCTCTAGTCTTCTTCTTGGTTTCTTTTTGATCCTTTTAAGTATTGAATGTTCTTCTGGTATATAGCTGAAATGGAACAGAGGTGATATCTCTGATAAGGTGATAAATCTAAGATTGTAATCTTCTTTTAATAGCAGTTCCAAGCCATGAACAAATTCCAGAAATCCCACGGAGTTTCTAACTCCAGAATTGGATTCAACTTCATAACTTCCAGCTATTTGGGTCTTATTGTTCTCACTATTTTCTATAGGAGGATTCTCTATCTCTAAAGATCTGATCATGTTCACGTGAGCAGAACTTTCATTAATTCCGTATCGTTTGTTGGGGAGATGGGCTTGCGTAAACCGTATAAACCTCCAGGAACTTTGAAACTTCAAGGACTTGTAAAGAAAGTTTCTGCAAACTATATTATTAAACTTGCGACAGACTAAGGAAAGATTTACCAACTGTAATGTTTCATTTTCAAGAATGGAGAATATATAGTTTAAAATTTCTAATGGGAGTGAATGAATATGTAGAGCTTTATAATTTGGCGTTTGTATTCTATTCACTTTTTTCCTTCTACCAATAAACTGATATCTCATTTTAAATCATTAAATGGGTATGATATGATTAACTGAAACTAATGCATGCATCGCGAAAACTTATCATAAATTCCATCTCTTATCAATTGTCTAATCACAAAAATGGCTGCAGAACAACGAAAATTGCTAGTCCAGTTGATGGGGAGCGATTCACTTATATCCCCTGTGGCTAGAAGAAGGATGCCTGAATTGACGTCCTATAAAGTGTGTAAAAGCTTTCTTGTGGGGACATGTCCCCACGATTTGTTCGTGGGAACAAAGCAAGACCTCGGAAGATGTCCCAAATTACATCTTGAAAAACATAGGTTGGAATATGAGTATCGAATAAAAGGTGGAGAGACTTTTCCTGACTTTGAATATGAATATTACTTGACTCTTAAACGATATATACAAGAGATTGATATAGCCTTGGAAAATGCCAATAAAAAACTAGAACACACCCCAGAAGAAAAACAAAAGATCTCTGAAATTACAAAAGACTTGGAGAATCTAGATGCCAAGATAGGATTAATGCAACAAGAGATCGATTATTTATTGTCTGACCTGAAAAACCAGAAAGCGATGGAACAATCAGTTAAATTATCAGCATTAATTGAGGAACGAGAGATATTAGGTGACAAGGCAAGAACCATTGTTGAAAACATCGGACAATCGGCTCAACAAAAGTTACAAGTATGTGAGCATTGTGGTGCCTATTTATCTCGGTTAGATAGTGACAGAAGATTGGCGGATCATTTTATTGGTAAAATTCATTTAGGCTACGTACACATGAGATCGGAGTATAATAAACTCCATCAAAAATATAAATAATCAGACCTATTCATTCTTGGTAACTTTCTCCTTGGAAACATAACCGATTGCTGTAAGTCTCTCAGATAAAATAGGGTGGGATCTGGTGTAAGCAGAATATAACGGATCAGCTTCAGTGTAACTCAAATTTTCAATATTTAATTTAATCAAAGATTTACCCAAGTCATCGGTGTAACCACAGCTCTTAGCATATTCGTCAGCTTCATATTCATTCTTTCTGATGAACAAGTTTTGAAAAAATTGTAATCCAGCTTCAATTGGCTTGAAAATATCTGAGAACAACCAAAGTGCAATAATAGCAGGCTGACTCTCGAAGAACTTAAAAGCTTTGAATAAAGAGTTATTATCAAGGAATACTGAAAATGCAGTAAACATGAAGAGGATGTTGGCCTGGGAGAACAAAAGCATTTGAGGTAAATGATTCAATTTCCAGTGACCAATTTCATGAGCCAACACAGCAACAGTTTCATCAACGGTGGAGTGTTCAATTAAAGTATCGAACAAAACAATTTGCTTACTCCATGGTAATCCGGTGAAATAAGCATTGGAGTGACCAGATCTCTTAGATCCGTCAATAACGTATAACTTAGTCAATGGGAATCCTTGTTTCTTGGCTAAATCTTCAATGGCCGTCTTCAACTCTCCTTCTTCCAAAGGAGTAAACTTGTTGAAAAGAGGTTGAATCAAAGATGGGAATACAGTCATGAAGAACAATTGGAAGAATAACACAAGTCCACCGGCATACAAGATAAATGACTTACCATAAATGTCAATAATTTTCAAAAAAATTGCCAAAAATGGTGGAACAAACACAAATTGAAGTAAAATACTTTTAATCATATCGGTGATCCATAATTTGATAGTCAATTTGTTGAAACCATATTTTTCTTCTAACACGAAATTTTGATAGTAAGCAATTGGAAGGGAAAGAATTTCACCAATGATGGTACTAGTCAAAACGAACAACACAGATTGAGTGATTGGACCACCCAAGAAACTAGGTAATAAATGAGCGACGGATTTCATGATACATCCACTAAATCCCCAAATTTTTGGTAAAACATCAAACTTGATAAAGGCCAAGCTCTTGATGACACTAAAGATATCAGAAAAGAAGGAAAATCTCAATTTAGCCCTACTGTAATCTTGAGACTTATCGTAAGTGTCTTGAGTGATTTCTGCTTGTAAAGAACTTGGAATTTTTGTTCTCTTCAATACCTGATATTGTCTGTAACCTAAAAAGGTCTCAAACACATATTGACCCAATGTAAAACTGACAATGACAGTTTTCCAATCAATTGATTGGTCATCCAAGAATTTCAAACTCTTCATAAGTTAGTATCGGCGAACATCAATTGACTTTAATATATACAACATACTTCTGATAAAAAAGACATGGTTCTACGTTGGCAAAAAAATCAACGCGAGTGAAAAAGCTGAATCCTAAGGACACGTAAAATCGAGACAAGTGTGGAAACTACATGATACATTTAAAATCGTAAGTAGAGAGATAAAACCCCATAATTACATGCATATTTGTATGAACTGTACTTTTTATTTGTAGACTATATGAGGCAAGTTATAAACTCTATGTCTAGTTAGCTTCAGAAGCCATCTTCTCAGCCTTAGCAACGACATCTTCAATACCACCAACCATATAGAAAGCGTTTTCTGGTAAGTGATCATATTTACCTTCCAAAACATCCTTGAAAGATTTGATGGTGTCTTGTAATCTGACTAATCTACCTGGAATACCAGTGAAAACTTCAGCGACGGCGAATGGTTGAGACAAGAATCTTTGAATCTTTCTGGCTCTTTCGACAGTCAATTTATCAGCTTCAGATAATTCATCCATACCCAAAATAGCAATGATATCTTGTAAAGACTTGTAAGCTTGTAAGGTTTGTTGGACACCGGAAGCAACATCGTAATGTTCCTTACCAACAACAGAGACATCCAACAATCTAGATTTAGAATCCAATGGATCAACAGCTGGGTAAATACCCAATTCAGAGATACCTCTAGACAACACAGTGGTGGCATCCAAATGGGCAAAGGTGGTAGCTGGAGCTGGATCGGTTAAATCATCAGCTGGGACGTAAACAGCTTGGACAGAGGTAACGGAACCCTTGTTGGTGGTGGTAATTCTTTCTTGTAACAAACCCATATCGGTGGCCAAGGTTGGTTGATAACCGACGGCAGATGGAATACGACCTAACAAAGCAGACACTTCAGAACCAGCTTGGGTGAATCTAAAAATGTTATCAACGAATAATAACACATCTTGACCTTCTTCATCTCTGAAGTATTCGGCAATGGTTAAACCGGTTAAAGCAACTCTAGCTCTAGCTCCTGGTGGTTCGTTCATTTGACCGAAAACCAAGGCGACCTTAGAATCACCTTCCAAGTTAATAACACCGGTTTCCATCATTTCACGGTATAAATCGTTACCTTCTCTGGTTCTTTCACCGACACCAGTGAAAACAGAGAAACCACCATGAGCCTTAGCAATGTTAGAAATCAATTCTTGGATAAAGACGGTTTTACCGACACCGGCACCACCGAATAAACCAATCTTACCACCTCTGGCGTAAGGAGCCAATAAATCGACAACCTTGATACCGGTTTCCAAAACTTCAGCAGCAGTGGATTGATCGGTGAAAGTTGGTGGTTCAGCGTGAATTGGGTTCAATTGAGTGGCTTCAATTGGTCCTCTTTCATCAATTGGTTCACCAATAACATTGATGATTCTACCCAAGGTACCTCTACCAACTGGAATAGAGATTGGAGCACCAGTGTCAGTGACATTGACACCTCTAACTAAACCTTCAGTACCATCCATAGCAATGGTTCTGACGGTGTTTTCACCCAAATGTTGAGCAACTTCCAAAACCAATTTTTGGTCACCATTCTTTAAAGTCAAAGCGTTAAGAATGGCAGGTAAGTTACCATCATCAAAGTGAACATCGACAACGGCACCAATGACGGCTCTAAACAATTTGTTAGTATTTGAATACAATTAAATTACAATAATTTTCATCATTCAATTAGACGCCGATTTTCAATATCCGATTTTTCAGTGAGATTTTGGTTAGAAAAATTTAATTGGACAGAAGCGCATTTGAAGTCGACGAAATGAAAAATTTCCAACGACGGCAATAATGCCATGTAGTAAAAGGTTTTTTAGATAAGGAAATGGTCATATAGACCTTTGTAGTTGGAATTATTCATCGATAAATACCCGATTGACTTTTTTTTGGCGTTGGAAATCGTCGAATCAGAAGCCTTCCTCTTCCACAATTATTTCAACCAAAGGACACAGATCACCACTATGCCACAACTCATGTAGGCTATGTGACATACCAATTATTATTCAATTGATATAATTCCATTCAATTGATTGATTATTATCTCCGGAACATTGTAAATTGAAATCAAAGATGAAATTAATTATTTTGTAAAGGAATAAATACATACCTAACTTTACCAACGGATGGGGCAGCAGAAGCCATGGATCTGGTCAAATTGACCTTCAATCCTCTGGTAGCAGTATTGAATAAATTCTTGCTAGTGTTGTTGAATAATCTTGGAAGAACCATAGTTGATTAAGATTATAGAAGTCAACCTTTTGAAAAACTAAAGAATGGGAAATTGAGAGATTTTATAAAAAACTTTCAACACCACTCGGATTCTGAGAGCACTTGCTGCCAGCCAATGAGATTTGTCAGTTTCTGGAGAAAGGGCACGACTCGGATCTGATTCGCATGGATTGTTACCCGGTGAAAAATTAAACCAAGGTCGCGCGGTTGTGTCGTCCCACACCGTAGTTTTTCCCACGATTTCTGTCGCTGTCCTTGCTCCACATGGAGTACTCGTCCATACTCGGACATAGGAGTCGTGTCTCGTGAATATACTATATAACTTATAATAATTTTACATGGTTTACATAAAATCTTGCTGCAAACTCCGAAAGGCCATTAATAACATCAAAGCATACCATTAACCAATTCTATGAATCTTTCCATCTCTTGTGGACTAACATTGACGATTAATTTGGATCTTTCTGGCACCTCTTTGAGCTTCTCACCGCATTCTAAACATAAGTAGATCTCTATCTTTTGATTCAAGCTGTCAACAGTATGATTGTGATTAATGAGTGACATCTTGGAACTCTTTTGCTCATCTTTCTTCTTCTTGTCAATTCTATTGGATTTCCTTAATGTTCTGCCTGGTGTCATCTTTGATTTGATGGTTTCAATATCTTCTTTATCTAGTGTAGCTTCATTAAGCCTATCATTAGCTTTCAATGGCTCATTGATATTCATCTCCCTCTCAAACTTCTCAGAGTGTGTCTCTTGCGGGGAGGACTCTGGAGTGAGAAGCTGAGTGATTGATATCTTGGTGAAACTCTTATCTTCCGATTTGGTTGAATCTTGAAGCAATTCGGCACTGAATTGATGTTTTCGATTGTTGTAGATACAAAATGCATGGGACATATGAGTTCTGCAAATGTCACATAAGTCCTCTTCATCTTCTTCATTTTTATTATCATCATTAAGGTAACTCTCATAATTAACTTCATTTCCCAACTCCTCGACCTTGAACTTACCATCCAATCTGGCAATTAGCTTCTTTGTTTGACCCACGAATTTCCTGTAGCTCATCAAGCATCTCTTTGCCAAATCAACATTCGTTTCATGTCCGGCTTGGAAATTTACTAAAACGTTCTCCATTAGCTTGAAATGATTGAAAACATTTTCCTTCTTAATAAGCTTGTAATCAGCAATCGAACTTTCGCCGTATTCAAGCCACATATCCATTGTGAAATTTACCGCCTCGTTGACATTAAATCCTGAGTTGAAACCAGCATGATACACCTTTGGGTATGTCACAACAAATTCATTAGGGTTCTGATTAGCATAGTAGCATTTTATTCCATGCGAAGTAATTTGGGATGGCGATAATAATGTTACAAGTTGATGTAATAAGTCTGGCTGTCGCTTGAAGAGATCTGGAGCTGTATTTCTCATCAATTGTTCGAACTTGAAAGAATAATCAGCGGGAATACCGTACCACTTTTTTGTGGATCCAAAATGGCAATAGTTGGCTGATAGCGTATAGTGGTCTTCAACGTGCCAACAAAATGTTGAAAGCAAAGACCCCACATAAATCCAAGGAACCGTCATACCAGAGATTGAATGGTTGATGTAGTTCAACAAAGATCCCTTACTGTAAGGTAAATTGGTCAAACTGAAAGGATGGTTAGCATAATAATCGAAGACGCTCCGCCTATGACACAGCTTCACTTCTAAAGGAGCATCATGCATAGGAAATCCAGATATTTGACCTGGAGTCAAGTTGTGAATATCGGCACCGTATCTGACCTCTATATCACTTCTTTGGGTTTCAACAAACTCCCAGAATTTCTCTTCAATTTCTTGAAGTGCTAGAGTTCCATGTTGGTTGAAAAAATTCTCCCGGAATTTGGTGCAATGATCAAAGAATTCTGAAAGAGAAAACTTTCTGTCAACTTCTTCTTCGAAACCATATTCTCCAGTTCCAATGAGACACTTTTTACAGTACCAAGACCCCTGTGGAACCTCATCTAACCCAAGACATCTCAAATGATATGGGTTATCGCAGTTGTCACACAACAAAGTTTTGGTGGGTGAATCATGTAGTCCACATGCTAGACATCGCTCATCTTCATCCTCTGAGTCTGATTCAGGAAACTCGGACTGATCCTTCATATTATTATTCAAATACTCAGCGTATGCTTTGATACTTGCGAAGTATTCTTCGTGTAATCCAGTTGAATCTTTGGAAACTCCCAAAGCCAAATTGATCTTTTGCCAATCATCCCAAGTCAAATTGGAATAGCCACCATTCTTATCCACTTGTATGAAAACATCATAATAAAACACCTCGTTACCTTCAACATTGAAACTCAACTCTACGGAAGGACGTTTTTTCATTTGAAGAAACCGATTCAAATTCTCTGTGAAAAATTTACGGGATCTGGTTGTTATTCCTAAATCACTTAATTTTTGCAACCTGGTATGGAATTTGAAATCTGGTGATAGCAGGAAAGGCGGTTGCCACCCCTGGGGTGGTACAATCTTCACTATTCCATAATCATATCCGAGTTGTTTAATGTCCGATCTTGACAAATAGCCTATTGGGTCTTGGAACTCCAATTCAGTTGGTCTCAAGGTAGGACACTCTTTTAAGACCGGTTTCTGCATTTGTCAAATAAGCAACTATGACAGAGGCACTTGCTAGCAGCTAAACTAAATATAATTTGTAGTCAGTGTAACACAAAAACTGATTTGCGATTCACTTTTTTCTTATGTTTCAGAAACTAGAAAAATAAGAGCCCTAGGCCAATCCGAAAATTTAGATATAACAGCTATAGTCTTAAACTCACGTAAACTAATACCAACGATAAATAACTAATTGAAATCAAATATTACCGATCCCTATATCTTAAGATATCGAAAGCTGATCGTCTACTATGTCCCGTTTCGGATAAGTAATGAAAGGATTATTGGAAATTGATTTTTCCTTCGCACAAAGTTTCCATTCCCAATCGAGCTACCGGAAATTTGATTATCAGATTGCAAGTGAAAAATATCTTCTATATAATATAACACAAATAGAAATGAAAGACTATACAATTACAGTATTAGGATGTGGTAACATGGGTAAGGCCGTTGCTGCTGCAATCTTATCTGCCGAATTTGATGAATATCCATCAAAAGTCATCTGCTGCAACACTTCTGAAGCTCTGTCAAACAAGTTAAAGGCAGAATTGTCCAGTCCAATTGTTGAATTTTCCTATGGAATTGAAGCCAATAAAAAAGCAGTCTCTCAGTCTCAAGTCATTATCCTCGGTTGCAAGCCTTACATGTATAAAGAGATCTACGAACAAGTGAAGGACTCTTTGACTGGAGATCAATTACTTATTTCCTTGTTGGCTGGTACTACCACTGAGGAATTGAAAATTTATACTCCATATGTGTCCAAAGTATTGACCAATACTCCAGCTCAATATGGATGTGGAATGGCAACTGTTTGTTTCACCCCAGAAGCTGAAAGCAAATACGAAGACTTGGTTATGAAATTAATGAACCCAGTAGGTAAGGCTATCAAATTACCAGAAAAAAATATGGACGCTGCCACTGCCTTGGTTGGTTCGGCTCCAGCATTTTGTTTGGTGATGATGGAAGCATTGATTGAAGGAGGAGTCAGAATGGGAATTCCCTTCGAGACTGCCAAACAATGTGCTGCTAAGGTGATGGAGGGAACAGGTGCCATGGCCGCTCAAACTGGTGAACATCCAGCAGTATTGAAGAGTAAGATCTTAACTCCGGGAGGAACCACGATTGGAGGATTATTGAAAATGGAAGATGAAGGAGTTAGAGGAATTATTTCTAGAGCAGTAGAAGAATCTGCCAGTATTTCAAAATCTTTTGCTAATAAATAGTTTAATATATTATTATTCTTATTTCTGTTGGTTATATAAGCTTAAAAGACCTTTGAGATCTTCTGGAGAACAGCTGACATCTGCCTTTTGTAATTCGGTGTAGAAACTTTTCAATGCAGTAGATACTTTCTTATCCATCAAAAGCATTGACATTTGGACCATACTTGGTTGAGAACCTGGTGTAATACCTTTAGCTTCAAAAGCATCTTTCAAATCTCTCACTGATTGCTGTAAACCAGGGCTTGATTTGATGGCATCAGCAATCTGTTGTAATCTTTTGTCGAGATCTGATTGGCTGGAGGCATAGAATCTTAAATTATTTATATTACTATTAATTCTAGGAACTCTTGGAACTCTGGAAATAACTCTTGTCACACTTCTGAACATCATTAACGTTTAACGTCTATATAGAAGCCTAACCTTTTTTCAACCGGTGAGCAGGCGTGCCCTGCGCAGTCGCACAATATCGAAAATTTGTCGAACCTTTGGAAATTTACTTCACACGTCTGTTCAGTTTAAACTAAGTCAATCATAATCAATCATGTCTGCTGAAGGTCAAGAAGAGTTATTGGATTACTCCGATTCTGAGGAAATTGCTGTTACCCAACCAGCTACCACCACCACCGACGATAAAGATAAAGAAGCCGATAAAAAGGGATCTTATGTCGGTATCCACGCTACTGGATTCAGAGACTTCTTGTTAAAGCCAGAGTTATTGAGAGCTATTGGTGACTGCGGTTTTGAACATCCATCAGAAGGTACGTATCATTCTATACGTCCTCCATGTGTCTTTTCAACTGTGTAAGAAAAAAAAAGAGTGACACAGGTTTACAACATCATACTTGAGACCTTTGATAATACCCAACTATGATATCAGCCGGTCAATAATTTTGCCATCAAATTAGCTTATTTGCTTCTATGAATAACGGCTGTTTTTACTTTTTTTCCACATTCGAATCTGACCATGGTGGACCCATCATTTTATTCATTTTAGATCTTAAAACTAACGAGTTTGTACAGTTCAACAAGTTTGTATTCCACAATCTATTTTAGGTACAGATGTCTTATGTCAAGCCAAATCCGGTTTGGGTAAGACGGCTGTTTTCGTGTTGTCCACCTTACAACAATTGGACCCAGTCCCAGGTGAAGTTTCCACTTTAGTTATCTGTCATACCAGAGAATTGGCTTACCAAATCCGTAATGAATACGCCAGATTTTCTAAATATATGCCAGATGTTAGAACTGAAGTTTTCTACGGTGGTACTCCAATCAACAAGGATATTGCCAAATTGAAGAACAAGGAAACTTGTCCTCATATCATTGTAGCTACCCCAGGTAGATTACATGCCTTAGTCAATGACAAAGCCTTGAGATTAAACAACATCAAATCCTTTGTTATTGATGAATGTGATAAAGTCTTGGAAGCCGTCGACATGAGAAGAGATGTTCAAGATATTTTCAGAGCTACTCCTCATCAAAAACAAGTCATGATGTTCTCTGCTACTTTGTCTCAAGAAATCAGACCAATTTGTAAAAAATTTATGCAAAACCCATTGGAAATCTATGTCGATGATGAAGCTAAATTGACCTTACATGGTTTACAACAGTACTATGCTAAGTTAGATGAAAAGGAAAAGAACAAGAAATTAAGTGATTTGTTAGATTCTTTGGAATTCAATCAAGTCATTATCTTTGTTAAATCCACTCAAAGAGCCAATGAATTGAACAAATTATTATGTGCTTGTAATTTCCCATCTATTGCTGTCCATTCTGGTATGAAGCAAGAAGAAAGAATTGCTAGATACAAGTCTTTCAAGGAGTTCAACAAGAGAATCTGTGTATCTACTGATGTCTTTGGTAGAGGTATTGATATCGAAAGAATCAACTTGGCTATTAACTACGATTTACCAAGTGAAGCTGATCAATACTTACACCGTGTTGGTAGAGCTGGTAGATTTGGTACCAAGGGTTTGGCAATTTCTTTCGTGTCTTCCAAGGAAGATGAAGAAGTTTTAGAAAAGATCCAATCCAGATTTGACGTTAAAATCACTGAATTCCCAGAAGAAGGTGTTGATCCATCAACTTACATGAACACCTAATCCTGATCCAAAATAAAAAAAACAGGCTCGTGAGCCTCGAAGTTTATATATCTGTATATTGTTGTTTTAATATAAAAAGGTTATTTCTAACATAATTCTTTACTTGGAGTTTTTCAAGCATATTTGATCTATTGTATCGTAAATAAATAGTAGATCTGCCTTGGGAATAAGAAACCATTCTATATGAATATTGTATCCTCCAGTAAATATTTCATTGCTCCGAGACAGATCAAGTGAGCAGTTCTTGCAGTAGATTACACCTTTGCCGTACTTCTTATGTAGTAGTTTATGAATTTCAGCTTCAGCGATGGCCAAGTTTTGGTCACACCAAAACCCTCCCTCATCGGTGAGACTCTTGTATTCTTGTGATCGTTTGAGGCTCATTTTTTTGAACAAGTCCGAAAGCTTGTTGGATTTCGTAATCACCTTATCTGTTGAAGGGTTGACAAGAATGATATCATGTTTACATTTATCTTCCCATTGCCTGATTCTGAGTTGCACATTTTGCTTGGTCATTCCTATCTTCAAAAATACGTATGGGGATTTTCTAAGCTCAAACAGAGACCATTTATCTTTATGTCTTTCTTTAGCATTGGGAAGGTTTTTTACTTTGAACCAGTTTCTCTCGGTTTTATCAAAAAACTTTTCTAGAGTATAAATATAAATATGACCCGAAGTTTTGGGCAGCTCTTTAATAGGAGAAACCGACCCAACAGTCTGGTATCTATGATATTTACAAAACCCATCAGCGGTTGTAATTTTGCATCTCAAGCCTTTTTGGGTGATCCCGTGACATTGCATTAATTGATGCAATATTTATGTCAACCGATTTCGATTTGCGCGTTACCGTTTCGTTTAACTTGACCTGCATTTACATTTCCCCTAGAAATTTGGGCCTTTGTTTCATGTTCTCCACACTTAGAAATGTGGATATTCTATGTTGGATTTCAACAATTGCACCCCTATTCAGGAACACTATATAGATGCAACTTTGGGACTGAAAGTTTGTGATTTCTCGATCAGTTTCACTGGCAGATTATACCAAGAACATCCAACCTTCGACATGGGGTGATTCATGGTTTCGAAAGGATTCAATGTCATTTCACGTGCCCATCTCACTGTAGTTCATACAGTTTTTTGCTGAATTACGAGACTTGGAACCACAGTTTTTTTTTCTTCATTTTCCCGCTCGTGCATAATCGCATCAGACTAATATATAAGGCCGATCTTTCACCCTTTAAACATTCTCCCAAACTTTTCAATTAGAATGGTCAAATTCGAGACAAAACAATTACACGCTGGATACGAAATAGATTCCACTAGAGCTAGAGCCGTCCCCATCTACGCTACCAGTTCCTTCACCTTTAGAGACTCCAAACATGGAGCTGATCTTTTTAGCTTACTGGAACCAGGTTATATCTACTCAAGAATTAATAACCCTACCAATGGCACTTTTGAAAAAAGAATTGCTGCTTTAGAAAACGGTCGTAGTGCCGTTGCAACTGCTTCGGGACATGCTGCTCAATATTTGGCCATCTCTTCGCTTGCCTTTGCAGGGGATAACTTTATCTCCAGTTCTTATCTTTATGGAGGAACTTATAACCAATTCAGCGTCTATTTCAAGAAATACGGAATTGAAGCTAGAATTGTTGAAGGTTTCAATGTTGAAGACTTTGCCAAAAAAATTGACGAAAAAACCAAGTTGATTTTTGTTGAAACCATCGGTAACCCTAGTTACGATGTACCAGATTTCGAAAAATTGGCTAAATTAGCCCATGATAACGGAATCCCTTTGGTGGTCGATAACACTTTTGGTGCAGGTGGTTATATTGTTAGACCAATTGACCATGGAGCTGATATTGTGGTTCATTCTGCAACCAAGTGGATATCAGGAAATGGTACCACCATTGCTGGTGTTGTGATTGACTCTGGTAAATTTCCATGGAAGGATCACCCAAAGAGGTTCCCTCAATTTAGTGAGCCATCTGAGGGATACCATGGTTTGGTTTATAATGATGCTTTGGGACCAGACGCTTATGGGACTTACGTTAGAACTGAAGGATTGAGGGATGCAGGTCCAGCCTTGAATCCATTTGGTGCATTTTTGCTTTTACAAGGATTGGAGACTTTGTCATTGAGAGCTGAAAGGGAATCTCAGAATGCCTTGAAATTGGCCCAATACCTCGAAAAGTCGCCTCATGTTAAGAGTGTCAACTATTTAGGTTTACCTAGCCATCGCTCTCATGAGGTTGCTAAGAAGTATTTGAACAACAAGGACGTCTGGGGTTCTGTACTTTCTGTTGAAGTTAATGATCTTGGTTACGAAACTGAGCCATTCAAAGAAGCTGCTGCTCAATTGGTTGACAACTTGGAGATTTTCTCCAATTTGGCTAATGTTGGGGACAGTAAGTCTTTGGCCATTGTTCCTTACTTCACCACTCACTCACAATTGAGTGAAGAAGCTAAGAAGAAAGCAGGAGTCACTAAGGGGTCGATTAGATTATCAATCGGTACTGAACATATCGATGATTTAATTGAAGATTTCGAACAATCTTTCAAGAAAGTTTACACTAAGTAGTTACTATTAATGTATATTGTCGATGAAGGATATCATTATAATCTTTTTCAAGAATATTCTTGAATTTAGCGCCTCTTGTAATAGAAAACGAAACATATCACAAATTGAATAGTTATTGCCATGAGCATAGTCATCAGCAAGCTGAAAAATCCACTTGATAATTGCAAATTAGCAATATTCTTACTTTTTAAGGGCTTCGCTAATTTATAGTAGAAACGAAGGTCACCACACCATGCAGAAAATTGAATGGCGGTTTGTGGTAATTGAAGAACACCAAACCCAGCCAATACTCTGGGAGTTATATCTTTAAATACAACCATATTCATCAAGAAGAACAACGTGAAGCATGAAACCAATGACAGTATCACTGATACCAAAGGATAGTGTCTCATGGTTTTGCCGAAATTCTCTATCTTATAAGCGTTGTGGCCAGCCTTCAACTTGTCTTTATCAAAGTGATCGGGATAAACACCAGTCTTTTTGGCCTCGTGGTACATTTCATCCATGTTCATGATGGTGTGTGAGTATGTAACCAAAAGGGACTTCATTAATTTTTCTTCATCTTCAGCTTTGGATATTTTTGAAAGTTGATAACCAAAATCTTTTACCAAGCATCCAAAGACATCGAAACCGTTGAAGTCAAGGAAATAATCACTATGGTTTGTTTTCTTGCGGAATCCGTTTGGGTATAATTCGAAGATGTTGCCTGGTTCAAAGCTATCAATATCATTAGCTCCGGTATAATTATTAAAACTGAAATCTTCTGCAAAGAATGTCACAACTTGTAACGTCAGCTTGATAGTATTCATGATATCAGCCGTTTCGTTGTTTCCCCCTTTCAATTCTAATTGATAATGGGGATGGGTTTGATTGTTCAAAAGAACAAGACTTTGGAGAAGCACCACAAATGAAAGAACAAATGTAAATCCAAATATTAAAATTGGATTTTTGGTGTGACGGAAGAGAGTATTGTCCTTACGGACAATCTTCTCCAAATCTCTGTCAAAATCTCCAGAGTTCTTTTTTAGCTTGATAGCCATCTGTTCTCGTTAAAAGAATATTAATGGGATAAATTAATTCCCGTTAATATTTTAATACTAATTTACTTGAGTGTGTTTTTGTAAACACTTCCTAATTAGGCTCTATGTAATAATTACCCTTCCTAATTAGGAAGGTAAAAGTGAAGCGAGGGAATTGTTTTCAGTTTTCGAGTAATGCACGATAGAGATTTAGAAACAGTTCTGGTTATGACCATTGATCGTAAATGTCACTTAACTGTGCCCTTTTTGCATGTAACTGCTACGGCACTTGCGATATATTCTCTAAACAGATTCCAACTTTTGAGAAGTGTTGGATTATTTTTAGCCCCACAAGCTCAAAGTGATATTGGGTCATCGCAACGAGTTAAAGTCAAAATTTGCCATGCGCTTCTCCCTAATTCAATTCCCAAGAAATTGGGAAATCATATTTTTAGCATGATTTGCGAAATCCAAAATTAACTTAGGGGGTCATTCTATAGTCGTAGTAAAGTGAAATGTAGTAGTGCCCAGTAATCTATATTTAGCTGTTGGATGTCTGGGCTTAGACATCATGTATGAGATATTTGGTGTTCAACGTTTGAAATATTTATTCAACGTTTAAGAGGATGCAAATGCGTCTCATCTATGATAGTTGATTAATAAATATCTTCCTTAACTAACAACGTGCAACTGTGGAGTATAAAGACACCCTTTCTTCTAATCCTATTGTCTGTTGTGTATTTTAAGCCCCTGGACTTTAATAGTTATTTATTGGCCTGTTGCAAGAGATTTCGGTGCATTGGTTAATACCAAAGAAGAAATTTTTCGAGCCGCACTTACTCTTTTCGCAGCCAAAAGCCAGCCAACTTTTATTGTCAGTTGCAAAAGCTGGTAGAAGGTTGTGAAACGCAAATTCTGGAGTAATTTAAAACTCCTTCGATTCCCACTTTTTGGTTTAAGGGAATCAAACTTACGAGCAGATCACAATAATCACAAAGCCTGATCTGCCGGGCTCTTTTCATAAATCAAATCGACTCATATGAATTATAAGCAGAGGCTATCATCACTAGACTGTCCGACACCAGTACCGGCAGCGTTAATAGATGGCTTGGATTTCACACATGCCACTGATTCGTACCAGCCCAACTTCAAATACCAATTAGAAGATATTCCCGGTCTACCCATATTTAAGGCCAACGGAAAATTTAAGCGTTTCATTTCTAGAGACGTACATAACGGAAAGAGAATTACCAGTATGCCACTCTTAAGTAATATCAGTACAGAGTCATTAGGAAAAGATCTCCCCATTGCTCCAACTGATTTAATTTCTAAGATGAGCAATTCAGAAACCTTCCAGCATTCGCCTAAGCCAAGAGCAATTTCTAGCTTTGAGCAACCTTACGCTCCGGCAATGAAATATTCTCCTGAAGCTTACACATCAACAAATAACATATCCAAGGTTCTGAGTTCGAACACTAAATTCATAGTAGACGATGACGATGAGATAGAGAGTCTTTTTTCATCTACAAAATCAGGAGCCTCCGATTGCACTCAATACAGTAATCATGAGGTTCAAACAGCAATTTCCATCCTTGATTTTGTTGAAGCTTATGAAGCAGATACACAGTCTGACAATATATCTATTGATTCAAGCATTTATACCAAGGACTCAAAGATTTCAAACCTCTCAGGAGCTTATGTCGAAGAGTTACCTTTAGGATCACCAATAGAAGATGATTTGTTCAGCGTCATGGACAGTTTATTCGGTAGTGAAACAAGTTCCAACTGTGAAGAACAATCAATACAACTTAGGCCCCCGCCATCAGAA
The DNA here is from genome assembly GCA_030572355.1 of Yamadazyma dendronema. Taxonomy (NCBI): domain Eukaryota; kingdom Fungi; phylum Ascomycota; class Pichiomycetes; order Serinales; family Debaryomycetaceae; genus Yamadazyma; species Yamadazyma dendronema. The sequence goes on from JAJLZP010000005.1 coordinate 491,671, forward strand.
GACTCCAAAGAACTACCTCAAATTCCCCAGTTGGAAGTTAAGAAATCGAGGGCAAAGGTGAATTTCAATGAGAATAACTTAATTTCACCTACAAAACTGTATTCATCTGCAAATGTGGAATGGAAAAGGAGACCAGTTAGTATGAATTTAGAAAGTTTCCTGCAACCTGCAAGAAATGTGTACCAAAGACCTGCAAGTATGATGTCCTACTCCAATATTAGTAATGCATCTTGTATGTCCACCAACAGTCTCCTGGTAGCCAAAGCAGAGATGAAACAACAGGTAAGACAAAGACCATTTAGTTACTGCCTTGATTCTCCAACCGATTACAAGATTAGCAGGTATGCAGGACTTGCACCACCAAAGATTAAAAGCAATCCTTACAGATCATCCACAGGACCCCTTCTTGCCACACCGGAGGAACAGGTTGTCCCAAATGAAACCCGTCCGGTTGACAACAGGAGGTGGCCTTCGATGCCAGTGGACACCAAAAGTTCCCAATCGAAGCTTACAACCAAAGAATTACCACCCCCTCCTCCACCAAAGGATACGAAGAGAAATTTGAGCCAACCATTGACCCAATATATGAACATGAACTCCACCAGTTCTTTGTCGCCGACTGATAGTTCAAACAAAGATGAATTGATCAAGAATTCCATCGCATCATTCTTAACAAAAGAGAAAAGAAAGGCATCAAGAACATAGCATTTATAATATGTAAATTAGACTAAAATAGAATCACCATGTACTAATAATTACAACTTTACTGTTTAAAAATAATTGTAATACATTTATTCATTATAACTTAACTATTAAATCATTTCCTTCGTACTTATCAATCAAATCGGCAATATCATATTTTTCAGCAATTGTCTGGTTGATGAATCTTCCACCTAAATAGTGGAAAAGATTTGAGTCATTGAAAAACCTGGCACATGGTTTTGGAGCTGTTAAGCTCACCAACATGGAGGGCTTGATATCTATCTCATTATTCAAGGGGCCATCATCAACATCCCATCCTGATGGAATATCGACTGATACAATTGGAGCAACCTTATTGTGATCAGCACTTAAGAACTTGATCAAGTCATCAAAAGGAGGTCTGATGGGTGGCTTAAAAGAAAAGCCAAAAAGTGAATCAATAATTACCTTGAAAGTTCCAGAGCTTAATAATTGCTTTACTTCATTAAGATCATCAATTTCTTTCACACCAAGTTGCTTCAATTGAGTTACCAAATTGGTATATAAAGGCTTCTGAGTCTTCTTGGGGTAAAACACAATTGGCTCGTACCCCTTCCAAAGCTTTAAATGTCTTGCAGCAACTAATCCATCACCTCCATTGTTTCCAGGACCAACAAGTACCAAAACCTTATCGTTATCACCACCAGTGGGTGGATATTGTTTGTAAACGGCTTGGGCAACTGCTAAACCAGCCAATTCCATTAATTGATCAATGGAGAAAGCCCCGGTTGACATCAATTCCTGATCAAGTTGGGTAGCAGCTTTAGCAGAGAGAGTCTTAAACATTTCCAACTATTATATATCCTAATTTAATTTTCCAGTTGCGAAACAATGATCTTAAGCTACACAGCTTACATAATAAGTGAGATAGAACGCAACCATGTAGTTTAGTGGACAATTACGAGTTAGCTAGTCCCAGAATTGGAGTCGCCATTTCATGGAACTACGAAATTGGAGTTGGGGATGACTGACTGGAATTGTATATAGCTCTTCTTCTCCAAAGGCATTATTGCCTGAACATGCCTAGTCAATTGATAACAAATCTGTATCGACTCAAACCTCCACGGCACCATATTAACCTCTGTATCTGATGAAAAGGGACAATCTTAAAAGCTGAATATCACAGATGCACATTGTGGCATGCTACAAATCGAGCTTAATGAGGCGTGTCCTCCTGCACATATTCTCAGAATTTCTCGATATTTCATCAACGAAAATAGACTTGAATATCAAAACAAATTGATCTATCACATCACTTAAAACATAATGGATGATCTGTATAGTTACGAGTCACCTTCAATGGTATCCAATTCCCCAATTATAAATTACAGGAAAGATGCTAGAAAGGGGGTCAAATTCACTTTTATGGTAGTTGGTGAACTGGGGACTGGTAAGACCACTTTCGTCAATAGTTTGTTGAATAAAAAAGTTTTGGCACATCGTTTCGAAACTCAAACTGCCAACGTGGTTGAAACCGAAACCATTTCCTTCACGTCTGCCAAGAGTGTCGCTTTGCCAAATACCTCAATCTTAACTAGAAATGACTTCAATCCAACTACTGCCAACGAAGAGCCAGGTATCGCGTTAACTGAAACTAAAATCGAGATTATTGATGATGGTAACACCAAATTACAGCTCACTATAGTCGATACTCCTGGTTACGGAGATAATTTGAATAATGAAGTTTGTTTCACTGAAGTTGAAAATTATTTGAAACAACAATTCGATTTGGTATTAGCCGAAGAGACAAGAATTAGAAGAAATCCAAGATTTGTTGATACCAAAGTCCATGTATTATTATACTTCATCACTCCAAATGGTCATGGATTGAAGGAATTAGATATTAATTGCATGAAACGGTTATCCAAATATGTCAATATTATTCCTGTTATCTCCAAAGCTGATTCATTCACAGAAGATGAATTAAAATTCTTCAAAAAACAAGTCAGAGTTGATATCGAAAGATTTAATGTCCCAATCTTTCAATTTGATAATTTTATTGATGAGTATGATGAACAGGAAGACTATGACTTAATTCAAGAATGTAAGTATTTGGCCAAGATTCAACCATTTGCTATAATAAGTTCAGAAGATGAATTCGAGTATAAAGACACCACAACCGGTGAGTCTAAAATTATTAAAGCTAGACAATACCCTTGGGGTTTGGTCGATATCAATAACCCAAAGTACAGTGATTTCCCTGTTTTGAAATCTGTCTTGTTGGGTTCTCATTTACAAGATTTGAAGGATTTAACACATGATTTCTTATATGAGAGCTATAGAACTGAGAGATTGACCAAGGTCACAGGTAGATCTAGCATTGATGAAGACAATGAAGACAGTGAATTCCATGACTCAACTGACCATGCTACTACTGGTGGAAACTTTAACAGTACCATCCCATCTTTGTCCAATTTAGCTCAATTATCATCAAGTAACCCTGGTTCTACCAACGGTCATCTCGCCAGCTCAGGTTCTGCTGCCAATGATGGCGAATCCATAACTTCTGCTACATCCTCAAAGAAGCCTAAATCCATGTTATTAGATGACAATGAACCATCATCACCAAAGACCCCCCGCAAGGATGATGAGTCATTTGCCTCATCCAATTCCACTGTTTCCTTGGAACAAGCCCATAGAAATAACAACTTGAATACCACTAACGCATCGTTCAAAAGATTATCAATTGCTCCTCAACGTAATCAATTGAGACAAATCAGTGAAACTGTTCCTTATGTGATTAGACACGAACGTATTCTAGAAAGACAACAAAAATTAGAAGAAATGGAGATGGCCAGTGCTAAAGAATTAGCAAGTAGAGCAGCATTATTAGAAAAGAAGGCTGCAGAATTGAAGGCTAGAGAGAGAGCTATGAAGAAAAGAGCATCAGAACAGGAGAAATCTCTTGCTCGTGAAGATGAACAAGAAGAAGGTCCTGAAAGCAACAGCACCAATGCTACTGAGCCCAGCGAAATAGATCATGATGATACCGTAACCAAAGATTTAGATGATAAGGAAGCTAATGACACCACTGAAACCAATAACTCTGGAATCAGAAAAGAGGAAACTCTCACTGATTTACATTCAATGGTTAGTAAAAAATAATTGGAGTCAACTGAATAAGTATATACAATACAGAAAATTGGATATATAATACAATTATGTTTCGAATCTACCAACAGGCCGTCTAAGAATGATATGCTTGTTCGCACCGTGACCGTCGCACGACGGAGTGATTTCTCACTGATTTCGTTTTTAAAATTTCTCTGTTAGCGTCTTGCTTCGATAAAACACTTATAAATTGTTGGAAGTACCCGATATATCAAAGGTTTAAGTTTATAAGTGATTGATACCATAAACTTCCTAATATATTTGTCACGTGAACTTTTTCAAACTCATTGTATTAGCGTGAATTATCGAGCAAAGTCTTAATTAAATATTTTTTTCCTTGTCATTTCGTTTCGGTTGCCCTTCATAAATCATGGATATTTTGCAAGTATTAGAAAACGCTATCTTAGGTACTGATCCAAATGTCAGAGCTAATGCAGAATTACAATTGCAGGAGGCTGCTAATAACTATTTTGCTGATTACGTCAAATTGTTGGTGGATGCCTTGACTAACGAAGATGCTAAAACTCAAGTGAGAATGTTGGCAGGTATTGCCTTGAAGAATCAATTCACGGCTAGAGATTCTAATACGAAAGCAAGATTACAACAGCGTTGGTTGAGTTTAGAACAAGAGGCTAAACTTAATATCAAAGAATCCTCTTTGAGAGCTTTGATGTCAATGGATGAAAGTGCCGCAAGAAGTGCCGCTCAATTGGTTGCCGCTATAGCTGACATTGAACTTCCGCTCAATCAATGGCCTGAATTAATCCCTTTCATTGTTGAAAACACAAAAACTGAAAAGGAAGCACGCGTTAAGAAAGTATCTTTGCTTACTATCGGTTATATCTGTGAAACTTTGAACCATAATGATCCAAATGTATTGGCTCAAGCCAATGGAATCCTAATCGCCATTGTTCAAGGTGCTCAAGTCAATGAGACTGATATGGGTGTTAGATTGACTGCCTTAAATGCTTTGGTCAACTCCTTGGAATTTATCAGATTTAATTTTGATAAAGAAGGTGAAAGAAACTACATTATGCAAGTTGTGTGTGAAGCTACTCAAGCTGATAGTCCAGAATTACAAGAAGCTGCTTTTGGGTGTTTAGCCAAGATTATGTCCTTATATTACAGATACATGAAGGTATATATGGAAAAGGCTCTTTATGGCCTAACAGTTTCTGGTATGAGAAGTCCGGATGATAGAGTTGCTTGTATGGCCATTGAATTTTGGTCTTCGGTTTGTGAAGAGGAACTAGACTATGCCATGCAAGCAAGTGAATTGGGTGAAGACGATGGAACCTTGGTAAACTATAACTTTGCCATCGCTTCCTTGAATGAAGTCTATCCCACTTTATTAACCTTGTTATCAAGACAAAATGAAGACCCAGATGATGATAGCTGGTCTGTTGCTATGGCTGCTGGTGCATGTATCCAACTTTTTGCTCAGAACACAGGGAACTACATCATTAATTCCACTCTTGCCTTTGTTGATTCTAGAATTGGTTCTGGCGATTGGAGAGAAAGAGAAGCTTCAGTCATGGCTTTTGGATCCATCCTCGACGGTCCAGATGTTGATCAATTGAGTGGTCCTCTTAACAGTGCCTTCCCAACCATTTTAGGCTTGATTTCTGACGAGTCTTTGCAAGTTAAAGAAACCACTGCCTGGTGTTTGGGGAGAATCGCTGAATTGGCCATCGAGGCTCTCGATTTGGAAACCTATTTGCAGAAATACATGGAGGTTTTGGTCCAAGGTTTACAGGATCATGCTAAGGTTGCCACCAATTGCTCTTGGACCTTCATGAACTTAGTAGAGCACTTGTGTGTTGATGGACCCAATGCTTCTACGACCCCATTGTCCCCTTACATTAGTCATTTGATTCCAATCTTCATCCAGTTAACTAACCAAAGTGATAATGAGTCAAGCTCCCGAGATGCTGCCTTTGAAGCGCTTTCTGTGTTTGTTCAAAATAGTGCACAAGACTCTGTTCCAATCGTGCATAATATTGCTCAAGAAGTATTAACGAAATTGGAACTGACCATCGGGCAACAACAGCAATTGTTACCTACTGAAAGCAGAATTGAATTGGAAGAATTACAAATCAGTATGCTTTCGTTGTTAACTAATGTCATCAGAAGATTGAATTCTGACGTAATGCAAGCTGCTGACAACTTGATGGAAATGTTTTTGAAACTTTTGGATACCTTGGAGCCAAACGCTTTGATCGAAGAAGATATCTTTATTGCAATTGCTGCTGTCGCTTCTGCTGTTGGTGCCAACTTCTTGACATACATGGATAGCTTCTTACCATTCTTGAGCAAAGCGTTACATAACACTGAATCTCCTACTGCAGAAACTGCTGTTGGTATGGTGGCAGATTTAGCCCATTCTCTTGGTGATGGTATTCTTCCATATTTGGAAGGTTTGATGACTATTTTGGGTGGTAATTTAAATAATGCCGAAGTGAAACGTTCTTTGAAACCGGCAATTTTATCGTGTTTTGGCCATTTGGCAACTACTTTGGGTACCAACTTCCAGCCTTATGTTGACTTTATTGCTCAAATTTGCCGGAATGCTGCTGCCGTAAAACCGGAAGATGCTAGTGAAGAAACTTTGGAATACGTTTTTAGTATCAAAGAGTCAGTGTTGGAATGTTATGCCGGTGTTATTGGAGGACTTATGGAAACTCCAGAAGTATTGTATCCTTATATCGGAGAGATATTTATCTTCTTACACGATGTGGGTAACGACATTGATTCCACCAGTATTGAATCAGTTGCTGCTTCTATAGTAGGTTTACTCGGTGACATCGCTTCCATGTACCCTCAAGCTGAATTTAAACAAATCTATCAACAGGATTGGGTCACGGATATAATCAAGAGAACTAGGGGTAACACTACATTCAGTAACACCACTAGGGGCACTGCTAGATGGGCAAGAGACCAACAAAAGAAGATTCTCCAAGCCTAAATTCGGACTCCATAACTCCAGGGTTGACTGCCACTTTATCACCCATCTACTTTTTCCATTCAAAGGTAGTTATACCTTTTTTTATTTGACCTCTATATGGTCAGAGACTTTTAATCTCTGATTAATCTCTCAAATCTCTAATGATCTCTAATGAAACCTCGTTTTACAACTCATCTTCTCCTCCTTTTTAGCATTATTTAGTTTTTATTTCTCTTTAATATACGAACTTATAATAATTTGATATACGAGTAGATAGAAGACCTTTTCTTATGCAACATCTTATTCCTACCCAAGATATGTAAATATAGAACTCGGAAATTTCAGTACGCGGTTTTAAATAGAATGTAAAAAAAGACCTTACTGAAAAGGGTGCATATATAGACGAGATGCGTATAGTGGAAATAATATTCCAACCCCTTCTTTCCTACAGAAGGTTACAGCTCCCGAATTACCTAGAATAAACCAATTCAAAACCTAGATCTGGTTAAATCTAAAAGATCGAAAATCTTCATGTAGCTTCCGATTTGGGAAGGGGTCGGACTTATAAAAGATCAAATGTGAAACAAGTTAAAAAATATGAAATTGGTAAGTGTTGATGTTTCAACTGAGTATCAATAATAGACCATCACCATCTTTATTTAGCATATAGCAGAATAATTGATGAGTTAATGTTGTTAAGTCAATAGTATCACTTCGTCGAGGGTTGGAATTTAACCAGTTTCAGTAATGACATACAATTTATACGCGTAATGAAATTTTACCCAAAACGACTAGGAGTTTTTTTTCTTAACAATAGGCCATTAATCGGTAATGTATACTACACCTGAAGATAATGAAGTGGAAGTTTTGAGCTAGACTCGCTAGCTGGGACCTGATGATAATTATATCCAATGGGGAGAAACTTGCAAAGTCACAATAATAGACTACATTTTGTGGTGGTGATATGTCTGATTTCGATCAGGTACATCCCATAATACTTTGGCTGGTTCAGAGTGACACATTGTCTTGTGACAACATTTTTGTATGTATTCACTAAAGCTCATTGGTGATGATGTATACGGTCCCAAATGGGATAATTGATGAGTATCTCAGACTACAGGTTGCTAGAGATGCCCCCCTTCCCCCTTCGAGATGAATATTTACGTAGGCACGATTTTTTCACCACTGATTTGCGGTTATATTGAACATACCTTGTGAGTGGCTCCGTTCTGTTTGCTATTGTTTTCTGGCTAATTTCTCCTTTCAGGGAACCCTTCGAAATGAAATTCACACGTCCTTTTTTTCTGCAAGTCTAATTGAGAAAAAAATGCATCGCGCATCCCAAACAGGTTAAATAATCTCTGCCACAGATGAATTTCAGTGGATTGGGAAAACATTCCAGACAAAGAGACACCATTTTGCCTCTGATTTTAAACCTCTCCTTGCTATCTGGTAATTAAGATATCGACGTGGTGTCAATTATTTTTTAGTATTGAGTGCAAAAAAGCCGAATTAAAAAACAAAAAAAAAAATTGCCAGTCGCCCTGCATTGTCTCTTACAGGTTTACGACTTGTAATTGATTGTAATACCTCCCACTCCCTCTATTTTAGTTTTGTTTATAAAGATTTCAAAATCCACTTTTATTTTATTCACGTTCATATCCCTCAAATCACCGATCTTTTCGAATCCTTCTTTGACGACTTTCATTTGTGAATAATCATATTCATTAACACATTTGATAGTAATAGCCATCGCGTCGTCCACACATTTCAGTTTTTCCACCTTCATCCATTCATATTTCTTTGAAATTCATTCACTTATTGAAAAGCTGTTCCATTCCTTAATTGATATCATAGATAGACACAATGCCAACTTACTTTCCCAGTGATATCAAATATAAACCGGTACCCTTTGACTTGACTTATGTGATGTATGATCCTAATGACAGTCTTGGGTTACTTGCAGTTCATTTTTCTTTATTTCCCATCTACACCATGGTATTTTATGCCTCCTGGTTTTTACTATCCAGAGAAATAGAACCAGTCATTGTGGTAGGAGGACATCTTGTAAGCGAAATTATCAATAAAATTGCCAAAAAACTATTGAAAGAGCCAAGACCAGAATTTCACAAAGAATTTGGTACTGGATCCTTAACTTACGGCATGCCATCAGCTCATGGTCAACATATGGGATTCTTTGCTGGTTACTTCATCTGCATCATTCTTTTCAAAATCAACCACTTATCCTCCAATCAAAAGTACATCGGTTGTACTGTTTTAGCATTCGCTAGTGCTGGTGTGTGCTTTTCAAGAGTTTACCTCATGTATCATACCGCTCAACAAGTAATTGTCGGAACGTTGTTTGGTATCTTCTTAGGTTGCTCATTCTTTGTTGTTTCCTCTATCTTGAGAGATGTTGGTTTGGTAGACTGGGTTTTAAGCTGGCCTTTTGTAAGATACTTCTACATCAAAGATAGCTACTTCCATACCTACCAAACCTTTAAAGACGAATACGAGTTCTACTTATCCTTGAAGAACGTCAATACGCTAGCCGGAAACCTCACCGGTGATGCTGCAAAAATATAGCATCTGCCTCATGATGCGTTATCTGTTTATTTCGGTCTTTCGACATAACCACCCTTTTATTGAATATAATTCTTTTTCAGTCACTTTTCAACGTGACATTTAGTTAATGGGCAGATCAATAATGATCTTTTTGTATGAATAGAGTAATAAAATTTGTTCGGTATTATTGTATATTATCATCATGTATGAAAAAGACGCCAAATGTTGGAATGAGCCTTGCAAATCAAAAGTCATCCCAATCGTCATCGTCCTTCTTCTTATTTCCACCTGATGCACTACTTAAGGCAGTTGGCTTTTCAGGTTTTTGGAAACCGAAAGCTGTTTCCACTTCTTCCTTCTGTTGGTCAGACAAACTTAAACCCTCAAAAAATTTACCAAATTTTGCATCAACAGCTTTATTGAAACCATTACTTTGGACCTCTTTGGTAAAGGTTTGGAAAGTTTCTTGTCCATACTTTCCTGTGTCTTGCATCTTTTGACCAAATTGAGCCATTGCTCTCTTAGTTTCACTACTAATGTCACTTTGTTGGATTTGATTTAAGCCGGGCCTAATAACAGATTCATTGACTTCATTCACTGACTTGGCGACAGTAGATGAAAACAACCCCCAACCTTTTGAAAGTGTTCCCAAAGGATCTGATTGTAGGTTATCTATAGTAAAACTAGAGAAAGACCCTTTATTGGCGGTGTTAGATGGAGCTGGAGTATTACCAAAGCCACTATACTTCCCACCTTGAGATGGAGGTAAATGATCTGGTCTTGAATCATTGAGAGTACCTAACTTCTCAAAATAAGCTTCATTCTTCTCCCTTTGGTCACTACTAACACGTGGAGCTCCACGACGACTTTGAATGGCATCTTGGCCGATGTTTGAGTTAGAACTATTGTTGGAACCTAGAGACACGCCACCTGCGATTGATCCCCCTTTACCATCGGGTAATGTTTCACCGGAATGATCTTTAGGAACAAAGTCCTTTCCTTCTACCAAGCAGGTCAACTTCTCCTTGTAATCCTCTGCAACATAATTATCGTATTTGGTCTTAGCAGGTAAAGAAGTGTCAAGTTTATTCTCTTCAAAGTAAGCCTTCAAATTGTCGTTCCCACCGTGTTCCATTCGTAAAACTTCTTCAGGTTTAAACTGATCCATGGTGATAGATCTGACAAAGGAAATATGTACTCCGAGACCTCTATGGATTCCAGCACACTCAAGACAAATGAAAATTCCAAATTTTGGAGAAGCCCATTGTGGATTTGGGGCACCACAATCGACACATTTCTTGTTACTTCCGTTCTTCTGTAACACAAGTAACTTTCTACGGGTTTCTGGGTCTATGGACATGATTTACAACTGATCCGATTTTTCAGGGGATTTCACAAAATTAACAGTTGGACTCACAAAGCTTTCAATGCTCCTGTTTTTTGGCGTTTTCCTGATAGTCGATTTCGACAGCCAGGCAGGCGCGTTGTAGAATCTGGATGATTTTGGAACTTACACGAACAACTTCACAGGATTAAATACAAAAGATCAAATTCATGATACTATGCAATTGTTTTGTATCTTCAAATACGTCGCTGCTTATTATAGTATACCTGTAATTATTTGTAAACTCCAGTCTATTTTCGGGATTTTTTTGCCCAAGGTCAACTTCGGTATGACAACTTTAATGGGCTGTGGCTGCAAAATTTCTCTCTTCCGTGAAAATCGCAGAGTTCAACAAAACACATATATTGAGTACTTTATCTAACTATAATTTTCCATTTGGACTGGAATTAAGATCATGGATATGTACTGGGTAGCCCATTGTAGTAAAACCCCCCATGTGCCACGCCCCTCCATCAACTACTTGAACCGTACCTGTTACATAATCGGCAGCAGGGGAGAATAAATAGATTGTAGATGTTGCAATATCTTCAATTGTACCAAATCTTTGGAGTGGGACTTTTGAAGCAATATCTGGTCCTCTCTTGGAAAGTCTATCAAATCCTTCAGTTCCGGCAATAAATCCTGGAGCAATACAGTTTGATCTAATACCCAAAGGACCCAACTCGGCGGCCAATGCATTCGATAATGCATCTACCCCAGCTTTTGCAGCACCAACATGAATTTGGAAGGGGATTCCATAATAATGTAAGGTTGCACTTACAAACAATATTGAACCCTTATTTTTCCTCAATTGTTCGAAGCATGCCTTTGCAGTATTGAATGAACCGAGTAAATCAATCGAAATAACTGATTTGAAAGCATTGGATGATAAATGATTGAAATCACTGAGAAAATTTCCTGCGGCTCCAGCTATAACATAATCAATTCTTCCTAATTGTGACACGGTCTTATCGACTGCTTTAACAATTGAGTTAATGTCCCGGACATCTGTACCACTACAAGAAACAACTTTTGCCCCCTTTCTTAATTGTTGTATTTCTTCAGCAGCTTTGTCGGTTTTCTCCTTATTTCTCCCCACAATTGCTGCATCCGCTCCTAATAAAACCATAGCTTCTGTTTGTCCTCTACAGATGGTACCTGCCCCTCCTGTAACAAAAACCACTTTTCCTTTGAACAAGTCAGCCTTCCATGGGCCTTTCTCCAAGAATTCTTTAGTAATTGGCATTTGATGGGTCAAAGTTGGGGGAAATATTTGATGGTTTTATATTTTTTGTAACCCCATCCGCGTGTGATATTACTGAATTTTTCGCAGCCGACGGTATGAGCATTAGTACCAAAAGAGAATAGAAAAAATACATTACATGTGCCAATATACATAGTTTACAAAATTTTGGAAAGACGACGAAAAAGTCTGTCTATGAGAAACTGACTTCCTTGATTAATCATCATCTTGGGCGGACCGTACATCTGTAGATTTCCTCTTAGTTTCAGATTCTGATGCAAATGGATTTTGTCGTTTTTCTTTTGCAGCCTCCAAATCTTCTGAATCACTGTGGAGATACTTACGACCTCTCAACTTCTCGTGGACTACTGCCTCTTCAATCTTGGAGTCATCACTATTCCTTATTGAGTCATGGTTCAAACTTCCGTTCTTGCTTTCTTCGAGAACTTCTTCTTCTTCGTCTTCGTCATCGTCTTCGATTATATCTCCGTCTGTATTCAAGTCACCATTGGAATTGGTATTAGCTAGTGATGTGTTCATCGAAATATTAGATGTATCCAATTGCTCGTGAAGTCTTATTAAATTGAAGCCTGTTTGGACATAATTGAGTTCCTCCAAACAGAACGACTTATAATTATGATGGATGTGGCCAATCAAGGATTTGAATACAGATTTATTACGCCCGATAGGAACATCATTTATTACCTCAAGGAACGAAAGACAAGCAGAATTAGTGAGGTTGTTACTATGCGAGACGGTTTTGAAGAACTCAAAGAATGAATCGATGATACCATGATTCAAGATATAGCGGATATAGACCTTATCACCAGATGCTAAGACATTGCTTAAACAACTGATCACACTCAATTTCAAAGCTCTTTTACAGTTGAATTTCAAAATATGACTGATTCCATAAAGGATATTATTTTCAATGAAGAAGGTTCTTTGTAGGGACTTGTCATGCGTCAAGATACAGAAAGAAAATAGCTCACAAAGTTGCTGGTACAATAATTCATCCTTCTTGATTGCCAGTTCGAGCTTTTGAGGAATATTTTCAGGATCAGCCATCCCCAATTCAATCAAGTTTTGGTAAAGGATCGGGGCGACTTCAGTGTAGAAGGCCTTGAAATAATCGTCCGTACTGATATCATTGGCGGAAGTATTTGAAGCATTTGGATCAGGAATTTCACCATTCTCGTCAGCTTTACCGATGTTATTATCCAATAAGACTTTGAGAGCTTCAAACGCTTGACTTTTCAATCCAAAAGTGCTTTCCTGTAGAAGAAGTTGAGAAAGAAGAGTCATTAATGTCATATCATCGGAAAGTTTCAAACCCAACTCCTTCTTCTCCTCCAAATCACCGACCTGCATCTGGTCATCATTGTACTCCATGGGTGGCTCAGAGTTGTCTATCGCCTCACCATCATTAATTGAATTTACCAAAGAAACGTCCTGTTCGATGATGCTGACAATTAGCTCCGTACCAAGCGCCTTTATGGCGATTTCCTCGTCATTCAACGAGCATTTGATCATGTCTATGAGACCATGTTGGATGAGTTCAGAGAAAAAAACGCTTCTTTGGTTGCTTGGCAAGTTTTTGGTCAAAAGGACATACTGATGTAATAGTTTAATACCATTCTTTTGTATTGTGGCATCTGAAGATTCAGGATTTTTGTAGAATTCAAAGAGCTTTTCCAAAAAGTGGTTGTTCTTCTCTGAATCTCTCAAGAAATCTAGGAGCGTGATCTGATTGAGGTGAATCAATGCATTCAATAAATTGAAGGTCTGGTCATCAATGAATCTGGCTAGTATAACATCCTTCAAAAATGTGTAATAGAAATCCTTCTTGAATATGTTGAGTCCGCTTTCATCATCCTCAATGGGAAGTTGTATCACCATTTTGAAATTAGCTTTCTCTTTTAGGAACTGCCTATGACATGATTTTTGATTAGGAAATTCGGCATCATACTCAAGAATACCGATCAATCCCAAAATCTTTTCTTCGGTGTCCAAAAAATCTTGAAGGATTGCACTTTCACTGTATAAGATTAAAGTTTTTGCTATTTCACTCAAGGAATATAAGTTGATAAGATCATGTGACTTCTCTGATAACAGAAATACTTCAATTAATTGAAGTAAGTATGATTCCTCAACCAAGAACTTCAGAATGCAATTTTTGGAGTAACTGGAAGTCGTTGCTTGATTGAAGATTTCCAATATCTCTTCTAAATTATCCATGGTTGGAGGATCAGGATATTTTATGGGACCGGTGATGAGTTCCGTGATGTCGTTCGAACCGCCATTTTCATCTACCACCTGGTTGCTTGAAATAACATAGTACAATGATATTTCAGGACTTAGACTTTCTTGTTGAACTTTCACTATGAACTCACATAAATCAGCGCAGCCTTCCGTTTCTTGAAATGACAAAGCAATGTCTTTACCACTCACATCGGTCCAAACAATCAATGTGTCTTGTTGTCTTTGATATTGCGTTGAACCTTCCAAAAAGGATTTCAAGATTATATCGTCCTGGTTCAACTCATTTCGTACCAAGAAATATGGTTTATGAGATTCCGTTTCAACTTCTCCAGTACAAAATCCGGTTCCATTATCTATCCAGTTATCATCTTTAAGCAAATAGACTTTAACACGTCTCTGCATCTTGGTATATTTCTCATTGCTGTTGGGCTGTTCAACCTCTTCGTTATTAGGCCTTATTACACCATTACCATTACTATTATTTTGTTTATCATTACTGTTATCGTAGTCATCATTTTCGTTGGCATCATAATTGGAGATGTTATGCAAAGCATCATCATCATCATCCAAGTCCTCCTGTGCATCTTCACCATTGTCGTTGTATATCTCATTGACAGGACTGGCCCTACTTGAATGATCACCATTATTGTTGTCATCAGCTGTTAAGTTTGGATTTTCTAGTCTCGAGCCATTATGTGGTTTCTTCTCCTTGACCTCAGTGTCTCCATTGGAAGTCATTGTCATGGCACTCGCCATTATCGAAATTTATTTCGATGTACAAATTGAATATAACTTTTGTTCCAACGCGTCAGACTTGAAAATGGGGTCCTTTTAACCTGTATTTCAATAAAAGATTACTGTACAGGTAATAAAAGGCTTTCTTTTTGATCTAGTATTAACGGCAAAAAGTACGTATACTCTGGAGCGATTTTAATTTACTATTTATCGAAAACAAACTTCAACTTTAACACCGATAAGTGGACAAGAAATGTAACAATTTGCTTCGCGAATGGTTTAGGTTTTTGGTCCCTGAATAGAAATCGATTTTCCCAATTTTATCTCGCTGATAAGCAAGTTAGAAAAACCCATTGCGTAATTTACATTGAATTTACTTTGAATATGGAAATTTTTATGATCTATTTACACTCGTTTATATGAATCAATAACACAACAAAGCAGCACTGGTCAAATTTCTCAACCAGTCTACCTTATCGACATCGTGTGTATCTTCAACTTCACCCCATAAGTTGGTTTGGAAAATGGTCTCAAGGTTTCCGAGCTCCACTATTTCATCAATAGTTTTGTGGAAAGGATCTTCTGACACACCCTTATTGACTTGGAAAACTTCGGCTTGTCTTTCAGGTGACGAGACATTCGATCTTAATAAACTTATACCACAAAGAAAGGATTTAGAAGTCAAAATGGCTTTTTCTAAAGCAACAAGTTCATAAATGGTCAAGTGATTCAACCAATCCAAGACGATACTTTGTGTAGTGAGACTTTGCTGATTGCCTCTCAATCCATCGGTTTCACAATCCAAATATTCGATTTTAACCGTGGCGTCTTTTGGAAGTAAATTACCTCTTTTCAAAGCCCAACTGGTGAAGAATTCTTCATATTCCTTGATCAATGGGAGATACAATTCATCTTGTTTGGCTCTAAAGCTTCCTTCGTATTCTTCCAAAGTAGTAAAGATGAGACAAGTATCAGTATCCATATATCTCAACATATTGATCTTAACATCATCCAATCTACCAACCTTAGCCACAAAGTCACTATTCTCTTCTAATTTTTCATTGGCTTTTAACAAATCTATTGATCTAGCAGCAAGGGAGGTTAAAGGTAGGGAATTGGTTTGAATTTTCAAATTCGGTAAATTACTCCATTCATGTTGTACCAAATGAGTAAATACTTGTTTATCCTCTGGGAGTGCCAAAGGAAATCCCAAAGGGGTTTTCATAGTTTTACCATCCAATTGAACTTCATATGATCTGGTTTCTTCATTATAAGTAGTATCAACCTTATCCCAGAATTTGGTCAAGGTCTTGGATAATCTATTAGATTCGGTTTTAATATTGGTTTCCACAGTTTGGTCGACTCCCAAAGGTTTGGAAAATGATCCGAGTTTGACAGGCCCCTCAGTGGCTCTTAAAGGGATACAACAAGTTAGCCCACGAGTGAATACACGTGAAGACCCGTTACTTCTGAAACCTATTCTTAACATAATTAGTGGGAATAATTTTTCAATTTTTCAATTCGCAAAAGGACATTTGATCTCACGCAAAGGAAGTTACGAAGAACATTTGCAAGATGTCAATGGCCCCAGAAGCATTACAAAAGCTCTTAATGGAGATGGACAATCAGCTCAATAAGTCAAGAGCCGAACTTAACATGTGTGAATTACAGTTGAGTAGAGTCGATACCAACTTGAGTTTAATCAAACAGACCAACAAGACGTTGACGTCGGTCTGTGACACCAGCAGTAATGAGAGAGTATGGCAAGGAATTGGTAAAGCATTTGTAGCAAATGATGTGAACACATACTTGGGACAAGTGTCACAGGATGAAAAAGATTTCTTAGATAGTAAAAAGAGCTTGGAAACCAAGAAACACTATTTGGAGACTACTTTAAAGAACACATTCGATAATATGGCTAGAATAGTCCAAGGAAAGTCTGATTAGAGAAATAGGCGATTAGGTTTTGATATTTGTCTAACTTAATGCTTTTCATGTATATTAAATATTATAAAGATATCATTATATTGTCATTAATCACTATCATCCTCATCTACTCCATCATCTAGGATTCTTCTCTCTATATCATTTTGTTTCGAGTCCTGTTCTTTAGTGTTTTTCATTCTCTCCGTAAGGAAGATGTTTATATTATCTTGTAAGCTGGTGATTTTAGCTCTTAACCTTCCTAATTGACTATCACTAGCTTCAGTTGGTTTATCTCTATCTTCTCCACCAGCATTGATGACAATATCGGAAATTTGGGTGGTTTTACCATTAGTGGTATGAGGTCCATATCCAGGAGTTATTTCAAGCTCATTTGGAATGTCAGGGGCACTATACTTTGCAACAGGTACTAAATCCACCATCGTTCTTAAGTTCTATCACTACAATTTTCATACATCAAAATTTGAGGATGCGAAATCCATCACTTTCATGAATATATTTGAATATGTAAATGTATGAACCAGTTATGTCAGAGAGCTGCTTGAGCTAGAATTAGAATAATCCCTAATAGGGATTTGACTTGCAACATTGGCATATGCATTGAACTTTATTTCAATGATTTCATTCTGTGAGAATGGCAAATATGGAATATCAGAACAAGAAGAGGCCATCAAGTAGCCATAAAATACTCTCAATACCGTTTCATCTGCAATAATCAAAACATCACCACTCATTCTTTCCATTTCGAGAATCAATGGCTCAATCTTAATAGCAAGGTCGTGATACAGTTCAGCTCTTGAGAATCTGTGGTGGTAAGGATCCTTTAAGAATTGTTCATATTCAGATGGAAACTCTTTCTTAATCTCTTCTTCTGTCATACCTCCAACGATACCAGGATTCTTTTGGGATAATTGAATTCTATGTCTCACATTAATATCAGCAGACTTGAAGTACCTGGTTGAATCCATAGTTCTTTGTTTGACGGAAGTCCATACAACCATGGAGTTATCATCAACCCCATCAGCACCAGCTGGTAAATGCTTTTCATCGACTGAGAACAGTCTTCTCAACTTAGATGATGTTGGTGTATTCGTTCCAGGAGTACCATCCTCTTCTTCAATATCGAGATTGATATCATTGACATATTCTTTGTCTTGTTTCTGTAAGTAATCTATCAATGTATAAGATAAATTCTTTGCATAAGATTTACCAGAAGAATCAAGCGGTGGGTCATCACTATAGTTAATTGAGTTATTGTAGCATCTGGCAAAAAACACAGATCCAGACTTGATTCTAGAATTCATCAAGAAAAAGACCACCTTGTTAATCAAATAACCATAATCGGAATTATGTAATTCGATTCTTTCACCAAAATTAATGAATTTGATGTAGGAAAGATTGTTTTCATCATCCATACTTCCCATGGGTTGATAATAGGGAGTTAAGCTCTTGATTCTATCGCTATAGTCTTTATATGCTTTTTCGTAATCCCAATTGGCATAATCTGGTGAAGATTTTGCTGCAGATTCCATGTTCTTCATAATGATGGTATCATCAGTAACAGAACTCTCAATAAACAAGCTCTGGATATTTAACTTCTTAAACTTCTCATCAAGTTCTTGTCTGTTTTTTGGGAAAGGATTCACAGCATCATAAATAGCAACCTGACCCTTATCATTTTCAAAAAAGTTCAACATATCGTTAGTACACTCATCAATAATTTTTAATCGTAAATCAGTATCATCGATGAACAAGTTTTTGTCCAATGCTTCATAATTTCTTCTTCTATAATCTCCCAAATGAAAAGAATGTGTCTTAACACCTAACCATCTCAAATATCTAGTTAAAGATACCGATAAATGAGTCTTACCCCTACCTGGTAAACCAGCTAAAACAATACAGATCTTACCTGCATGAAATAACCGACCTGATTCAGTAGAATACAATTGAGCTGGCGATATATAATTAGCATCAATCTCTTTGTGTACACCATCTACACCAGTTATGTCACTTAATCTTCTTTTCCCCATGGTGGAAGCTTCAGTTGGTCTTTCCACTAAATTTGGTTTGCTACTATCATGGAAGGACCATCTTTTTTTTGTTCTTCTACCAGAGTTTGAAGCTTGTCTATTCAATGTACTCTTGGATGTGGTACTCAAAAGTTCAGAGCCGAACCCATTTGTGAGTTCACAATCATCTGAGAATACTTCCCTCGCTGGAGACGACATTATCAATTTGTGATTTATACAATATTCCCCGGTTTTAATTTCAGTGCGACCTTCTTTGGGAACGTTGGAACGATGCAAAGAAGGTCCAAACGGGAAAAGTTGGGTGAAGAGGTAAGAGGTGAAAAAAACTTAGATCCAAATTTATCGTTATTATAATACATTCATATTAAATAAGTTAAACGTACCGATTCATGTAAAACTTTCACTTTAACGTAACTATCAGTTTCAGACTTTTATTTATGTATAAACGGAGTTCTTTTTATTAATATGAAATGATTTATTCGAGCTTACCACCCTTTCTTTCGATTAAAGCTTTTCTGTCCTTGTCTAAGTGTAATTTGGTGATAACAACCTTGGATGGGTGCAAGTTGATTGGAACAGAAGCACCATTAGACTTTTCCTTTTGAACTTTGTCGACTTGGATAGCGTACTTTAATCTGTAGACGGAGGAGATCTTACCTTCAGAACCCTTCTTAGAACCTCTGATAACCAAAACTTCATCTTCCTTTCTGATTGGTAAAGATTTGATGTTGAATTGTTCCTTTAATTCTTTGGATAATGGGGCAGACATTAATTTTCTTCTTTCCACAGAAGAAGCGGTGAAGTAAGCCTTTCTAGCTTTTGAACGAGAAGAGGAAACGTCTAAAATTGTTAGTACTCCAGAATTTGTGTAAGGTAAAAAAAATGTAACATGTCTGTTGGTTTGATTCTCATTGAGATACTTGAGAGGTGCTTGGAGGTAAACTCTCTTTATGGAATGGAATCTTTGCATTTTCATTTATTATCCGGTTTATGGTAGTTTATTCATCCCTGATCAAAGTCATCCCAAACATTTAATAAGGATACCAGTTTCTTGGGGCCTGCAACATTTCTTGAACTATCAATATATCATATATCCACTAGACATGTACACATTTTCATCGACTGAATTAATATCATACCTTGACTGAACTTGGCCATTTTCGTCTATATTAGTTTATTGAAATTAAAAATTCAATTGAAAAATTCCTATACTTGATGAGAATTTTTTCTGCTCGCACACAAACTAAATTTCGTTACACAAAACCTCATAGCCAAGTCGCAGTCACAGGTTTCAAGCCCTAATCACAATGAAAAATATTAAATCAATGTTCATAAAAATATAAAAATGCACTATGTGACGTTGAATATATGAGAGTAAAAAAGTGCCAAAGAACTGGGTTTCTGAGGATGTTTCAGATTTTCAAAAGAAAGTAAAAAAATAACCCTGTAGAATAAAAAAGACAGAAAAGCCCCCGGCGGGACTCGAACCCGCAATCATTATCTCCGGAAAATAACACCTTAACCAATTAGGCCACAGGGGCGATTCTAGGCAAAATTTGGGGGGTTAGGGTACAAATTTGAAATTTACGAAGTCCACGACAGCTTTAAGGCCATGATATATATCGTTGTATTTGAGTACCCTTGAAGTATCTAAATAAATCTCATTGAGGTAATTTTGTTAAAAAATAAAACTCCTTAGGGTAAAAGAATAATGGTTGCAAAATCGCACACTGTATTTATTGCTATACATCAAATTAAATAGCGAGAAGGTCATCAATTGAAAGACTTGGGGGAATTTAAATAGACAGGGGAAGGGATAATTTCATGATCATTGAGAATCTCTAGAATATCGTTGGGAATTGACCTTTGGCTCAATGTGTCAAAAGCATCGTGGTGGGCTTTTTCTGATGCTTCCTGAGTAGTTTCTGTTCTTTCACTGTTGAACTTCAGAAGTTTGTCTGGAAAGAAAGCAAAGTTAACATCTCTCACTGTATCATCATCGTAATTTGACTCCGGGGAAGGAGGAGCAGAATTGGGGTTGGATCCTGCAAAATACAAGGATGCGGTAGGTGTGAGCGACCTGGAGTTGTTAGCTATTGATGCCCAAATCGAGGTGAAAGGCAACATGACGACAGTTATTGTAGTACTTACATGGATTAATATATCATTATAACCAGAAAATGCATAGGCAAGGATCGTCAATATGGTAGGGACGAACAAAGTTTGAGTAAACATGATCAATAAGATGTGATAGCTCAGAAATTGTTTCAAACCTAAATATCTTCTCGTCTTAATAGCAAATACAAGTTTCAGGACTAATATCAAACTCATTGCAATTACCGACAGTGAAAAAAGAATAGGTGGTAAACCTGTTACCCAGCTATCCATAACAATTGATCGATTACCGAGGAAAATAGCTTCATATTGCTGGGTACTTTTCACGGCACTATTCACGTAAAACCCGAAGGTGACACACATGAAGACAGCAGATAACAGGCACAAAATGTAACTAAACTTCCTGACCTCTGGACTCTTGAAAATGATGAAGATTTGATAAGTAAATGAAGTTTGGATTAAGGTGATCAAAACGATCAATGCTCCATTTGCAGCTACGCTGACCTTATAAGCATTCCTATCAGCATCAGCTATGATCCCCGTAAATGATGCAGTCAATGTGCTTGTTGGTCCCAATAAATAACCAATGAATAAACCAGAACGAATGATGGCAACAATCAAGATTGTCTGATTTAAGACGAATATAGGAGTTCCTTTTGTTCTTACAAAGAAGACTAATAACGCAAAAATCGTGAGACAAACAGTGATAGCACAGGCATGGATAACAGTATAGTTCACAATAAGCCTACTTTGGAAGTCCAAAACTCCAAATGTTAGACTGAAAACATCATCTGTTAAAGGCATGGTATAGTTCAAAGCAATTTGCTTTGGATCTTGAAGTAAGGAAGCCATGATATGTCGTAAATTTGAAAAGAGTTTAGAAATGGGGGAAATCCCGAACTTATATAAACCATAGGCTACAATCAAGTTGTGCTGCAAAAGATAGCGTCTCACAAATTGCAAAAATTACCGAATTGGGATTTGTTAATGGTAATTTGCAACTTCTGAGGTTTTCCAGGTGAATAGCTAACATTGATACATCTCAATTTGGTAATAGGGAAAATGAACCTGAAACATATTCTGGACCATATATTGAGTTTCATTTATGTTTCAAATAGCCCACTTCCAGAATTTATCAACCTTATTAATTTTGATGCCACATAAAAGGCACAAGACTTTATTTATAGAGAAGACTTCGCTATGATAGGTAATTGCAGGTGACAATTGTGCTCCATTCAAACATGATATAGTCGAGGAAACTAAACAAGCAAACTGAAGCAATACCTCATCATCCCTAACATAGGAACTACTGCCCAAAAACCCTGAATACTTATAATGCCTCCCAGCCCCCTTTCGCAGTCAATTTATCACCCACTAAAAAATAAAGGTTTCAGGCCGATCTCAAATTGAAATTCATTTCCGCCTTTGTTTCTGTGCGTGGGTGACTAGGACCGCTCAAGAACTTTTTTTCTGTGTTGTTCAAAGAATATACTTGATTATCCACTTAATCAAACTGAAAATTGTTGATCTAACTTCCTGGTTATTCATTCATCATAGGGCCCATATAATACTACATCCAACAATCTAGCATTTTTGAGCCTGGCCTGATAACTACTGTATAATAAATTGTCATGTCGAAATCTCCACCTCCAACTGACAAACAGTCTTCAGGAGAACCTATGGATATATCCATGGTTGATGTATCGAATGCTTTAAATGAAGTTTCAGATTCTGCCTCTAACGATAAATATAATGATGATCCACAAAATTCTCCTCCTGCAAGAAGAAAGTCCACTTTGATTTTAACTGATGAAGATCAAATGAGATTGGACAATTCCGATAATAAGCAAGATGACAGAATGCAAGTAGACCAAAGTCAAACAAATTTAGCATCCTCCGGGATTTCAAGTACCAATTCAGAGGCCACGTCAATGTCTGCACCAATGTCTGCATCAACCTCTGCCTCCACTTCCGAACCAAATCCTCAAGGACAGGACCAGAGCCAAGCCTCACAATCTGCATCAAAACCTGAACCAGATTTATCTGTAACGGTCCCAGTTGAAATAAAGTGGACTCAAGGTGGTGAAAAGGTTTATGTAACAGGCTCTTTCACCGGTTGGAGAAAGATGATTGGTTTGGCTCGTCAACCCGATAATAATTTCTTGATCACTTTGGGATTACCAGTTGGAACTCATAGATTCAGATTTGTCATAGATAATGAATTGAGATTTAGTGATTATCTTCCAACTGCTACTGATCAAATGGGTAATTTCGTCAATTATGTGGAAGTAACTCCAGAAAATGTTCAACAATATATTGAACAACAAGAACAAGAACAATCTGAAGATGACAAACTGGAAATGGAAAGTCAAACTACTGACGATGAAGTTACTAGAGATGAACAACCTCCACAAGCGGTACTGCGTAAAAGCTCTATATCAAGAACTACTAGATCCGATTCTATGTGGGGTTTAACTAACGATAATGATGACATGGGTAATGGTTATTCAAGATATCACGATGAAGAAGTTGATAGTCCCAAGAAAGAATATCAATTCATCAACGATATACCACCAATTTTTGTTGACCCAAGAGTGATGGAACAGTATTATATCGCTATAGAAAAACAATCCAAGAGCCAAAATGGTCAACAGGCTTGGTTACACCCACCTCAATTACCTCCACATTTAGAAAATGTCATTTTGAACAACTTCAATTCAATGGATAGAGATAATAACTCTGGTGCATTACCAATTCCAAATCACGTCGTATTGAATCATCTTGCTACTACCAGTATAAAACACAACACATTGTCTGTCGCATCTGTGGTCAGATATAAGAGGAAGTATGTTACTCAAGTATTATATGCCCCTTTACAACACAACAATAATTAAAGTCACTTATAGCATTTATCATAAAATTCAATTAATACAAAGAAAAGTTGAAGTTACGAGAGATTATAGTCTGAAGTCCTTTCGTATAATGTTCATACGTAAATTTTTAAACTACTTTGAACTAAAATAATAAAACCAGTGTTTTTTTGTCAGTTTAATAACGGTCTCCACTGCTTCCTCCGTAACTGTTACCACCATATCCTGATGATCCAGAGGAACCATATGAGTCTCCACCTCTACCAGAGCCAGAGGAACCGTATGAGTCTCCACCTCTACCAGAGGAACCGTATGAGTCTCCACCTCTACCAGAGCCAGAGGAGCCATACGAGTCTCCACCCCTACCAGAGGAGCCACCGTAACCTGATCCCGAAGAACCGTAAGAGTCACCACCTCTACCAGAGGAGCCACCGTAACCTGATCCTGAAGAACCGTAGGAGTCTCCACCTCTACCAGAGGAGCCACCGTAACCTGATCCCGAGGAACCATAAGAGTCACCTCCTCTACCAGAGGATCCGTATGAATCATCATTTCTCTTTGAAGAAGACTTAGAAGAACCCTTTTTGTCGTGGGATCCAAAAGAAGACTTCTTTTGACCTTCATCACTTGAAGAAGAAGAGCTTGAGTCTGATCTGTCTCTGTTTTTTTTGTCACTACCTAATCCGAAAACCATTTTTAGTCAATTGAATTTAGATAAAAAAATAGAAGTGAAGAATCTTGCATTAATTTATACCAATTCTGAACACATGAGAAACAGTATGTACTGCCCCCTCTTAGTAACAGCAATGATGGTCTGTTACATCATATCGTCATGGAATTTCACCCGCATTCTGTGGTCCTGCATAATGGTTCAGGTACCAAATCGATCTTTATTTGGGGTAAATTTCAGCAAGAGGATGCTCTGGTGGAAAGTACACGAGATCCAATCGGGGAATGGCTCAACCAATATACAAGACCATAGCAATTATCATTATAGTGGCTGTTGGGACAAATAAAATTCTTCCCCTCCAAAAGGTTATTTCAAAATTCGACAATTGACCATCGGACACACTAAGGCATTGTGGCTATTCTAACTGTGGAATTGGACCAATTTCAATTGAATCTGATTTGAACATGTATCAGTTAGTTAGCGTGTCAATTAAAACGTGTAATGAAATTAGCCACTGGAATTTGTGACTGGATTATTGAGAGGAAAAGTGCTGCTTTGTCCGAAACGGAGAGCGTGCCACCACCTCCTTTCCTACGACGACATTGAGCAATGCATCGTGGACTAAAATACCAAGCGAATGTCTTTCTTTTTTTTTATTTCTTCATATTTTTCAGGAGATTTGGCTATTAAGCTTTGTTGCCAATCAATTGGTGGCTGCTACCAAATTTACCATTGACACGTTTAAATGTATTATTTTCTACTTAATTTTTACTTAATATCTGTCATTTCTGTCATTGTCTCTTTCAGAACCGTATGAGCTATTGGATGATCCATAAGAATCGTTACCTCTTGAGTTCGATGATCCATAAGAATCGTTACCTCTTGAGTTCGATGATCCATAAGAATCGTTACCTCTTGAGTTCGATGATCCATAAGAGTCACTACCTCTTGAGTTCGATGATCCATAAGAGTCATTACCTCTTGAGTTAGATGATCCATAAGAGTCATTACCTCTTGAGTTAGATGATCCGTAAGAGTCACTGTCTCTTGAGCTAGAACCATAAGAGTCACTACCCTTAGAACCGTAGCTGTCATTGTCTCTAGAAGATCCAGAAGACTTGCTGGAAGAACCATATTTGTTATCGTCATCCTTGTCCCTTGAAGATGAACCATATTTGTTATCGTCATCGTTCTTTTTTGAAGATGAACCATATTTGTTATCATCATCCTTGTCTCTTGAAGATGAACCGTATTTGTCATCGTCATCATTCTTCTTTGAAGATCCGTAAGAATTACCAGACTTAGAGGATCCATAGTTAGATGAACCGTAGCTGTCGTTGTCATCATTTCTAGAAGAGCCATAGCTATCACTATCATTCTTTCTAGAAGAACCGTAACTGTCACCGTCATTTCTAGAAGAACCGTAACTGTCGTTGTCATTTCTAGAGGATGATCTGTTGTCATCTCTATCGTCGTTATTACTACCAAATCCGAAAGCCATTTTTATTTGTTTTAATCAATTGAGTTAATTGAGTTACAGAAACATGATCGGGGGTATTGGAAGCTATTTATACTTGAATTTTTAAAGATTCGAGGCTGGTCTTAATTTCATAAAATAGATAAATAACACGGGGGAGTGAATTTCAAGTGCAAGTTGACAACCTTCCTTTATATTGTTCGAGAATCTGCGGTCGTCTAATGCCACATAATTCCTTTGGGGGGGACATGCATCGAGGTTCAGACGATCCAATACGATGCTATTATATGCATGAATTCTCGGATATATTAAGGAATACGTTGTTAAACAAAAGCACCAATTCGCAGCTATTATGAAATTGTATGAACAAAGCCCACAACCAATTCTCGAATGACGATGCGATTTGGAACGACGACCAAAATTAGATTACGTTGCATTTATAATTATGTATAGGCGAAGTCATGGAATTGATGATGTTTACGGTATTTATTACGTATGTACAATAGATCAATGATTTCTGTCGGCGGTACGAGGTTTAGCCTTCAAGATATTATCCACTCTCAATAATACTTCGGCAGCCTCAGATGCTGAAGATACCACAGCTCTCTTCAATTTATATGATTCAACGATTCCCATTTCACGCATATCCGCCACAGTACCACTATTCAAATCTAAACCAGATGTGGTAATACCATTGTAAATAGCAGATCTTAATTTTGTCACCAAATCGGATGAATCAAAACCGGCATTATCTGCAAGAATGGATGGTAATTGTCTCAAAGCCTTGGCGAACGATTCAATTGCCAAAGCTTTTTTACCTGTTTCATTGGCAGCGATTTGATCAACTGCTTTAGACATAATCATTTCTGAACATCCTCCTCCCAAACAAGTCTTTGGTTCTCTGGTAGTTTGGGATAAAACCGATAATGCATCGTGTAAAGATCTTTCAGCTTCTTCTAATCCTTGATCGGTGGCACCTCTTAAAACAATGGTACAAGCTTCACCAGCTCTTACACCTGAGAACTTCAACATGGATGATTCACCAATCATGACTTCCTCGATGGTTTTACAGTATCCTAATTTAGCATTTTCTGGATTGTCGAAAGTTGAAACAACTTCACCACCTGTCACAAGAGCCAATCTTTCAATACCATCAAAGTCAGCATGTTCAATGGAGTTGATTTTAGCCTCACTGAATAAGGATTCTGGGTAATCATAAATCAATTGCCTATTAATGAAACAAGTGGCATTGTATTTCTTGATTTTGTCAACCTTGTTTTTCATCTTCAATTTTTCAGCTTTCTCTAAATCAGCCAATTTAGACGTAGAATCGACCTTGAATTTGGCACCAAAGATTTTCACCTTATCAGTGTCCATTGAAGTATTAGCGATCAAAATGTTCACATCCTCAATTTTTTTAGGTTGATTTATACCAAACTTCTTTTCTAATATAAATCCTTCATCAAGGAAGGAATCAGACAACTTACCACCAGGGATCTTTATAATTTGAATATTGTTCAAGTTGGTACTTCCTTTTAATCTTAATACTGCATCGACTGCCAACTTGGCAAAATGTTCTTTATCTTGAGATAAAATCTTGGATGACAAAGTAGTCTTTGCAATGTTGATCAAGTCGCTTCTGAATAAATCCTTATCCTTTCCATTATCGACAGCCGCTTTGGTTAATGCATCAATTGCAACTTGACTTGCGATTCTGTAACCTTCAATGATGGTTTGAGGATGGATTTTCTTGTTAACCAACACTTCAGCTTCTCTAAGCAACTCTGCCGATAAAACAGTAACAGACGTGGTACCATCTCCCACTTCATCATCTTGGACTTTGGCAATATTGACCAAAACTTTAGCAGCCGGATTATCTAAAGGAATAGATTTCAAAATGGTTGCTCCATCATTAGTGATCAACGCTTTATTCATATCGGATGAACTTTGTAATAATTTATCCATTCCTTTTGGTCCTAAGGTGGACTTAACCAAATCTCCTACGGCAATGGCACCTATGAATGAAGATAAACGAGCATTTTCAGCTCTTTCTTCACTTGCTTGATCTCCAAAAATCAGTACAGACATTGGCCACTAATATATATAATAAATCAAGTCTCGTCCTAAAAATTGTGCGACGCTTAAAGTGAAAAAAAATTTCGATATGTCTCGCGACGAATACGTGTCTGGGGAGAATCTCATCAACAAATAAACTGGGCCCTAAATAGGATTACCAAATAGACTTTGAAGGGGAATTACTACAGTGTTCTATTCGAGGTATTCTTTGTTCATATTCCTTGAAATTAACAAACTTAACCATTATAGAGGTTATAGAGTTTACTAATTCAACTTATAGTTTGAAATTTTCCATCTCGAAATTTTCACCTCGTCCCATATAATAGAACCATCGCTAGCATACTTCCGTTACATTTTATCGGCACTCACAATAGGAAACGCATCTCGTAATTATGACAGCATCTGATACAGTACCAATTGATACCGACTCCATACCCGCAAAGGGAACAGTTGAGAAAAGCCAGATTTTGAGCACACTTGCCCTTTCTAGACCTGATGACTATGAAAAGTTATTCAAGAAATTGGATATCTCGAACAACGGAGAAATAACAATAAAAGAGTTCCGAAAAGCGTTAGAAGAAATGAACCATCCCATTAAAGAAAGTCATGAATTAGTTGACAAAGTGTTTGACAGTTTTGATACAAATAAAGATCACAAGATCGATTTTGACGACTTCAAAGAATACTTGTCAGCTACCGATGAACAAATTTTGAAAGGATTCAAGATAATCGATCAAGACAACGATGGAAAGTTGAGCAGAAAGGATTTTTTTAATTATTTGACGGGTATTTTGCATTTAAGTCCAACTGATAAAAGTATGGAACTTATATTTAATCAAATTGATTCGAAACATGATGGGTTTATAACCTATGATGAGTTCAGAAACTTTTTACTCTTGATGCCCAGAATAGGGGGCTCAAGAATCAAGACTGCATTCAACTACATTGTGGAAGAATTAGACATCACTTCCGATGGTGATGTTACCTTAATCAACCAATTCTTGAACGGTTTCGGATATTTTTTGGCAGGTGGTATATCTGGGGTTGTATCAAGAACTTGCACAGCTCCTTTTGATCGAATAAAAGTATTTCTCATTGCTAGAACTGATTTAAGTTCCACAGTCTTAAACTCGAGAACTTCAATTCAAGCCAAAATCTCTGAACATCAAAGGTGGGCCACCGAAGAAACGAGGAAAGCCCTCGCCGTGGAAAGGGCCAAAGCTGCTAAAGTGGCCGCCGAAGCCCAGAGCCAGAAAACCATCAGATCCCCCATAATACAAGCAGCCAGAACTATCTGGAAACAAGGTGGTGTGAGAGGATTCTACGTTGGTAATGGTCTTAACGTATTGAAGGTTTTCCCAGAGTCAGCCATGAAGTTTGGATCTTTTGAATTGACAAAGAGGTTCTTAGCCAGAGTCGAAGGGGTGCATGATACTAAAGATTTGTCGAAGGCATCGACTTATTTGGCTGGTGGTTTGGGTGGTGTGGTAGCCCAATTTGCGGTTTACCCAATTGATACTTTAAAATTTAGACTTCAATGTTCGAATGTGGATACCAATGCCAAAGGTCAACTCTTCAGAACTGCCAAAGAATTGTTTAAAGAGGGGGGAATTAAAATTTTTTATAGAGGTATATTTGTGGGGGTTGGTGGTATCTTTCCATATGCAGCATTGGATTTGGGAACTTTTACGACCATTAAGAAATGGTTAGTTAAAAGACAAATGAAGCAGTATAATATTAAAAGTGAAGAGGATGTTAAGTTACCTAATTACATGGTCCTCTCATTAGGAGCCTTTTCTGGTTCCTTTGGTGCAACTATGGTTTACCCTGTAAACTTGTTAAGAACTAGATTACAAGCACAAGGTACTTACGCCCATCCTTACAGATATGATGGATTTATGGACGTTTTACAGAAAACAATCAAAAATGAAGGTTATCCTGGTTTGTTCAAAGGATTGGTCCCTAATTTGGCCAAGGTGGCCCCAGCAGTTTCTATTAGTTATTTCATGTATGAAAACTTGAAAAACTTGTTTGAGTTAGAAACCAATAAATAATTTAACTGTTCCATTGAATTAATGATCATCATATTCGACGGATGAATTAAAATTTATGAATCCGACACTCACTTCTTGTAAAGGTTTAACATGGGGCAATGGTAATTTAAGGGACTGGGAAGAAAATACCCAATTCTCATTTCTATTCAAATCAAGCTCAGAATTTATGACAATCTTCATTTCTAATTCGATTGTATTGAAGATGGTTTTTAAATATTGCAAATGATAGAATAAAAAGGAATTGAACTGTTTATATAATTCTTCCCAAGTGAACCCTTCAATATCTATGGGTGCACTTGTATCATTCTTGGAAATCTTTGAAGAAAGCTGGATAAATTCGTCAAATTTGATGGAATACTTATGATATATTTTATCTCTGTTGTATAATACGATAGATAATTCACTTAATTGGTTAGAAGTAAATAGCAATTCACAAAACTTATCAACAAACTTATCAACATATTGGTTAAGCTTTAAGGATCTCGATTTATAGATAATAACGTTGAATGACCTGAATGGCTCGAATATGTACTTGGGATATAACTCATGATAGTACAATATGCTTTGGATCCAGCCCACCAAAACCTCACGAATAAGTTCTGTAACATTGCCTACGGTTATCTTTGTCAGCTCATCGTGCATGATGATAAGCAAAATCGCGTCAAACAATTTAATACGCGAAGTGGTACAACAAGACTAAGTTCAATGTTGAAACAGATCAATAAAACAGATATTCACAAGATCACCTCGGGACAGGTCATAATTGATCTTTTATCCATTACCAAGGAACTCATTGAAAATAGTATAGATGCTGGAAGTGATCTTATTGAATTAACTTTCAGAGAGCATGGTTCAGAAACCATCGAGATCAATGATAATGGACGTGGTATTGACTTGGAAGACTTTGAGTCCCTTTGTTTGAAACATTACACATCCAAGATCGAGAGGTTTGAAGACCTAGAGTCTGTGAAAACTTTGGGGTTTAGAGGTGAAGCATTGAGTTCGATCTCTGCATTAGCTAAGCTCCGAATTGTCACCAGTACCAAGGCACTTCTACCTCATTCTTACGAACTTGATTACGACCATATGGGTAATTTAGCAAGGCAGGAAAAAGTTGTTAACAAAAGAACAGATGCAGGTGTCAGTATTGTAGTCAGTGAATTGTTCAAAGATTTCCCCGTAAGACAAAAGAATTTCATGAAGAACTTGAAAAAGGAATTCAATAAAATGTTACTTTTCATTTATAACTATATGATCATAAATCCTCAAATTAAGTTTGTGGTGAGCAATTACGTTAACGGCAAGAAGAAAATATTGGTAAGTACTCAAAAGACGGAATCACCATTAAACAATTTCATGATAATATATGGTACCAAATCGACTGAGTCTTTGAGGCCCATAGATATTCAAATTAATGATCAATTCAGAATCACTGGATTCATATCGACCATATCTGTTGGTAAAGGACGGTCATTGAAAGATAAACAACACTTATTTTTGAACTATCGACCAATCGTCCATAAGGAGATTATGAAGTTGATCAATTCAGTATATCATCAGTTCAATAACCTTCAATTCCCAGTGTTCATCCTAAACATGATCATTGATTCTGACATTGATGTAAATTTGAATCCTAGTAAAACTCATATAAACATCGGACAGGATCTAAGTTTACTCGAACAGAGATTAATAGAGTATTGGAATACCGAAAATATGGGACAACGACTTCTCTTGAAAGAAGAATCTAGCCCAGATGCATCATCTAAAAATTATAACTCAGTCGCATCTGCTACCCCACATTACGAACCTCACGGGCAGGCTGCGTCCAAGCAACCGAATGTTCAGGAGGTGCATAACCCAAACAAGCCAGTGAGATCCTCCACCATCAGAGCAAGACAGAATGCCCCTTTTGAATCCAGCAAAAGGGCAAAATTCTCTAATTACATGACAGGTACTATGTTCAAAACCCATAACCTTAAGACTAAGATGGTCAAACATCCAATTTCTGTGAAGAGACCACATAGCTTTGAGTCCGAAAGCAAACAACTTGAAAAAGATGATACTTCAGACAAGCCTCTAGTGGAAAAAGAAATCACCATTAATAAATTACAATTTAATGATATGGTACTAATTGGGCAATTCAACCTTGGCTTTATTCTCACTAAATTACAAGGCAATATTTTCATAATAGATCAGCATGCATCAGATGAAAAATATAATTATGAAAATTTGAAAAATAACTTCAAGATAGATAGCCAACAACTTATAGTTCCAGTTAATCTCCATTTGAATCTAATCGAAACTCAAAAGATTGGCGAGTTTAAAAATATAATTGAGAACAATGGATTTAGGTTTAACGAAAAGTTTGAGTTAACCCATTTACCAATTTACAAAAATATTCAGTTTACCAAAGATGATATGATTGAATTATTGAATCAATTGCCTCATGAAAAGATGTTACCAAAAATAAAATCCGTTTTGGCCCTGAAAGCCTGCCGAAAATCAATAATGATCGGAGATCATCTTCCTATATCAACAATGCAAAAAGTAGTGAGTAATTTGACAAATTTGGATAAACCATGGAATTGCCCTCATGGAAGACCCACTTTAAGACATTTACATGCCGTTCATTCCATAAAGGGAAAATCTTCCGACTACAGGCTAATATAATACGCATGGTTTGAATCCCTAGATGTTTATGGGCCCCTTTCTTTTTTTTTCTATTTTAGAGCCAAACGTCCATTTAGTATGTAGTCAGTAATGCATATGGGGTAATATGCAGTGAATTGTTTTTGCCAAAAGCGTGGAACTCTAAAAAATCGTGCGAACCGGTATTCTACAGAAAAAAAAGAATCATTTATCTTGAAACATAATAGCTTTTATCCATAGACGTTTCAGTTTGAAGATCAACCTTATCTAAGATTTGGTCCAGTTTGAGTTATTTGGTCAAGATTATAAACCTTGAGAATTAGCTCACCATATTGCATTATGGAACCCGAAGATAAAGTTGAGAGAAAGAGTAGGCGTACTCACAAAAATTCACGAGATGGCTGTCCTAATTGTAAAGCCAAAAGAATAAAATGTACCGAAGAACTACCTGAATGTCAAAACTGTGTCAAGAAACAATATCGATGTGGATACTTAGACTTTCCCAAGGAAAAACTAGATCATATTCGTATGAAAAATGACAATAAGAAGAAAGAAGAACAATTCTTTAACCTGAAGAATGTACGAGCTAATAACGCTCCAATCGAGTCCATGGTTCCATTGAAAGTAACGTCACATACGACGATGTCCAATAATATTCCTTCATCATTCACCAATAAGATGAGTCTTCTGAATGGACTGACCACTCCAAATCTGAATAATCTGAATCGTCTGATGGGACTGATGGCTCTGAACGGTCTGACGAGTCTGTATGGATATACCGGGTTTGATCAAGACTTTATCGGATTCCAGAGTTATTCTTATGACAGTGGTAAGCCATTTGAACCCTTGAATCCTTTGACTTCAAATATGAATCACCATGCATCAAACAACTATCATTTGCCGTATGTTCCAAATGCTAATCCTTCTAATAGTATAAGCACCACTACCACGTTACAATCCCCACCAGAAACAACCACATTGCATTCAACCCAAGTTATAAATTCTCATGGAAGTCATTATCAAATTCCCTATCCACCTTCAGGGATACCTTTTAATAATCAAGAGTCACCAAACCCACAACTCATGCAATATAATGATCAAATGATACAAAACAACGGTCCATCGCCGTCACACATAAATAATACACCACCACATCAAACACCTTTTCAAACTCCATTGGCAATGCAAACCCAAATACATGCACATATACTACCGAATAACCCGTTCTGTAATGTTGATGCTCCTAATTTTCAGGTTTTAGATTACGATGTTCCGCTCACGTCTAATCATTATGTCCCATTTGATCCTGAGGCTAATTCATCATCGAACCCACTCTTTACGAATAATGTTCACGACCCCAATGGTTTTGTTAACAATGTCAACAAACCACCTACTCGAAAAAAGGTTAAAACGTCACTTCCCAATTCTATAAATAGTGTGACTAAATTCAAAAAATTAAGGAAGAATGCTGATCAGAATGAACAGGGGGCAAATGATAGATATTATTTTGTTCCTGTTTGGAATCGGGAATTGTCCCACCAATTCTGGTATAATATATTCTTGGTAGGCTTCAAAAACCCCGTGTTTCGTTGCTTCTCATTGGACAAATCATTGGGCCTTTTGCTTACAAATGTTAATGTGGTCCTTACCAGTAACTACCTAAAAAATTTCCATGATACCTACAAACCTGTCACATCTATAAACACCAAACCAGAAGGTGATCAAAACCAGGTATCGGAACAGAAAGCGAAGAAATATAAAGATTTTTTCTTCGATGAAAAAGTCTTAAAAAAGCTCATATCTTTGAGTTACGTATATTACGCCAACCTAATCGAGAGTATAAGAGAAGGCCTTGAAAAGTGTCATATTCAAGATACTATCAGACTCAGCTTTTTATCGTCATATTCAAGTTATTTCTTGTTGAATTCTTCAGCACCAACAACTATCAAACTTAATAATGGAACCTCGTCCTTATTGAATAAATTCGTCAGTGAGTGCACCAAGTACAACCAGTTAACCAACACCATAAAATACATTACAGATATACTACATAACCACGTGAACTTCTGTTTGGTGCCCGATTTGGACTTTGCCGTTATCAATACTATTCTGACAGAATTCCAAAATTTCAAGGATTTCCTCACGAATAAGACCAATCTTTATCAGTCATTGAAAGATAGTGAGCTGATAAGAGATTTTCTATCTAAGCATGATTGTATTGAGTTCGAGAATTTCCTCCAGTACTTGGAAGAAGAATTCCGTCCTCTGTTGTTGGAAATCAACAGGAAATACAATAGCAAAGATGATGCAGTCAGAATTGTTTCTGTGAAGCTGTTGTTCGAACTTGTTGATAGATACTTCAAGATGTTTCCAAGTATTGCTAATTCGTTAGGTTCGAATGTGTTCATTATGCAAAGAGTGTTCTATTTGTTCTTCGTGGCAATTGGAAAGTCGTTGACCCATATTTTCACACCAATCAGATCAATATTGAATATTGATTGTTTGAACGTGTTATATCCTTTGATCGAGTTTGACTTTGCCTCTTTCAAAATAGATCAGAAGAAGGATAATCTCAGTGATTACCAATTTCAATATTTACAAAGGATGACCAATAATTTATTGAGATTGATCAGTTATTATAACATCAGATCTTTATTGTATGGACATTTCTTGTCAAATCAATCTGTATTGAACAAAGAATATCTCAAGCTTATTGAACCTGCCGATTCAGATGAAAGACTTGTTGAGGTGATTCCTGATAAATTACCATGGAAAGAAGAACCAATTGAGTTTAAAGACAATTTTGAATTTAAGATCACACTCAAGAATTTCCCAATATTTCCTGAATTCGAACATTATCCAAAGGAATGTTTTCATTATCCTGATGGTAACGTGGTGGGTGGTGGAGAGGATGACGATTTTAATTACGAGATTGGTTTGAGCAAAAGTGACTTTAATCCTACCAACTTGATCGAAGAGTTCTTGAATCAACAAAAAACCAAGTGGGAATTCAATACCGTGAGATTATCAACAATTCAAACAAGAAGTAAGAATTTTGATCACAGTCGACAAATTATCAGCAAATCACTCCTCGACTGAACAAATTATTTTATCCAACTTTTCTTTGTTTTTTGAAAGAAAATTAATTCAATTCTTTTAGTGGTCTAACTCATAAAATAAGGCTTGCAATAAGGTGTCTTCAATAGAGGACATATCAGCAAATAACGGAAGCTTTCTAACGTGAGACTAAGACCAAATTGAAAATTAGTAACTTTATGTAGCTTTAAGCGCCCCGGTTTAATAGATTGGTTGTATCAGTAATGAGAACATTTTACCCCGTAAGTATGGTGAAAAAGATAATTATCTCTACATATGGTAGTGGGAAGCGGGGATGAATTTAAGCTCAAGTAAGCGATGACCTAATAGAGAAAGAAGCTCGCTAAGTCGTAATGATCCCATTAATCCCCGATTGGCAAGTGCTTTCATGTAGCCCTGGGGCGCATGTAAGCAGGAAATTTAAAAGCCTTGAAAAAGAGAGGGTAATAAATCAATTAGACAAGACGTTAGGCTCCAAATTGGACTACGAGTTAGGCTACGAGTTAGGCTATAACAGAGAAACAATATGCGGTGCCCAAGTCCGATAATGCAAGTACATCGGCTTATTATACACCAGGTTCTATTGACGTTTACATGGAACGACTTTCCTGATAGTGCTTTGTGCGATGGTTTCTCGGCCGGGTTGACCTTTTTCTGTCTATAAGTTAACGCAGTTTCACTATAAATGTTTCCCTTTTGAGTGCGGTGGTTGGCATCCGATTCCTGTTAGAAAGGGGTAGTTTGGTTTTATTGAAACGATGTCTATCGTGTGGACGGCTAATGGATCGGGTATTAAAATAATATTCATGCAATATCAAAAATTGCATCCTAAAGCTGCATCAATGCGTAGGCTTTGATGACAATGCTCGGATAGTGATGCACCTATGGTGAAATGCATTAAGCAGCTGCAGAATGGCCATGTATGCACCTATAACATGATGCACATTTAACAAAACAGATTGGACATGTCTCATAATATTGGCTGAAACCAACTTACAGCTATGATCCCGCGTAAGGGCTAAAAAATAGACTTCCGTAACTGTTAGGTAACCTAAATTTAATTCAGGGAGACCCGTTTAGAAACGGGGTGAAGTTGGTTGGATGATGCTCCTTCCCCAGTACAGGATTTAGGTGCTGGGGGTACAGACAAGGGGGGAAGGTAAAGTTACCCAACATCCTTTGATTGTGCGAGATACCCAAAGATGAATTGATGAAAAATAAAATTGGAAAAAAAATAACTGTCAAGGGCCTTCCCTAGTCGTGGAAACAATAGACGGCCCGAGGCTGCTAGAATTTAAACCAGAACGTACTAGACAGATTTTTGCGCGGCCAAAGAATCAACCTGGAGATCGCCAGAGCTTCTGCGAAGATCTTTGATCAGGAGGAAAATATAGTGATCTTTTGAAGAATAGGAAGGGTTATATCACAAGTTTCTTTAACAATTCATTAATCCTGCTCGAATATTTATCAAATAGATATTTCTTTATCATCGATTATCTAATTTCTATTGTTTATTGTTATTGGCTCAAATGGTCCTAGCGACTTTTTATTTTTTTTCTTCGCGATTAACTGGAAACCACTTGGGGCAGCCCTTTCCGAAGAAAGGTTGCGTTTCTTGACGTGCAAAAGCCACTCCATAATTCAAACTCTCATATCAGTAAATAAATCAACAAATTTATAACCGACTAAAGCAAATTTCTCAAAATTCCCTACAAAGCAATTTTTGAAAATCCCAGAAAGTTTATTTGGTCAGAGAGGGCTCGCTTTTCCAGCCGCTTGACTTAGTATGTAATATTTTCATATATATATATGTTATGTAATAAATCTGTGCGACGTATAAATTATTTTTTTTTTTATTTTATAAGTTTTTATTTTTTGGGGTTTGAATGAGAAAAACTTGAAATACATAAATCTTCCGAAACTATTTGAAGTGAAATTTCCAATAAATCGAGTGAACCCTTAAATTACGGTTTAACCAAACTGACTGGAGTTGAAGGAATAACTCACGGAACCATCCATTTATCGACTCAGAGTCATGTCAAAACTACTTTTTTCCAAAACTCAGCATGTTTCCTTCAAGCCCCAAAACAAAACTCACAAGTTCAAGAGTAATGTGTTAGAAGTGATTGAGATCAAGTTATTAAAAAGTTTTTTCACCAAGAAAGAATTGGTGGAGAGAGATTTGATCATTTCTTCCCTCCTAACTTTGTCCATTTACTACATGAGGGCTTGTCCTATAAAGAAATTTAGCATGTCGAGAGAAGATAAAATAACGCTACGAGAAAGATTATTGAAATATGGACAACGATACTATGATTATTCCCTAAGATTTTTGAGACTTTTGATATCAAGATCCTCTTTTAATGTTGAATTGGCAGTCATTGTGAGTGAATTGCTTAATAAAGTCAGTATATTCGAATTCAAAAACCTTAATAATTCGTTGGTATTTTCCAAAGGGTTGATCAGTATTTTTGAGAGTGTTCTTATCAAAGGTAGTTCCTCAAAGGTTGTTGATGATAAGTCCTTTTCTTCAGAAATGAGAGATATCATGACCTTTTTCAATTTTGCATCAAAATCCTCTCATTTCCCAGAATACAAATATCATTTGTTATTTGAATTTGAGCAAAAATTAGCCACTTTTGAAGCAAATTTCAGATATAAATTCAGTGAAAAAGTCATTTTTTATTTCAATCATTTAAGGCATTATACACTGCAGTTGATTGCATTTTTCCAAAGTTATGGAGATGAAATTTATCAGGACTACAATTTATTGTATAAATTGTTGAGAAGCTGGCTAATCAATTATCCACCAATGGTCCAAGTTATTGATTGGGCAAAAGATCCAATTGAATTCCTTGTACTTCGATTATTTCAAGCATTGGCTCTGGCTTTAAATAATCTATTCCCCTCTGTGAATGGGATTTTCTTGACTAATTTTGAGGGGAATTTGAAATTGTTCGATTGGACTGCTGTCATCGAAAAGACCCCAGAATTTGTCAAAGATAATGAGCTTTACTATGAAACAAATAATTATTGTGATCGAGTTATTATGTTTTTCAGAAAACGGTATAATATGCTCTCGATTATGCACAATTATATGAAATTTGGAGACCCGATTTATGTTGATAATTTAAAATATTATAATCTGCTTTTCAGCCAACAGCAAGTGCTAGAACTGATAAACGAAGTAATGATAGAAAACTTTACCACAACCGAGATAAGAAATTATCATTTTGTCCATTTTCCTCAACAAGTAAGATTCACAAGTATAGCAGGTCTTCCACTTCAGAATCAAATTACCCTTGATGAGCTAGATAACACTCAATTATTTTCCTATAATAAAAACCATATGGAACTGATCAAGAAGGC
The DNA here is from genome assembly GCA_030572355.1 of Yamadazyma dendronema. NCBI lineage: Eukaryota > Fungi > Ascomycota > Pichiomycetes > Serinales > Debaryomycetaceae > Yamadazyma > Yamadazyma dendronema. Next base: position 531,006 of record JAJLZP010000005.1, read on the forward strand.
TTATATCAAACAATTTATGGATATTGAACCAGAAATCGCTTTGAAGTCACAAAAGATGGACTTGGAGCCTGACCCAGTTTTCAATTGGTTATATGAAAACTTTACTGGTCGTCTTGAAGAGGCAAATTCTCCTACTACCATATCCAATCTGGACTCCCAGAACGAAAATGGTAACCAAAATTTCACCTATGATTATCATATATTTGGTAATGTTGTTGATTATGAAAAATTAATTGCGGATTTGGAACTTGATTATTTCTATCTTTTAAACAAAGATCCCAGCAATACGAAATTTTCAGCAGTGGTTAACAAGGTGGGATTCTTTAAAAAAGAGAAGGATATTAGGGATTTCTTGCATGCCCCCAATTACAATTTTACCGAGTACATTAAAAAGCCAATGGATCCTGTGAGTATTAATGAATTTTTCACCACTTTCAACAAGATTAATGATCAGCTTATTGGTACCAACTTTGACCTTGACGATGAGCTGAATATCCATGAAAAATTTTATGATGATTTGAATGACATGTATTTTTTGTAACTATATCATTACCTATAACCCTGACAATTTAATGCCAGCTTCTAATTTATAAAATTCCAATATATGTCCGGAGTTAGGCCTATGTAAATTTAACATCCTGCACCCCCCTCTAGCGGAATTGCAACGAGCCAAAAAGCTTATTGGCTCAGGCCTAGAAGCTATTGGAAGACTCCCCGTTGCCACAATCTTATATATGCACTTTGTGTGATCTTTGTCATTTGTGTTATTAATGAGAGAACAAACCGATAACCCTATCCCGAGACCATTTAATACATATTTCCAAAAGTTTCTATGATTTCAGGGTGCCATAACTGGTCAAGCGATCTTCAAACGATAAAAATTAGATTATTGATCACAGAGGCACAAACCATTTGCAGAGAATACGTAGATGTAAATCATTAAATCTTCAAGCCTCTGAAGTGAATAGTCTCAGGGCTGAATTTCGCCAACCCATGTGGATTGACGATATGATAGTGGACTTTCTGTATTGTTGGTAGACCATGGCTAAAGCTTCTGTGAGCCCCATCTTGAAGCATCTCTTATAAAGAATAGCTTGTCGCCATTCGATTAATAGATGACCTTGGCGATATTTATAAGCGACAAGTGATTGTTTCGCCTATCCGAGAAATTGGCGATATCAAGCTACAAGATTACGGTTGTACTCAAACAAGAAGTTTGCATTTATGTAAATCTATGGTATATGCCGGTCTCAGGGAAAAATCGTACGAAAAGGGAAATTATTAATGTGATAAGCCCACGATTCAATGCTGAGCGCATAGTACAATCTTTGATTCATTGTTGAAGTAACTAAAAAGCCTTTACCGATATTTATTTGATGATCAATTCGAACTTAAGTATTACCCCACATTTGAGCGTTTGATTGTCTCTATATCATATGGTCACATTGGACAAGACTAATGTGATATAATAGTGATGAGAGCGCCAAATTCAGTCAGCCAAATTGGCGGTGGTGAACAATAAAGATCGCCCAACCTGGGCACACACAGTACTAGTTGTCTGACTGACAAACAAAAGAACCAAGAAAGTGTCTGACGTCAAGTACCGTGAATATTTCCTAATTATATAGGTCGTGCTTCACCTTCCAGATTATAGGGATTTACATTGTAGATTATAGAACATCAATATCCATCTCTAATAGCATTTATCAATCTCTATTCAGTATTCATACAATTGCACAGAATGAGCTATAAGTCCATGTAACACAACTAGTTTTCAACATAGCACTTAATTGATGGTTATACATCAGGTGCTTGTAACTTTCACAAGCCAATTTGGAACAGAAGCTTAATACATGTTAGATTATATTTAAAACACTATCTTTGTGAAACAAATGAGTCAGGAAATCTCTTACCCATTGGAGTTTTTTTAATTTTCCTTTTATTTCGGTTTTTTTTTTTTCGAGCAGGCTCTCAACTACACTATATATATTTAACTCCGTGCTTAGTTTTATTTTTTATTGGATTCCCTCGATCGCTTTATTTAATAGTGGTGCTGCTGGTTGTGGATAAAGCTTATAATTTGATCTAGTGGTCCCACAAGAAGTTTCATTCAACGTAACTACGAATATAGATTGAGCTGTATGTGTATTGTCGTCCCCACAAAAAAAGATGGTGGGTGAATCTGTAATTAAAAGAAGGAAACACAAAAATTCGAAGTTTGGATGTCCTAATTGTAAAAAGAGAAGAGTAAAGTGCTCAGAAGATCTACCCCAATGTTTAAATTGTATTAAACACAAGGTCAAATGTGGTTATCTTGACTTTTCAGAAGAACAACTTGAAGAATTGAAAGTCTATAAGGCTCAGAGACAAGAAGATGAGACTAACGGTATACCCGATGAGAAATTGAAACGAGTGAATTCATCTTCCACCTCAGGATCTGGTGCTAGTAAGCGAAATTCAAGTTCTGCTTCATTCGCTCGTTCCTCAAACAAATCGTTATCTAATAGTGATAATCTAGATGTGGAGGTAGACAATTTGACGCTTGGGTTCAAATCTACGTCTTCAACGAAATATGTCCAAAGTTATTCCAACATATTGAATCATGCTCAAAATACTATCAGTCAAAATTTCGATAATTTACTTCCAACAGCATCGGATTTATCAATTGTTTATCCCGTGTATTCTATCACCAACAATCAAGGTCTTTCTCCATTCCTGGTTAATGTAAATCAGGGTGAACAAGAGATACTCGGATACAATAGCTTGGATTCATTTTATAATCCAGGAGAAAGTCAAAATGATATAGAACAGCAATATCTCCTTGAAAGTTTGAATAATGCAACTGTTTCCCAGGATTTCTTGATTGATTTTGGCACCCCCGTACCAGTTCAAACTGAAAAGTACTTACCCAATGCAATTCCTTCACAACACAAGTTCAAGAAATTGAAGAAAGTTGAAATTGACTATAGGGCTATGTTGATTGATGTAGTAATTAAACTAGGACCCTTGATTGGAGCTGGACAAGCGACTTTGATTCAAATCAGGGAGTTGTATACTTTATGGTTGAACTCATTTTTGTACCAGAGTTACAATTCCAATTTGATGTTTTGCTGTTTAATCAACTTGACAACTAATTTCTTAATTTCAAATACATTCAATAATTTTAATTTGGATAGTTCTGATTCCAAAAAGTTCCTTGAGGTTACCAATACAAAGAATATATTGATTCTTGTGTCCATCAAATACTACGCATCCGTGATCAAAGGTTTAAGAACCCTTTTGAATCAAAATTTTAGCCCCGAATTATGCTCTTTTATGAGTTACATCTTGAGTTTGATGTCAATCTATGACCCTGAAGCCACTTGCAATTCTACGAGATGTTTCACTGATGGGTTGTTTAGTATATTGAAATACAATATTGATTTGTCCATCAAGAAGGGTTACACGCCGCCGGTGTTAATTTCGATCCATTTGAGATTAATGCATAATATTGAGAAATCCATTTACTTCCCTGCTTATAATCCTGCATTATTGAATGAATATCAAGTGATGTTATCTCGATTTGGGAAAATTCTTGAACAAGTGAAGATTAATGATGATCCTCAATTATTGCAGGTGGTCAAGAAAAACTACAAAAACTTACAAGAGTACTGTGATATGACAGTCGTTGAGTATTTGCCGTTATTGAATTCCCACTTGGATGATAATGCAATCCAGGAAGAAATGCTTTTCAGAATGACAAGTAAATGGGTAAGACTTTTCCCCTCCAGACTTTTAGTCATCACCAAGAAAGCCCATTTGATTGAACAAATACTATATTTGTTCTACAAGTTCTTCAAGAAAGCCCTTTTCGCTATTTTGCCTCAAGTGAAGTTCTATTTCTTGAGAGATTTTGATAGTCCATTGATGTTAGATGTCTTTAACTTCATTAATGATAATGAAATATTCAGTAGTCCTGAGTTTGAGGATCCAAGTTTGAAGAGTTACAATGCTGAATTGAAATCATTGGCAGCTTACACAATTAGGGGAGTCAATTATTTCCAAAAGAGACTCCAGTTCTTGTATAAAACTGTTGTCTATCAACCTTCTACGAAGGATCTTTTCCCTATAGAACAAAGAAAGGGATTCGTCATAAATATACCTGAAATGAGAGATGTTTTCTATTCATCTTTGAATTTGAAGGAAACCAATATAACTTCCTTCAATCATACTTACATTCAACCTTATCATTTCCCCCACACTGAACAATACGATGAAGATCAAATCGATGTGGAGGTAGATTACTCAACTCTCTCTCCAATGGGATTTTTGGAGAACGATGTCTTACAATGAACGTGTGATACTTCCTAGTGAACACCATACTGGTATTTATGCTCAGTATTAATGATGTAACAGTAATAGAATAATGCCTAACGAAATTCAAAATGCCTCTGACCCAGATCTCAAGTCGCAGCCTCTGTGTAGTTACTAGCTCAATGGATGATATTGAGGAATACCAGGCACTAACCTCAGTCTTTTCGGCATTTTATAATTTCCATGAATGGGAGTATGACCAGCTAGTGAAGCCCAGACTCATTAAGTATAATTCGTTGCCTGCAGACGAGAAAGAACTACTTCCCTGGTATCCATCCCATACTGAAGAAATCAAGAAATGCATAGGTGAGAACAAGATCTTCACCCAATTGGTTGCAACCACAATCTGCCAACAGTTTGGAATTGACCCCAACCCCCAAACTTGGTATACTGCTAGCCATGAAGACTTTGATAAGGTACGATCCACTCTCTTGCAGCTTACTAGAGAATGGAGTTTTGAAGGTGAGAAAGAAAGGGAAATTTTCAATAGAATATTGAATGCATTAAATGAAAAATACCCGAACTTTATACAGAGACAAGACATTAACATTCTAGTTCCAGGATGTGGTTTGGGGTCTATGATATATGAATTGGTCAAAAATGGGTATAGAGCACAGGGAAATGAATTCAGTTATCACATGTTGATCATGTCTAATTTCATCTTAATTTTCTGCACTAAAACTTACGATATATTTCCCTTCCTTCACAAGGTTTCGAATGTCAGTAACCGAACTAATCAGATAAGATCAGTTCTGGTTCCAAACAACGTGGATACTAGTCAATTTCTGTACTTGAAACAACAGTATCCAATGGTTCCGTTTCAGGAATTGATGTCGATGACTGCAGGTTCATTTACTGAATTATACGGACCAGACCTGCTAACTTCCAACAATCTGCCTAATCAATTCCGGAAGGATAATGCCAGTCATTTCGATGTTGTCGTGACTTGTTTCTTTCTAGATACTGCTGCCAATATTTTAGAGTATCTTAAAACTATTAAATACTGCTTGAAAAAGAACGGGATTTGGGTCAATACAGGTCCTCTCTTGTGGCACTTTGAGAATGATTTTAATATGTCTTACATTACAGCGTCTGATGGAGAGCAAATTGCAACCATTAGGAAAGGGCTTGAGCTATCCAAGTCAGATTTGCTAGAACTCATTGATAAAATGGGATTTGTCTTTGAAACTATCGATGAACCTGATAAACGGTATAAGACCATATATTCGTCTGATTCTACACTTCTTTCAAATTTCATCTACAACTGTGAATTTTGGATTTGCAACCGTTAAGCGATAACGAGAATATATTTGGGAGTGCGCCAACCGTATATATCAGTCTTTCCTGTGCGAAACGAGGCAAAGGAGGGAACTATTTATCATAGAACATATCATGAGTTATCCAAATCCTGCTAAAGCAGTTAAATTAGTATTGTTAGGTGAGGCGGCCGTAGGTAAATCATCTCTTGTGTTGAGATTTGTTTCCAACGATTTCCAAGAGAACAAAGAACCAACCATCGGGGCCGCTTTCCTTACACAGAAATGCACTATAGGAGAAAGAACCATAAAGTATGAAATATGGGATACTGCCGGACAAGAAAGATTTGCTTCATTGGCTCCAATGTATTATAGAAATGCACAAGCCGCATTGGTGGTATATGATATTACCAAACCTGCATCATTCTTGAAGGCTAGACATTGGGTTAAAGAATTACATGAACAAGCTTCTAAAGATATAACAATTGCATTGGTCGGTAACAAGTTTGATCTTGTGGAAGATGACAATGAAGACGACAGCTTAAGAAAAGTATCTATCGAGGAAGGTCAGAAACTTGCTGAAGAGGAAGGATTATTATTTTTCGAAACTTCTGCCAAAACCTCTTATAATGTCAATGAAGTGTTTGTAGGAATTGGATCCAAAATTCCTGACACTTCGTCTCCACAATCAGATTCTCAGAATAATGAAGCAGGAAGAATCGATTTATCTACAAATACCGCCACGACCCAGCAGTCAAGTACATGTTGTTAAGAATGAACTATGATATTTTATTTGATTTGATTTGCCTCATATATATAAATCTGGTGTATGTATGTACAGTTTTTTAAATAGGGAGAGATGATTATACACTTTAAATGCGGAACTTGTAAAAATGACCAAATGTTAAATTTCTCAATTTGATAAATGCCTTTGACATTAAAAGTAGCTTACATTCCTGAACACTTTTCCACGCCCTTGTTTTTAGCCAAGGAACAAGGTTATTATAAGGATTTGGATGTTCAATTTGTTCCTGTAATTGAGGGAAGTGGAAGACTTATCAAATTGTTGAATGAAGGTGAAGTGGATTTGGCCATTGGATTGACTGAAGCATTTGTCAGTGATATTGCCAAGGGAAATGAAGTCTATAAGTTGATTGATACATATGTAGAGTCACCATTGTGTTGGGCTGTAAGCAGTGGTTTTGACAGATCAGATGTCAATCATTTATCCGATTTACAAGGTAAAAAAATTGGAGTGTCAAGAATTGGTTCTGGTTCATACATCATGAGTTTCGTACTCGGATTACAAGAGAAATTCAACAGTCCGTTCTTCTCTGAACATCCAATTTTATCAAACTTCAAGAACTTGAGAGACTCTGTAAACTTGAAGTTCAAGGCAAATGATGAATTACCAAACAGTGATGCATTCATGTGGGAACATTTCACCTCTAAAAAATACTACGACAATAAAGAAATCAAGAAAATTGGTGAAATATACACTCCTTGGCCTTCTTGGGTAATCAATTGCAATTCGAAATTATTAAATTCCAACGAACCAGAAATCAAACAGTTCTTAGCTGCAGTGAATAAGGGGATTAAATATTTCTGGGACAATCAAGACGAAGCCACCACTCACATTTCAACTCACTTAGATTATAGTAAGGAGGATGCCGAAAAGTGGATTGAAACTGTCAAGTTCAATACTGATTTAGGTGTCAAACCTATTGATTGGGAGAAGGTGGTGGATAATACTGCTAAAGTATTACATACCGCTGGAGTGTTGACCGATGACACAAAAGTGACCTCCTCAAGACTTGAAACTGGTGTCATTAGAAGACTCTAATATAGACAAATATATAATCAAGACTCTTAAAATATTGTAGACGATTTTTCAAGTCGTGTCCACTCAAAAGAGAATAAACGGGAAATAGACCTAATGCGATAAAGATGAGGTCGGAGATCAAGAGATTTCTCATTTAGTGAATTTTCCATTTGTGGTGAGAAAGATGAATAAGCCATTCTGGAGTGAAGTCAATAGAAGTACCGCATTAGAAGGTTTTGGAAAAATCAATAAACTTGAGTTCGAAAGAATAAACAAGTTTCTTAGGTCTCCTGAGCGAAATAGCAATTGGACTGCAAATCTGGCTTTCAGTGACAGAAATCTTTATCGTAACCGATATTCCAATGTATTCCCTTGGGACAAAAATAGAGTATGCTTGCCAGTGATGGGTTCTTGGGCACTGGACTATATCAATGCATCTTACATTAATTTACCTAATTGTTCTACCTACATCGCTTCCCAAGGTCCTCTCCAAGACACTGCTCATCATTTTTGGGCAATGTGTTTTAATGAAGCACTCCAGAAAAAAGAGGATACAATCTTGATTGTCATGGTAACCCCGTTAATAGAAGATAATAGGCCGAAGTGTTTTAAGTACTGGCCCGACTCAATTGATCCTGTGACGGATTATTCTGATGAGATTAAGAAGGATGATCTCAAGTTGCCCAACGGCTTGATTGTTGAATATGAAGACCATTGGGATTATGAGGAATATACGATGTCTCAATTCAAACTTCTGTCAGGAGACCAGAGCAAGACCGTGATACATTACTATTACCATAATTGGTCGGATGCCAGAGTGCCTCCTAAACCTGATTCGTTGGTGAAATTACTGGAGGAAATCAACAATCATAAAACAAAACACCACATCCTGACTCCCATAATCCACTGCTCCGCTGGTGTAGGCAGAACCGGCACATTCATTGCAATGGATTATTTTCTCACTAACCCATCAATCCTACAAGAAGGGACTGCCACTGATCCAATTTATGAGGTCTTTGAGAGTATGAGAGATGATAGGGTGATGATGGTTCAAACCACCCACCAATACTTATTCCTTTATGAATTTTTCCGTCGAAAGATGGGATTCGTCTAATAGCTGCACGTAATACTTAATAAACATCGATTTACGAGATTGCCGCATTTTTGCAGCATTTTACAATACCTCTCAAGCAAACGATGCCATTTCAAATTAACACACCACCATTAGGTACAGAAGTCTATACCAAATTCATAGAGGATTCTGATAGCGACGAAGAAAGAAATATTGAGGCTCAATTCCATGACGATATTAACCACGTACTTCATAATTGTCGTAAGTTTAATGTGGCATTTAATACAGGTAGTAAAGATAAATCATGGCCCATAAATACCCCATTAGATAAGAAATCCCTATGTGTGGAGGTACCAACTAGAGCATTGCGGGAATGCATCAAAAATATTAACCTCTTAAAGCTAGTATCCATAAGTAACACGTATGACAGTGACACGTTCTTTGTGTGCCACAAAAATGGGTTTGCTTCCTGGAAGGTTGAAATCCAAGGAATAAGTGATGATATTATGGTTTTCGGTCAAGAGTGCTTTTCAAGTATTTTGGATCTTCAGGATTTCGTCTGTGTGACCGCCAGTAATACCCAATTGTCTTTTTATCAAAAGTTTGGTTTGGTGGATTTTCAACATGCTCCTGCCATGGTGGGTGATAGCATGTATCGTGTGAAGTTGAATTTGGATAAGGAAAACTTCACAGGGTTAATAAAGAACATGATAGAAATCCAAAGTAGTACAAAACTGATTCCAAAAAAAAGATCGAGTGCCAATATACTTGGATCATTGAATAATCTTAGTGTTAATGACAGCCCCTCAAAAGAGAAAACACCGGATGTTTCCGGCAAAGAACAGATGGAAATTTCCCTCAATTTGACAAAACCAGAAGTTGGCTTCATCTTGGGTAGAAATGGAGAGAGAATTACTTCAATCAGAAATGAATCAAAATGTAAAATCTGTATCTTGCCGATTGCACAAGAGCTCGGTTTATTGGCAAACAGGAAGACCCCTCAAACCATAAAATTAACAGGAACCCCTGAAAGTGTTGAAGCTGCCCTTCAAATGATATCTTCCAATCTCGAGTTATTCAAAACAAATCTGTCGAAATTTTTATAATTTGTTTAGCGTGTATACCAAAAGTTTGCAACCAATTTTCCCAAAAGGGGTTTTCTCACTTTTAATTATCCTCTTCGTTTATGCTGCAAAGAACAAAAACTCCTCCAAAATTTAGCAGATGAGATCCGGGTAATTGAGACCAAAAAAAATTTTCAGGTAACAAAAGAAGAGATGAAAAATCTGAAAATTTTTTTTTACATCAAGTTTCATTTTTTACTTCCCAAGCTAAAAAAGAATATATATATTAAAAATGGCTGACGGTGTTTTCCAAGGTGCTATTGGTATTGATTTGGGTACCACTTACTCCTGTGTTGCTACTTATGATTCCGCTGTTGAAATCATTGCCAACGAACAAGGTAACAGAGTTACTCCTTCCTTCGTTGCTTTCACTGAAGAAGAAAGATTAATTGGTGATGCCGCCAAGAATCAAGCTGCCTTAAACCCAAAGAACACTGTTTTCGATGCTAAGCGTTTAATTGGTAGAGCCTTCGATGACGAATCCGTTCAAAAGGATATCAAATCTTGGCCATTTACCGTCAACAACGATGCTGGTAACCCAGTTATTGAAGTTGACTACTTAGGTGAAAAGAAGACCTTTTCTCCACAAGAAATCTCTTCCATGGTCTTGACCAAGATGAAGGAAATTGCTGAAGCTAAAATCGGTAAGAAGGTTGAAAAGGCCGTTGTTACCGTTCCAGCTTATTTCAATGACGCTCAAAGACAAGCTACCAAGGATGCCGGTGCCATTTCTGGTTTAAACGTCTTGAGAATCATTAACGAACCAACTGCTGCTGCTATTGCTTACGGTTTAGGTGCTGGTAAGTCTGAAAAGGAAAGACATGTTTTGATTTTCGATTTAGGTGGTGGTACTTTCGATGTCTCTTTATTGAACATTACTGGTGGTGTTTTCACCGTCAAGGCTACTGCTGGTGATACTCACTTGGGTGGTCAAGATTTCGATACTAACTTGTTGGAACACTTCAAGAAGGAATTCCAAAAGAAGACTGGTTTAGATATCTCCGGTGACTCCAGAGCTTTAAGAAGATTGAGAACTGCTTGTGAAAGAGCTAAGAGAACCTTATCTTCTGTTACTCAAACCACCGTTGAAGTCGACTCTTTGTTCGATGGTGAAGATTTCTCCGCTAACATCACCAGAGCTAGATTCGAAGACATCAACTCTGCTTTGTTCAAGTCTACTTTAGACCCAGTTGAACAAGTCATGAAGGATGCTAAGATCTCCAAATCTAAGGTTGACGAAGTTGTCTTAGTTGGTGGTTCTACCAGAATTCCAAAGGTCCAAAAATTATTGTCTGACTTCTTCGAAGGTAAGCAATTAGAAAAATCTATTAACCCAGATGAAGCTGTTGCTTACGGTGCTGCCGTTCAAGGTGCTATCTTAACCGGTCAAAACACCTCCGAAGACTCCAAGGACTTATTGTTATTGGATGTTATCCCATTATCTTTGGGTGTTGCTATGCAAGGTAACGTTTTCGCTCCAGTTGTCCCAAGAAACACCACTGTTCCAACCATCAAGAGAAGAACTTTCACCACTGTTGCTGACCACCAAACCACTGTTCAATTCCCAGTCTACCAAGGTGAAAGAGTTAACTGTACCGAAAACACTTTATTAGGTGAATTCGACTTGAAGAACATCCCACCAATGGCTGCTGGTGAACCAGTCTTAGAATCTATTTTCGAAGTTGACGCCAACGGTATCTTGAAGGTTACTGCCGTCGAAAAGTCCACCGGTAGATCTGCTAACATCACCATCTCCAACTCTATTGGTAGATTATCTTCTGAAGAAATCGAAAAGATGATTGAAGATGCTGAAAAATTCAAATCTTCCGATGATGCTTTCGCCAAGAGACACGAACAAAAACAAAAATTAGAAGCTTACGTTGCCTCTGTTGAATCTACCGTTACCGACCCAGTCTTATCCGCTAAGATGAAGAAGTCTGCTAAGGACAAGATTGAAGCTGCCTTATCTGAAGCTTTAGCTGCTTTAGAAATTGAAGATTCTTCCACTGATGACTACAGAAAGGCTGAATTGACTTTGAAGAGAGCTGTTACCAAGGGTATGTCCACTCGTTAAGAGTCCTTGAATATTACAGTCTAGCGTCATATTCTCGTTGTTTATATTAAAGGTAATAGTAAAATAAAAAAATGTTAATATACACAGATATATATTTAAATGGATTTCTTCTGCATTTGTCTATAAAAATTAACGATTAATCGTCTTCTAGTATATAATTTCCAAGTTTATCCATCTTAAGTTGTTTAGTACCTTTTGTAAGTGCATCTACAATCTTTTCGTTTTCTTCTTTTGTCTTTGCTTCAAGATCTTCTCTCTCTTCCTCTTGGTCGAAATCTTCCAATTCATCTGAGTCATAATCATCGTAATCGTCGTATTCCTCACTTGAGTCCTCTTCTTCGTTATCTTGATTTTCATTCTCTGAACCTTCGTCATCTATAGTTACTTCACGCATACCTTGCACAGCAGCTTCCAAATCCCTAGCTTCTTTCTTAGTCTTCTTGACATAACCGGATGCTTCAACTTCAACATCAAGATCTTTGATTCTTTGAACATCTCGCTTAAATTTTGGATATGCATATTTATAACCACCTCCATAACCTTCAGTATCAAACATGGTATTATCGTCTTCGGGAGTGTATCTGAATTTCTTTTCAAAGAATGCTCGTATGCCTTCGACATCTCTTTTGAAATAAGCTTCAGCATCAGGATGCTTAGTGGAAACACATTGAGGGAAATCAATAACGACAAAATCACGGCCATGTTTCTTTGCATCCTCTTCTCTGAAAACAATAATATTGAATTCATTGAAGTCACAATGAATTAATCCGTGGTTTGCAAGTTTTACAATGAAACCCATTAAATCTGAGTATAACTTCTTATAATTGCTGTGCTTTCTCAAACTTTTCATGGTTATACCATCTATCCATTCCATAAGGACAGTATGTCTTGAGCAATCATATGGTTCAGGAACCATAAAATTATTGTCATATAATACTTTCATGAATTCGTATTCTTTATTAGCAGCTAATCTAGACAAGTACATCCAACTTGAAGTTTGTCTCCTTTGTAAATAGTCACGATTGTTTTTAACAGTCTTAAACGAAGTTCTCCCCAATCTATGGATTTTAAGCACTCTTTGTGCTCCAGTTTTATCACTAACAGAGTAGATATCTGATTCCTTACCCACACCAATGACACTACCAACAGAATAAAGGGAGTCTCTGCTCAACAATGTGTTCAAAGCAAGATAGTCATAACCGGTATGCATGATTCTGAAACCATCATACTTTGCATTTCTTAATCTTGCGATCAATTTGAGTTTGGCCAAATCTCCAATAGCTCTATTAGTAGCAGCAGGATTTTTCAACCCACCGATATTATGTATCATTTGGGTCGGCACAAGTTCATGATTTCTTGACCCGAGTTCAACAGCCTGTAACACACGGAAGTCATCCGCGGTCAAGTATCTCATACGACTGGTATCCAACTTCATGTTAATTTATTTAATAGATGCAAATCAATCCGATGAGATAAAGCTCGAAAAAAATCTAAAGTGGTTGCGAATAAAAAATTATAGATTGATGGTGAGGCCCTTCCAGAGGTATAATAGGTATAATAGAAAAAGTAAACGAAGGGTCTATTTGGGTAAGAAAAGCAAAAGCTTTGCATCTTCAGTATCACGCAATTCTAATTCTACTGATCAATGGGAGTTTTCGGACCTGAGGAAAATTGGAGGTGGTGCATTTCACGATACTCTGTCAATCGCATACTATCCATGGGTCGAAAAGCATCCATGTTTTCAAGACACCTTCAATAAGCCAAAAGGAAAATCTGGGAGGATTCCTTCCTTGCAAAATTTGTGTTCCCGAGTGATAACTCAGAATGCAGATAATTTACACAGCTCAATGCTTAGCAGCATGTCCAGTAATTTACTTAAACTCATATGGAACCATATCCTAGTCTGCCACAATGATAGTTTTAAGGTATTTGTGACATTTGCAACATTGTTACAGAATCTGGAATCATTTAGATGCCACTCTCCCACCATACGCTCAGCAGATAGAACAATGAATAGAAGAAATGTGCTTCTTCAAGACTGCTTGATACCCCATAATAAGAACCATCGCATTGAGAACCTTTTCAGGAATATTCGAATATCTTTCATGGTACAGTTGATGAATAGTTTAAAATTCCAAAACAGCATTTTCCTAGATTTTTCAGAGACTCCTGAACTTCTTGGACGTGAGGATTATATTCAGATCTATAAGATCAAGACTTTGGTGGGACTTGACTTTTCGAATGGAGTTGAGATTGATGATTCGATCTTGGGGTATTTATATTCAGCTATAAGAGACGGGGACCTACCGAATCTAAGAGTATTAAGGTTAGAAAACTGTACGAAAGTCACCAAAGCTGGGATTGAAGCGTTACTCAAACTTGCACCCTCGAAGTCCAATTCATTGTCTCTAATTATTTGCGATAAGCTATTCACATCCAACTTCCACCAGGCTCTAATGACCAAAGCAAAAAATACAGAAGGACACCAACTAGCAGGAACTTATTGGTCCTTATATTCCCATGATTGGGAGAAGGGTAAAATGTTATTGAAGTTTCCCATCACCTTTCAGTACCACATCATATGCGAAAGCTTCTCCGATAAGCTACCAAATTTGAACAAGGATCCTAATGAGGTTCTATTGGACGTGATGTTTCATGACATGGACTTTGAGAAAGAAGAACCTTACTATATGTTGGAGCAATTTGCTCAGAATAGAAGTAGGGCGAGGCACAGAGTATCTTCTAAAATCTGTTGTCTCATGGTAGATAAGAACCAGGAGTTCCAGGAGACCAAGCTGGTAGAGATAACAGAACCGAAGGAGAATGAGAGTATTTTCCAGGTGAAGTCCAAGAATCCTAGAAATGCAAAGAAGAGGGTTGCCCCAAGAAAACTAAAATACGATTTGAACGATTATCTCATGTAGAAATGTACATTATTCACGGCAAAATTGCCTACTGAACTATTTAGGGTTTTTAAGCAAACTGAGGAGGTCATTTGCAGCTGTACTCTTAGGAGGAGGACTCTGAATGGGTGCAGGTGATGCCAGGTTACTGTTTTTGTCTCCAGGGCCTTTCAATAGACTTAAAAGACCATGTGCACTGCTTGTGTGCTCCCTTGGGGGAGGTGTAAAATTGGAGACATTCAGTGAACTTTCAGGGGAAAATGATTGAGGGGCTGGTTGCATATTAGAAGGTCTCTGGAGCATCGACAATAAGGCATTTCCTCCTTGATTCCTATCATTAGATGCTTCATGCTGAATGCTTTGCAACGACTCACCAGGTTTGAGTAACCTGAAGTTACCCTTTACTGGGCCATCATCTTGACGCTGATATTGTTCATAATCCATTGAAGGGATATTTCTTTCTATAGGATGAGGTAAGCTCTCACTGGCATCCTTGAAGGCCTCGATGTCTTCCTCCGATTGTCCACCAGCTGTGGAATCACTAGTGCCTTCTTGATAGTCTTGAGTTGTGGCCCTTATCTCATCATTCAAGGCATCGAAATCTTCAAAGTCTTCAAAGTCTTCAAAGTCCACGAATTCATCATCCACGCTAGCGTTATGAACATTCGACTTAGACTCATCCGGAGGATTCGATACATCAATTGGTGCTGAAGTTTCCGCTACCGGAATAGAATTCTTTTTATGTAGCAATCCAAGTAGGTCGGAAGAATGCTGGTGATTGATTTGTGGCTCTGGTGTCGTGACTTGTGGGGTGGATTTCTCGGACAGTTGAGGTTTCTTCAACATACCAAGTAATTCATTAGCAGGATTGATACCGGATGAGGGTTCTGATGACACATTCCTAGAGGTGGTGTCAGCTTCAGTGGCAATTTCAGTTGCAGATGCAGGCAATGGTATTTGAGAAGGTGTTGGAGGTTGGGATGGTCCTTTCAACAAATTCAACAAGCTGTTGGCTGGTGTCTGCGGTGAACTTGGAGATTCGGAGGATCCATTTTGACTTTTAGAGAAGTCGATAGCCTTGTCATCTTTTCTCAAAAGCTTCACCTTTCCAGGTCTAATGTTTTCATTGTATGGCTCTTGTAGAGACTTTTCCAACTCATTAGAAGTTAAACCACTCGATGTTGGTTTTGGCACTTTTTCAACAATCTCATCCTCAGTATCCCTTTTGAATAACTTCAACAACTCCTGAGCTTTATTCTTGTTTTTGGCCAAGTCTTCAGCTCTCTTTGCTTCTTCGGAAGGAGATTCCTTTGGCTTAGATCCACTGTTTAAAATAGACAACAATTCTTTTGGATTCATGAAGGATTTGGAAGGATTACCAAGGGATTCTGGAGAAGGAGTATTGATTGAATCTTCGACTTTAGGTGTTCTGGTCTGGTATCCCTTCAAAAATGGTAAACTATCAAATAAAGTACTTTTGGGTTCATCTATATTCAAGTCCATCAAGTGAGCATAAGGAGCAGCCATAGATTGTGGGATACTGACCGCAACTGGCTCAGACGTAATATTTTCAGTTTCAGTATCATTTTCAGTATCGGTGGCGTCAACAGGGTTAACATTAACACCCTGAAGAATATCGAGTAATTCTCTACCTGCGTCATTGTCGGCACCTTGAGCAAGTGGTAATGTTTCAGGAGATGGATCCTTACCAATACCCATTAATTCCTTCAATTTCAATTCAGCATCAAGCATGAGTTCGACTTCATTGATTCCACCTCTTTCTTTGTTAACCCAATTCATCATGGGTTTCATCATGGCCGGAAGAATGAAGTAACTGTTTGGAGTGTGTCTAACTTTCTTCTGTAAAGCTTTTACGTCGAACCATTCAATAGCAGCAATCTCATTTCTTGCCAATGGTTGAAAATTGTAGTCTTCGGGGACATCTTTTACAAGATAAATTTTATAGTTTTTACCTTTGATGGTTCTATCTATCACATCATTTTCGCTAATTAAATGTTTAGCATTGAATCCAGTCTCTTCTTCCACCTCTCTTACAGCACATTCCAAATCACCTTCATCTTTCGAAATCTTACCTCTGGGGAATGACCATGAATTTGATTCAAATCCCTTCACTAAAACTACTTTTGTTCGGTCTGAATTGAAAAGAGCAACCCCCCTAACAGGAATACTCGATTTGTACTTACCAAACTTTGATAATGCTTGAGATGCATCACCCCATTTCCAAATCAAAGGGCATTTTTCCAACATTTTAGTTGAAAAACCCTTCATTTTCATGGAAGGTAATCCAGGGTACATCTGACGAATGAAATCGGTATAAAACCATTGAGCTTCTTCGACGAGAAACAATACTCGTTCACTGGAGGACAAATCTTCATTGGGTGCATTTACTAGGAAACGTACGAGTAAATCTTCCAATACATGATCCAATGATTTACCCACAAATCCATCTCGTAATTGTATCGACATGTCTATAATCTTTTTTTATTATTTATGCTATTGTAAGTTTTAATGGATTTTATATATGATGCATGAATTGTGTATTCATTGAATCTGCGAAACCTTCAGTGCGAGCAGGTCTCAGAAATGAGCCGGGTAAATTGCACTGAGTGAAACCACCTCAAAGATGAACTTCATACGATTCAACTCAACAAAGACTCCAAGATTTCTTAAGACATTATCAGAGACCAGCAAGCCTCCATTAACTAAACCTGGAATCATCTCCAAGCCTTTTGGGCTTCCGGCCCCGATATTGATTAACCCAAAATCAAATAGCCAATTCTCTTTAAAGAATGAAATATTCAGTCCAGAGGCTAAAGAGGCAAGACAAATGCAATTAGATCATGATATCAAACATTCTCCATTCTACGAATCAAAATCCTTTACCAATACAAACGGGAAGATTTTCAACGCTCCAATATCATATTTCAAAGGAGATAAGTCATTATACTTCCCCAACTTGATTATAAAATCGCTTTCAGGGAACGAAACACAACTTCACGACATGTTTAAAGGAAAAGTCAGTTTGGTGAGGATATTTTCTACGGTATCAGGGGAACGGTGTACGGAGACATTTTTCAAGGAAAACAATCAGGATTATCTTAACAAAGACTATGATCAGTTTACTGAAAAGTTCCCTGGAAGTCAGATCATTGACCTCAATATACCAAGCGGATGGGCCAAAAGATTGATAGTAAACATTGTCAAAGGAGGAATTAAAAGATCCTTACCAAAGGAAAGACAAGACAATTACTTTGTCGTTCCAGAATCACTCTTCCTGTACTATATCAAGCAAGAATTGAACTGTGACAATAGTTGCTCAGGTTATATCTACTTGATTGATACAAATGGGAAAATAAGATGGGCAGCTTCTGGATATGCCGACGAAAAGGAGCAACAACTCCTTTGGAAGTGTCTTAAAGGAGTTTCTAAAGAACTCTCTTGATCTTGTACATATAAAATATAGACTATTATCACGTTATCGGGCCACTGCTCTCTGCGAGATGTGAATCCGGAGAAGTTTTCTTACACACCTAGGGATATAAATCTTTTGTAAGTACTCAAATCGGCTATCAGTAATGTAAATGATCAATTCCTAAGTTGGGAATGTTTCTGATCATCGGATAGCACTGGAGAAACCATCTGACTTAACTGATTGTGTTAACCTTTTACTACGACCCTTACTAAGGTCCATTTTATTCATACCTCTTGAAATATATAGTGCTCTACGTACCTTTATGATATATACCACTCCTTGTTACCGACCACAGAACTCCTATATAACCATTCCATATACGAGTCGACCTGGTTAGATCGCATAGGGCTGGAACCCTATTCAGGTTCCGCGAGTAAGACACAATTACCAAGATTCGCACGACCTTTTCTCATCAATACTACAGAAATTTTTCACAGATTTTTTTTTTCACCACAACTCCATTAACAATGTCTGCTCCAATCGACAAAAAAGAAGTTCAAGAACAAGAACAAATCCACAAAATCAGAATTACTTTGACCTCCACCAAGGTTAAGCAATTGGAAAAGGTTTCTGCTAACATCATCAGAAATGCTGAACAATCCCAAATTGTCAAGAAGGGTCCAGTTAGAATCCCAACCAAGGTCTTGAAGGTTACCACCAGAAAGTCTCCAAATGGTGAAGGTTCTAAGACCTGGGACACTTTTGAGATGAGAATCCACAAGAGAGTTATTGACTTACAAGCTCCAACCTCTATTGTCAAGAGAATCACTCAAATCACCATCGAACCTGGTGTGGATGTTGAAGTCACCATTGCTACTTAAATTAGTGACGGGGACTATTAGCTAATATACTTTGATGTTTCAAAGGTTTGAGTTTGTCAAGGTTTATGAAGCGTTTTATTGGTGTAAGATGTGTTTATGTGCTCTAGGTCAGATTGCTTGTACTCAGTACTTAACTGTATTGGGTCTTGTATTATAGGAGTTGTTATATTATGGCAATTGCTGACTATCAGGACTGAACACAGTTTATAACAATCTTTCATTCTCTACTCTTTTCATATATCTTTTAAAACATTTTATCTTTGCAATATATATCAAACCACTAACTATACTATTCTCTGATGATTTTCGTAACCTGTACATTGCGGTGCGACGTCGCAGCCATCATAATTTCACAACCCCTTGTAACTAACACTTGACTAGTCACTAAATTATCATGGTCTATGTTCTTTCCGTGAAGCCGAGGCTCTTGTATGTGGCCTCTAGACTGGTTTCAGGTAGTAGTAAGAGAATGGTGTCATCCACGGTTCCTCGAATGATCAAATCATCGAATATGGTGTCAAACGTGACAGCAAAAGCAAAGAACCAATCCAAAAATGGTAACAAACATTTGAAGAAAAAGAATGCTGCTTTGATCTCTGGTTTTATTATTGTCGGCTCTTATATTGCCTTTAATCAATCCAATTACTATAATTTGGATACTTTACCTTCTTCATCTGGTGGACCATTCAACCCTAAGTTATTCCCAAGAGCAACAGCTGCTCTTTCAGGTGCAAACACAACCACGGTTGAAGATGACAAGAATCTTTACTCCACCTCAAATTCATCCATAAGCCAGAATTTTAGTTTAGGTCATCAACAACATAAAGAAGGTGTTTTTGTATTGAATGAAGAACAGGTTAGTAAGAAATTGAGACAATATGAGGAGAGCTATTACGTTAATAGAGGTAAGGGTGTCACCAGATACGATGTTTGTCAATTGGCTTCCAATTCCCCAATTGAAGACGATAGATCGGAAGAGATTGTTCAAGTGCCAATTTTACAAGATAACAATATTAAAACTTCAACCGATTGGATGTTTTTTGGGGTTTTCGATGGTCATGGAGGATGGACCACCAGTAGTAAATTGAGAGACCAGTTGATCAGCCATGTCATTGCTGAGTTCGGTACAATCTTTAAACCAGCCAATGACGAGAACTTGAGATTCGTTCCAAATGGTGCTACTATAGATCAAGCTATCAAAAATGGTTTCTTGAAATTGGATCACGAAATTGTGAACAAGAATATGGAAAAGTTACTTAATGAGAATAATAAGTCAAATGCTGCCGAATTGTTGATGCCAGCATTATCTGGATCTTGTGCATTACTCTCATTTTATGATACCAATTCCCAGATGTTGAAGGTGGCCGTGACCGGAGATTCTAGAGCCATCCTTGGTTCCTTTAAAGATAATCATTGGACGGTCAGACAATTGAGTATCGATCAAACCGGTAGTAATCCAACTGAAGTTGCTAGAATCATTAGTGAACACCCCGATGAATCTAGCGTTGTTAAGAACGGGAGAGTATTGGGTACATTAGAACCAACTAGAGCTTTTGGTGATTGTAGATATAAGTTACCCGCAACTATTCAACAAAGGATATACAAACAATTCTTTGGCAAAACGTTACCTCACAATTTGAAATCCCCTCCTTATGTAACTGCTGAACCAGTGGTTACCACCACCAAGGTCAATCCTGATCAAAACGATTTCTTAGTCATGGCATCCGATGGATTGTACGAAATGTTATCAAATGAAGAAATTGTTGGATTGGTGGTCAAATGGATGGAAAAGGAAAAGATGATTAAACCAAAGCAATCTTTCTGGAATTACTTTGGCTCTAAAGAAAACAAATTACCTGAGGTGCAAGATATTACAAGCGATAAGACATCTAAAAAACCATTTAGAAAAACCCGTTCAAATAACAATTACCTTTTGGATGATTCAAATGTATCAACCCACTTGATTAGAAATGCGTTATCTAATGGAGGCTCCAGAGAGCAAACTCTGATGTTAATTTCAATTCCAAATCCGGTTTCAAGAAGATATAGAGATGATCTCACCGTGACAGTGGTATTCTTTGGTAAAGATGCTAAAGGAGAAAATGACTTTGGAAAGCTCGAGATAAACAAAGAAGCAACTGCTGGTGGCATTGATGCATCTAAGCCAAAACTTTAGATAACTCCCGTATATATATCCCTATCTTTTTTATATCATATTTGTGTACATAAAAGCTGTAACAAAATACTAAAATATCTTCGCACCTAGTGTCTATTTAGTGCATATACATCATGACCAATGCACAGATAATTTCCAATGAAAACAAGGAACCTTGGTATGAAAAGGAATTGTTAGAACCAGACAACGAACTTGTGTGGAATCTTTTGGATCTTGTTGATAAAAGTGACTCATATTCACAATTTGATAGATTTTATGATGAACTTTTCACATCTCCAGATCCAATTGGCAGGACTCTGTTCAGATTCAAAAGATCAGGAATTGATGGGAAAATTGACAGCTATAATGAAGTCACACGCTTGGGGGACCTCGATAATGCCACTGCCTCCAATTCTCTTTCCATCAATAGAAAGTTCTCATCCAAATCTGATTCATTGAAGGGTAAGACATCCTATTTACCATTCCAACCTGGTGGATTGATGGATAATTCTCGTCTTCAACAAAAAGATGAAACTGCATTTCTACATAAGGATGACAATGGGTTGTTTGATATCCCCCAAGGGTTTTCTAGGGGTCTTCAACTTCAAGATGATAACACAGATGTAGATGTTGTGGAACTTGATGAGCAGGATGTTTCAGATGGTGAAAATCACCAAAATATTGGAGAGGAGAAGATCGAAGAAATAGAAGTGGACAGTGGCGTAAAGGACAACTACAAAGAGAAGTCACGCTCCCTCCCGGTAGATACCAATGAGATCGACGGCCTTGTGTCTGTAGATTATTCGGCAATGAGAAGAGAAATTGTTAAAGAACGAGAGGTGAGAAAAGATTGGGCTCATGTGGTTGATTTGAACCATAAGATAGAAGATTTTGAAGAGATCGTTCCAAATATGGCTAGAACATGGCCTTTTAAGTTGGATATCTTCCAACAAGAAGCTGTTTACCATTTGGAACAAGGTGATTCTGTATTCGTGGCTGCCCATACTTCTGCTGGTAAGACTGTAGTCGCTGAGTATGCCATTGCTATGGCGCATAGAAACATGACCAAAGCTATTTATACCTCACCAATAAAGGCTCTTTCTAATCAAAAATTTAGAGATTTCAAGGAGACTTTCAAGGAAATTGATGTTGGGTTAATTACCGGTGACGTTCAAATCAATCCAGAAGCAAACTGTTTAATTATGACCACTGAGATTTTGAGGTCTATGTTGTATAGAGGTGCTGATCTTATCAGAGATGTGGAATTTATCATTTTTGATGAAGTGCATTATGTCAACGATATTGACAGAGGTGTCGTATGGGAAGAGGTTATTATTATGTTACCAGATCATGTGAAGTATATTTTACTTTCTGCTACCGTTCCTAATACCTTTGAGTTTGCCAATTGGGTAGGTAGGACCAAACAAAAAGATATATATGTAATATCCACCCCGAAAAGACCGGTTCCTCTCGAAATTTCCATTTGGGCAAAAAACAGTCTTTACAAAGTTATTGATTCTCAAAGAAAATTCAGTGAAATAGAGTTCAAGAAACACAAAGAGGCATTGGAAGGAGGAAAGACGAAACAACCCCCCAGCATTACCGAGACTCGTGGAAGCAGAGGTGGTCCAGGTGGCTCTGCCCGTGGAGGTAATCGTGGTAACCGTGGTGCTGGTGGTAACATAGGTGCCAGGAGAGGAAGAGGTGGAGGGCTGAGTGGTGGAGGAAGTGGAGGAGGCAGAAGCAATTTCAATAGAGATGGACCAAATAAGAACACTTGGAACCAGTTAGTCCAATATTTGAAGGGAAATACTCTATTACCGGCAGTTATCTTTGTCTTCTCCAAGAAAAGATGTGAAGAATACGCTGACACGTTGAGTAATACAGACTTTTGTTCCGCAAAGGAGAAATCAGAGATCCATATGTTCATTGATAGAGCAGTTTCAAGGTTGAAGAAGGAAGACCGGGAATTACCACAGATTTTGAAAATCAGAGACATGTTGAGTAGAGGTATCGCTGTTCATCATGGAGGTTTATTACCGATTGTCAAGGAAGTGATTGAAATTTTATTTGCCAAAACCCTTGTTAAAGTCTTATTTGCAACTGAAACATTTGCTATGGGATTGAATCTTCCAACCAGGACCGTCGTCTTTAATCAGCTCAGAAAGCATGATGGTGTAAATTTCAGAAATCTTTTACCAGGTGAGTTCACCCAAATGAGTGGTCGTGCTGGTAGAAGAGGGCTCGATGCAACCGGTACCGTAATTGTAATGTCATATAATCATCCACTCCAAATGGGTGATTTCAAGGAAGTGACTTTGGGAACACCCACCAAGTTGATTTCACAATTCAGATTAACTTACAATATGATATTAAATCTTCTCAGGATCGAAGCATTGAAAGTTGAAGAAATGATTAAGCATTCCTTTAGTGAAAACAGCACTCAAACATTATTACCAGAACATAAACGCAGGGTCGAGTCGCTTGAGGAGGAACTTTCTACGATGAAAATAACCGAATGCTCGAAATGTGGATTAAAAGACATGGAAACATTATATGACAACATGATTAAGTATGAAACTTCGTGGGGAAAACTTGCAGAAGCAGCCAATAAACTGCCTCTTGCTCAAAATTCAGTATTCAACGTTGGCCGACTTATATGTTACAGAAATAAGGACCGTACTCTCAAGATAGGTATTTTGATTAGATCAAATAATGCCTCGGGAGATCTCCTTGTTCTTACCTTTGATCATGGAAAAGAATATGAGATGAATGCTAAACTCCTTAAACTCCCCTACATTCCAATTATTTCATACTTGAAAAATTTCAAACCAATCACATTAGCTGGTACCTTGAAGGTTGAAACAGTAGACATATCGAGTCTTTGCTTCGTGTCCAGATACAGATTCAACAGCAGAATGGGGTCCATCCTCAATAATGATCCAACAGCTATCTCTGACGCCAAAGAAGAGATACGGATGATTGTGAAGTTCTTCAAGAAATGGGACCCAGTTCGATTGGCTCAGACCACAGATCTCTCGTTGCATGAAGTTATAGGGGAACAGAAGAAGTTAATAACTGAAATCAGGGAAAGTGTGTCATTGGTCTGTCCAAATTTCCAGCAACATTACATTGAATTTGACAAGAGAGAGTCGATCAAGAATGAAATCAGCTCCATTCAAACTTTGATTTCAGATGAGAATTTAGAGTTACTTCCTGATTATGGACAAAGATTGGAAATTCTTCAGTATCTTGATTTTATTGATGCTCAGCATAATGTGATGTTAAAGGGAAGAGTCGCCTGTGAAGTCAACTCGGGTTGGGAATTGATTATCACTGAATTGATTCTTGATAATTTCTTGGGAGACTTTGAACCAGAAGAGATTGTGGCATTACTTTCATGCTTCGTTTACGAAGGTAGAACCAATGATGAAGAAGCCCCACCAATCACTCCAAGATTAGACAGGGGTAAGAATAAAATTTTGAAAATCGTTGATGAAGTTATAAACGTTTACGTTGCCCATAAAGTATTATTAACGGCAGAGGAAGAGGAATTCACTACAAGAAAGAGATTTGCCTTGATGAATACAGTGTATGAGTGGGCAAGAGGCATGACATTTAATGAGATCATGATGATGAGTGTTGAGGCAGAAGGCACAATTGTTAGAGTTATTACTAGATTGGATGAAATTTGTCGTGAAGTCAAGAACGCTGCATTGATCATTGGTGATTCCACTTTGCATTCTAAGATGACCCAAGCTCAAGAAAAGATTAAAAGAGATATTGTTTTCTGTGGATCACTCTACTTGTAGTTAGATATAGCATGCATTTATAAATATAATTTCGTAACAGTAGACTATCATTACAACGCAGTTGAAATCATTTATCCTCAAACGATTGAGTGATTATGTCAATAATACCATCTTCACCGTTAAATATCTTCGGTACTAGAAACTGTTCAACCGCCACTTCTCTCCCATACTTAATGGTGATCACTCCAATCATTGTAAAAAAACTTCCAATGGCAGTATCTTGTTTAATTTTCTCCTGTTCTGCCATTCTATCATTATAGTCAAACATCTTAAATTTACTTCCACCCTTGTAGACAATCAATGAATCGTAAAGTGAAGAGTTTTTCATGAATTGGGGAATAATCGTTTCATCGTCAATATGACTTGAAATATCTTCAAGTTCAGCTGATGGGGTCGATAAATACTGATGATCAGCAAATACCAATAATAAATTCCTCGTGAGATTATATACATGTTCGCCAATTTGACGAAGTTTAGAGCTCTCATAGATGATTTTTTCCCCTGTACCTTCGGCCTCTTCCTGATATACACAAGCATCGGATAATCCCGCTAGAATAATAACGGCTTCCTTGGGCAGAACCTTCAATTCATTCCCAAGAAATTGATTGACCTTCTCGACTCTCGGAACCAAAGCTGATACCAAAACAGGGGATTCAGACTCAAGAATAGAACGAATTCCCCATTGTCTATTTCTTCGAGAAAGTCTCATTTCACTCATCTTATGATCTAAGATAGATCTTGGATAAATAGGTGCTGGTGATTTGGACTCGATAGCATTCTGTTCTTCAAACATATCTCGGGACAGAATTAAAGTCCCGTAAAAGCCACTACTGGTAGAGTTATATCGTAGGAACAGTAACCATCGTATTTGTGAAGGTGTGAAGGAGCTAGGGCGTATTACTCCTCGTAGCATATTAAATCAGTTGTATTGAAGCAATGCGATGAGCGCGATAATAATTATTTAGATAAAGTGATGAGCTCTAAGAGTAGTAGTAAGAAGAAGAGTTCGTCATCCAACCCAACTTCAGGTGATGTGGTTCCGAAAAAATTGAAGCTTCCGAAAGCTTATATTGTCAGACCCGCTGCAAATTCGACATCAAAATCCACCGTGAAGGTGTACATTCATTCTGACATCTTAGAAGCTTTAGAGTTAAAGACCTCAGATATTATAATTATCACCAAAAGTGACTCCCCCGACCCTGGAGTTCTTGCCACTATATATGAAGATGATAATATTGTCGATAATAATATTATCAAAATATCTGATAACCTTCGACATTTAGCAGGGCTTTTGCTTGGTGATAGAGTCCAATTCCAGAAGTATTTGAGACAACCAGCATTTAGTGATAAAGTGCTAGTTCATGTCAATGGTGAAATTCCTCCAACTTCAAGCTTAAAAAAGATTGAAAAGATATTTCTGGATGTAGGACTCATTGCTCCTGGCTTGGAGTTTCAAGATATAGAAATCGAAGAGACCAAGGTTAATGTAAGAATCATTGATATTGTCAATAACTCAATTGAGGATTCCTTACAAAAGTTGTCCCTCCTGGAAGATCAAGAAGTCTCAAATCTAGTGACTCCATTTCATTTATTCTCGAAGGGCTCCAGTGTGGTGGAACAAACTGAATCCTGTGAAATAGATATTACTAAATATCCTCAGGTTCACAAGACCATAGCATTTGATCAAGTGGGAGGTTTACAAAAGCAAATAGCTCTCTTACAATCCACGATTGAAGTACCATTGCACAACCCCCAATTATTTTCAGATTTTGGTATATCTCCACCTAGAGGTATTCTTCTTCATGGCCCACCTGGGACTGGTAAGACGCTTTTACTTAAATGTGTGGCCCAGAATATCAATGCCCACGTTTTGTCAGTAAATGGGCCTTCCATTGTTTCAAAGTATCTAGGAGAAACCGAGAATGCTATCAGAGAGATATTTTTAGAGGCAAGAAAGTATCAACCATCTATCATTTTTATGGATGAAGTGGACTCATTAGTACCAAGTAGAACTTCAGATGATAGTGGAGAAACCGAAAGTCGAGTGGTTGCTACTTTATTAACCATGATGGATGGGATGAATGACAACGGTCGTGTAGTAGTGGTGGGAGCCACAAATAGACCCAACTCGATTGACTCAGCTCTCAGGAGACCTGGTAGATTTGATCAGGAGGTAGAGATAGGTATACCCGATGTGGAGGATAGATTTGATATTCTCAACAAATTAGTGGGTAAGATGAATAGTGCTAAATATGAATTATCCCAAGAAGATATTAAAGCTGTGTCATCCAAGACTCACGGTTATGTGGGGGCAGATTTATCTGCTTTGTGCAGAGAGTCAGTCATGAAAGCTATCAATAGAGGTTTGAAACAGAATATCCCACAATCACACATCAAATTAACATTATCGGACATGCTATCTTCATTGGCTGACATAAGACCTTCTGCTATGAGAGAAATTTTCTTGGAAATGCCTAAAGTCTATTGGTCAGACATTGGAGGACAACATGAACTCAAGCAAAAGTTGGTTGAAGTGGTTCAACTCCCATTGCAAGCCTCTGAGGCTTTCAATAATTTAGGAGTTCTGGCTCCTAAAGGTGTATTACTTTATGGACCACCGGGATGTTCCAAAACATTAACAGCTAAGGCATTGGCAACTGAATCAGGGTTAAACTTTTTGGCTGTAAAAGGCCCTGAAATTTTTAACAAGTATGTTGGTGAATCTGAAAGAGCTATTAGAGAGATATTTAGGAAGGCAAGAGCTGCATCACCTTCCATTATATTTTTCGATGAGATCGATGCTATATCAGGCGATAGAGAAGATGCCAATACCAGTGCTGCTCAACAAGTATTAACTTCATTGTTAAACGAAATTGATGGTGTAGAGGAATTGAAAGGTGTGGTAATTGTGGGGGCCACGAATAGGCCAACTGAAATCGACCCAGCATTGTTAAGACCTGGTAGATTGGATAGACATATTTATGTTGGACCTCCTGATTACGACGCAAGAATCGAGATACTCAAGAAATGCAGTAAGAAATTTAACTTAAGTGGTAATGTGAGCTTGGATGAGTTGGCTAAGAAGACTGAGGGTTGTTCTGGTGCCGAAGTGACCCTCTTATGCCAAGAGGCTGGATTGGCTGCAATTATGGAGAATGTCAATGCTAGCACCGTAACCAATGCACATTTTGAACATGCTTTGAAGGGAATATCAAGAGGTATAACCCCCGATATGCTAGATTATTATCATCAATTTGCAAAGAGATCTGGATTAAGTGTATAATATTTGCAGACATATAAACAGGGTAACAAAACTTAAATTACTGTTGCTTACAACCTTCCTCTAAATCTTTTTCGAAATCTTTAGGCAAATCTTTCTCAGAGAATCCCAAACCATCAGCACCGGTGCCGGGAGCTCCTAGACCACCGAATCCGGGGAAATCCCCAGAGTCCCCAACAAGATCAGAAGGTGGTTGTCCCAATTCTTGTAAGGATTCCAAGAGAGTATTGACTTTGTCCCTTTGCTCTTGATCATCGTCGTTGAAATTGTCACTTTCGAAAATCTCAAGAATTTGATTAGTTATTTCATATTGTTGAGTGTAGTTCTTGTGTTCTTCATCGGAGATACTTCCTTTCTTTTCCTTCAAATAATCAGGAAATTTGGTGTTTAAATCTTTAATAGGCTCGTACAATACCTCTTTTGATGATAATTGTTCCAACATATCGACTAACAACTTGGACATATCCATATCACCCTCACCACCCCCAAGACCTGACAAAAGCTGGGTTAACATATCTTCTGGATTGGAGCCAGACTGATCATTCTTTATTTGTTCATCAATGTTCTTACCAGAATTCTTCAATCTTGCCATGGTATCTTTCATGATATTATCAAAATCTTTGGGATCTTTTGGTGCTTCTTTATTATCTTCTTCAAAATTCTTTACCAATTGTTCGAACTGCTCCTTGGTTTCAGGATCTTGAATATTTAAGTCTTTTATCAAGTCCTCTAAATTTCCCTTGAATTCTTCATTAATTGGCTCGGTTGGTTTGTCTTTCTTACTAGCGGTTTCTTCGTCATTAACAGCAGAACCTGGAGGCTTACTTAACACTTCACCTGCGAAGTCATCCAAAAGATCGTCAAGATCATCTAGATCATCCTCCGCTGTATCTTGGGTTTTAGTTGGTATTTTGCTTTCTTCCTTCGACATGATAAATGAATATGAAAGTGCAAGTGCGAAGTTGTGGGGCACATATGAACTTGAAGGTGAGAGAGACAATGATGTTAGTGTATAGAAGTAGAAAAAGGAGAGACGGTATACTATTGTCCAATAGAGTGGGGGTAGAGTTGAATACTATAAGATAAATGCTACACAAAGACTAGAGATGGGGAATTTCAGGTAGACCAGTTTATCCTGTCAGGTTCTATGTGGGAATCTTTCTGATTCGCACATTGAAAATTATCAGCTTTATAGTGGTGATGTCGTTAATTAAAACTCGGTTACAGGAAGAAAGAAAACTCTGGAGAAAAGATCATCCTTTCGGCTTCTTCGCCAAGCCAGAAAAGGCTAGTGATGGCTCATTAGACTTGACGGTTTGGAAAGCCGGTATACCTGGTAAACCAAACACCCTTTGGGCAGGTGGTACTTTTCCTATTACAATTACATTTCCAGATGAATATCCATCTAAACCTCCAAAAGTCAAATTTCCTTCAGGGTTCTATCATCCCAATGTGTATCCCAGTGGAACCATTTGTTTGTCCATCTTGAATGAGGAACAAGACTGGAGACCCGCTATCACCGTGAAGCAAATCGTTCTAGGCATTCAAGAATTACTTGATTCACCAAACCCGAATTCCCCAGCTCAAGAGCCGGCATGGAGGGCATTCTCCAAAGATAAGGTTACTTACGAAAAACGTGTTAGAGACCAGGCCAAAGCTTACGCTGATTATCAATTTAAGTAAACCACCATAATTCTTGAATTGCATATAGACCATTTGTAAATTATTGTAATTTCATGTAAGATTATTATATTCAATATATATATATATATATAATATATATATGATATACTTAAATATGCCTGTGTACTGAATAGACTTACCTCGTTAATTCCTCATTTAGCTTCCTCACCTTTGAGTAAATCTCTACTTTTTGAAAAGTTGGCGGTATCACTTTCACCTAACTGAGATGTACCTCTTTCTTTATAAGTACTCACAGCTGGAATGTCAGCCTTCATCCTACTCACAATGGTAGAATAAGCCCTTGGCTCTAACTTGATTAATGTGTGTAATGGGATGGACATCCAAGGACTTTCTTCCTGTGGAACATTCATGAAATAAGCATAGATACATCTTAAGACAGCTTGATGGGTTATGATTAATATATTTTCTTGTCTCTCTAATTCCATGATGATTGGTTCCAAACGAATAACAATATCCCTATAAGACTCACCTCCTCTATACCGATATTCATATTTATTGTCGTCACGGGCTTTGAAATCTTCGGGGAATTCTTGTTCAATTTGCTCATATGTCATTCCATCACATTCTCCAGCATCTAATTCATCCAATGCTTTCCATTGAAGCTTTTTCTTATATGGTAAAAACGAAGCTGTCTGTTGAGTTCTCTTCAACGTCGATGTCCACACGGTTAAATTAGTATTTTCATTCTCAGGTCCCAAAGACTTTAATACTATTTCAGGCAACTTCTTGGCATATTTCCAACCTCTCTCAGAAAGATTGGCATCACCACCAATTTGACCACTCAAGTTATACTCTGATTCACCATGTCTGGATAGATAAATGCTTCTTGGTTTGATATGTAAATTCATCACATAGTACACGATTCTGGATTCCAAGTAGCTTTCAATACGATTTAATATCACATGGCTACTGACATTAATCAATTTGATGAAACTCAAGTTTTGATCCGCCTTGTCATCCAAAGTTTCATATACATCCTTGTAATATTCGATTCTTTGTTTGAAATCGGCCAATGCAAATTCCTCATCCTTATCGGCATAATCTGGGGAGGTAGTCTTGACATCCAAGATATTTTGGCGGATCAATTCTTCGTCATCACACCAACTTTCCAAGAATAATGGCTCGATGTAATTCTCCCTACAAATTCTCAAGATTTGCTCTCTTCTTTCTCTCGTGCTATTGGTAGCATCCAATATACCAACGACTCCATTTTCATCCAGGAACCAGTTCATCATTTCCTTGATTGCCAATTGGACAGCTTCAAGACGATATTTGATACCTTCTTCATTGTTTGGAGAGAAAAAACTGGCATCCTTATCAGCACCTGTTCCAGAAGCTAACTGTCTTCTATAACCACCAACATTGAAGCATTTACATTTGATTGATAACCATGATAAATATCTGACAATTTTCTGAGCAATCAATGATTTACCTCTTGCGGGCAATCCAACCATGACAACACATACCCTGACATTCTCCACATGGGAGATAGAATATACTGGCATTATCTACAAAAGTTATCAAAAGTGTCACCGGTAAATATTATTTACTCCCCCGCAGTTTTGACTAGTACGTTGACTGATTTTTCAATGGCTGAGATTCTCACTACCAGTTTTTCGTACCAGTTGCTAAGACCTTATAATAGAACCCAATTCCGATTATTATGGAAGAGTCCTATTCCTCAAAAGTAGTTTATATAAATCTCAAACCCCCTCACTTCAAGTTGAATTCGGAATATCAACTGTATCAATCCTTAATTACACCCTCAATAGCTATCGACTTATGTTCTGGCCTCCAGTCATTGGTCTGCATATACCAGTGCATTATCAACGGCGTGGCATAACCACAAATCCGTAAGGCATTTTTCTTCTCATTCTCGCTTAATTTATTCACCCTAGATATCACAATATGTCTATGAAGAAGTTTTTGGGTCGTCACAGAAAGGCCAGTACTCAAGAGGATTCTTTGGATGACTCCGCTAGAGTGTCCTTTGGTTCTCCTTCTAGAAAAAGTGTCAGCACCGTTGGCTCTAGAGATTCCATAGGAGAGGTTGAAATGTTTGATGATAAGAAGATGAAGAATGATACCGATTTGAACTTAAATCCTTCCATATCAAATACCAATACCAACATCAATACTACCAATGTTCAAAGAAATATTGCTCCATCCGTTTTCACCAGAGACTCGAGCAAGATTGATAAGTCTATTTTTTCTAGTGGTAAAAGGACAATGTCCACTAATCAATCAAGTCATTACACCAACCAAAGTCAATTATCCAAAGGTCTTGGCAACACTGCAGCCTATGGTCAAAGATTACAAGTTGTGGAAGTTCAAGAAGAGCTCCATGAAGACAATGCTATTGAGGCTATTGGTGAAAGACTTCGCCAGTTAAGTCAGGATATGTCTTTTGCTATCAATCAATATAATAACTCCATTCTGAATTTAACTTCCACCGTTATTAGTGCTATTGATTTATTGAAAGATACAACTGCTTATGTGAACGATTTATCTTCTGTGCAACCGGAAGTATCTTGGAAATTTGATACATATAATAACTTAGCTTTGAGGAAAATTATGAAGATTTACCTTAACCTTTATGATAA
Organism: Yamadazyma dendronema; assembly: GCA_030572355.1. Lineage (NCBI taxonomy): Eukaryota > Fungi > Ascomycota > Pichiomycetes > Serinales > Debaryomycetaceae > Yamadazyma > Yamadazyma dendronema. The sequence continues at coordinate 563,478 of JAJLZP010000005.1, forward strand.
TTTATTGAAGGATGATGTTTACATTAAGTTAAAATTATTGTTGGTTAGAAATTTCAATGAATTTTCTAGCACTTTAAGTAGCTCCAATAGAAGAGCTAGTGTTCAAAATCCAGTGGAATTGGTGAAGCCTCAAAACTTTGCTATTGGATGTAATGAGCAAAAGAGCTTACCTAATGAAGAGGTTATCATCAATATCATCAATAAAATGGCTAGTTCATCTGCCCAGATAAAGGAACAAAATGGTTCATTTATTGCTCCTATTGTTCGTGGAATCTCCAAAGATATGAATATATTGACACTTTACTTTGGATATCCAAACCCCACGGATTATCACTTGAAATTGACCCAAAGCGTACATGATTTATATGATGATATTCATGTTCTTGTGGTGAAAAATTATATCGATGTTGCCGCCATGAAAACGATTCCTCAAGCCGACCCTTCGGCTCCTTTCCAGAATCCAACATCTACTCCTAGTACACTGAGTGTTCCTGTTTCCGGACCATCTTCCCCTCCAGTCCAGAAATTCAAGTTGCCATTCAGAATCCCAACGGAAGTTACCAAACCTCCAATGTCAATGTCTATTTCTATTGAAAATGCCTCTAGAACATCTGGAACAATGGGAGGTTTCATATATCCTCAGATTGATATCGAAAAACAACCACATTTGGAATCTTATTCTAATTCAAAGTTTGCCATATCCTGTGGACATGTATGTCTTAATAATAATGGTGATGAGACCGAATATCCTCATGTGTCTGCACCCTCATCGGTGTTGATTTCTTTGTACAAGAAGGCATTAACTCAGCAATATGAGAAATTATCAAGAAATGATAGTGATGCCACCATGATGGAAGCTAAGGTAGCGTATGGATCTGTTCTTAAACAGGTTGATCAGATGTTCCCCATGAAACGAGTAAAATTGAAGAATGCTAAAAGCAAGAAAGAATACTGTGAAACAAGAAACTTACCAATTCATAGATTTGGTCAAATCATTTGGGGTGAAAGGACATTAATGGAATTGAAAAATTCCACTGAGAAACGATTATCAGATTTAGCTATCATCAAAGTTAATAAGAATTTGACTTGTGACCAGAATTTCTTAGGAGATGATATAGCATTTAATGAGTTTGATCCAGCCTTAATGTTTGATAATTTATATGTGAGAAGAGTCATTGACTTGAAGAGAATGAAACAAGAAGATAATCAATTAGATCTCGAACTAGATGAAATCGATGATGAATTACCAGCCTCGAAGAATAACAATGCCGGTTTACCTGTATTCAAATACGGCTCTACTACGAAATTCACTCAAGGTCACTTGAATGGTATCAAGTTAGTCTACTGGCTAGACGGTGCCATTCATTCGTCCGAATTCGTCATTAATTCCATCGATAAAAACTCTGCTTTTGCTGCCGGCGGTGATAGTGGGTCTTGGCTTTTAAGCAAGTTGGAAGATTGTAATCTGGTTTCAGAATCTAAAGGATTGGGTGTTCTCGGAATGTTACATTCTTACGATGGTGAGTTCAAGCAATTTGGATTATTCACACCAATGATCGAGATACTTCAGAGACTTGAAGAAGTCACCAAGATCAAATGGGGTGTTGTTGGTGTCCCAGAAAAGGATGTCAGTAAAATGCCTCAAGATGAAGACAGCGAATCAGAAGTGGCAAGTGTCTCAAGTTTAAGTTCAGTAGAGGATAGTGAATTTGAGTTCAATGAAGCTAACCCACCAGAGATCGATTAGTATATTAAATTTCAAGTGGTAAAAATATATAAAGGCTGTAGGTTTATAGATATTGTATAATAAATGTTCACTTCGTTAGCTTAATCACTTGTGACCATTAATCTGTTTTGCGCTTATTTTCAGTTTCACAAGCTTCCTGCAGGCCAAGTCAGGGCCCTATTCAATGCTTTTTTAATGACGTTGGCTGCGAAAAAAAAAAGCTAAGTGCGTTCTACGAAATCATTATAGGTTATATTGAATTCAACAACAAAAGAAAAAGGCAAACTAAACAAAAATAAAGGTGCAGAAAATGCGGATCATGCATGCCAGTAGTGGGCAATTTCATGAAGATGCTGGGCTAAATTAGAAGACAGCCTTAAGCTTCAATGGAATACAACCTTCTTTTTCACCATCAGTTCTAACTAAAGCGTACTCGTTTTCGGAGTATCTGTAAGGATCGTTAATGTTCTTACAAGCGGAGAATCCACTGTTGTTGTCAAATTCAAGATAGTTGGCTTGACCAAGTTTGACAGGGTTTTCAGTGGATCCGATGGCGGCGATGTTGTTCGAGAAACCGAAGCTTAAGGAGTAGTCACCAACTTTTTGGGAGAAAGTCTGATCTTGCTCATTGTAATCGAAGTCAGCAGATTCATCACTGAAGAAGACATAGTTAAGACCAGCACCTTCGTGCTTACTGTAAAGACCTTTAGCGTTGATATATTCGTTGTCGGATTCGGCAACAATCTTAACAACAGAGGTTGGAGCAGGAGCAGCAGCAGCTAAAGTAGCAAAAGAAACAGCGGTGGCGAAAACAGTGGAGAACTTCGTTTTAATTGTTGGATTGTTTTGTTTGTATTTGTTTGGTAATCAAGTGGATTGATAATGATAAAATAAAAGAATGGGGGAATGAAGACATCCTTATATAGTTTTTCCTTAAGCTCGGATCAGCCTCTCGAGACACTGTAAATCCATGTGAGTCTATGTAATGACCCTAAAGTTCTATTTTTAAACCCCCATTTATTAGCTATACATTGAATTGCATCATCGATTTGCAATGTTCCCCGGAAAAATTTTGCGCTCGCTTACCAAAAGAGTAATTAGGCGAGGAGTTTCAGGCACCTTGATTATACGTATGACATGAAATTTTGCCAGTGTCCCCCGCAAAAAAGTTTATTTGCAGCAAACAATAGGTTTCGAGCTATTTAATTAAATTAATATGTAGGCTTTCAAGCTGAGGGTTTCTTAATTTAGAAGTTTTCACTGAAAATACCCACCCTCGTGTTTATACTGTCAAACACCTTGCGCATGTATATTCTATTGTTCTCCTTCGAAAACCTGAATTGCTCGTATGTACTGTTTGTTTGCTGACATCATGATGCAGTCGGGGTCCGTGACTGCAATATTTGTGTGACTACTTAATTATTACTGGTACAAAATGAAAGAATAAAAATAGAAATCAACAAACCAGACCACAAAGCTTGGTGACCAATCGTGAAGCTTTCCGATTTAATCGGCAACTTACCGTTCACTCTGTTTGTATTGAAGGAATCTTCCTAAATTAATCCATGTCTCTTCACCAGCAATTTTAAGATCACCGAATTTATTTTTATCAATCTTTTTGTACAATTCTTTTAGTTGTGGTTCCAAAGCTCCAAGTTTTTCGTTATAACCCTTCATAACATAAATTTCATGATCATATGGGTAAGATTTATCGCCAAAAATTTCAAAGAGCAAATTTACACTCTCCAAAACTAACTGAATTGCACCCGGGTTATTAACAGTGAGTCTGTTGGCTGTGAATACTTCGATGGTCTTCAAAAGAAATTCTGAGACTTGTAAGGTAAGACCTGTGTTCTCAACAATAGAAGCAATTGCACCGGAAAATCCAAGGATTGCTAAATAATATTCCAAATGATCTGGATTGAATTCACCATTTTCGGATTCGGTAATGTAGTTTTGGCATCTTTGAAGTAACTGTCCAATCATTTCTGAATTAACTTTACTTCTTGCTTCTGGACCTAATGATTTAACGATGGCCCAAAGGAAACTCAAACAGTCTTTTTGAACAAACTCATCATCAGTTTGGGAAAGTTGTAAAACCAAATCCCACAAGTCAGAAGAGTAATTAAACCATTCAACCGGTATAGAATCAACAGATAAGAAAAGCCAAGCTAAATTGTTCAAACTAACGACTAATTTATCTGTCAAACTCAAAATATTATCATTGAACTCATTAAATCTGATTAATTCTGTTATAGATGGCACAATTTTCTTCATGATCAAGTCAATTAACTCTGGTGATAATTCCGTATTCTCATTTGTTTCGTCATTTATGGCCAAATATTCAAACACAGTTGTAGTCAAATCGATGGTGATTTCTATGTTTTGCAAAAGGGTCTTAGCAGCGTCCATTTCTTTGGTTGTACCGGAGATCTGCTGATCGATATCCTGATTTGGCTGACTTTGTATAGGCTCTGCAGCATTGTCCTTCGGTTGCAAATCTTCTTTCAATTGTAGTAAGTCGATATTACACAACCCATTGAAAAGGTTATCGAGTATACTATACGCCACCTCATTCTTATTTTCGTTTAATCTCAATACTTCATTGATGTGGAATTTAATACCTTCGATGTAGGTCTTGCCCAATATGTTTGATACTTGATTGGAAGAATTTGCAAACCTTTGAGCTTCTTCTAACGGGAATCCAACGTGGGAAAGATTCTTTATGAACTCATCTGATTCACTAGAGAATTCATAGATGAAGTCCAATAAGGTATTGTATAATTTATCAGATAACTTACCCTTAGCTATATTGAGATTTATCAAGTCAATCACAAGTTTCAATACGGGATCAAGTTTTTCAAAAACATTGTCATAAAGATCACTTGAGCCACTAGCTATAACCACTATCAATGATAATAAATGTTCGGTAAAATCATACAACAACTGTCTCTTGGACTTCTCGTCTTCTCTCTGCTTCTTAGTTAAATCCTTGTTGGAAGTTTCCTCTTCCAGGATAAATTTGAAAGAAGATTCAACTTTCTGTAAGGATGATGATATAGATACCCAAATATTGGATCTCCAGTAATGCTTTAACACATCATAGCCTTCATCAATACCAATGTTTCTCAAAAGTCCATAGGCTTCTACAACGATTTCATCGTTATTATCATTCAAGCATTGTTCCATGATGATCTGAACAAGCTTCTCTTTCAATAACATTTTCCTCATTCTGTTGTCTTCACAAAGAACGGTAATGGCTCCCACAGCCATAGATCTATCATTGGGACTTGAAGACAGTAATTTTTCAATCAATGGTACAATTTTATTTCTTCTGGTACTTTCATCTTTTTTAGATTCTTGGGGCCCATTGGTGGACGTGTTTCTTCCTATTGGATTGTGTCTAGCCTTCTGGTTCTTTTTTCCCCTTTTTAATTTACCCATATTTCAAATAATGTTTTCTGGTTGATGGTCTCCAAAAAAAATTGAAGAGCGAATCGTGAGATGAGGGCAGAGATGAGGCTCACGACTTACAATGAGATAACACAAGAAGAATCAAAATTTAGATTAAAAAGTAGAGATATTAAAGGAGTGATTACAATACTAACAATACTGTGGTTAATGGGTTTAATTAGATAACTTCAATTTATGCTATTTAGACTCTCTTTGGACTCGGTGGGCTTCGGCTTCAGCTGCCTTCTGCCTTATATCATCCTGAAGAATATTTTGCTTTTGGGCTTCTACTTCAGGATGAAGGGTGGCTCTGATCCCAGCCTTGATATCTTCCCAAGACTCTGGTTGCTTTTCAACTTCCGGTACATGGACATCTTCACGCAAGGTCCCATCTTTCTTCATTTGCTCTCTGAATTCGTAGGTCAGTACCATTCTTCGGGAACTTTGATTTGAATTATACGTACATTATTATAGGTTGCCAGAACTTTACACCAGCATACCAACTCAAGGATCCTACCAAAACGAAGGATAATGCTTTAATTCCGTTTCCTGACATAGTTATGCGATGTGGAAATAGTCGCACATTTGTTTCGGTTGCAATCTAAGAGTGCCTTGGCAAACGACGCTACTTTCTCTTCCTTTTATACTTCAATGGAGCCAGTAGAGAGTTTTTATATACGAGGATTTGGGTGAAAGTTTTTTTTTGGTTTTTGCCTTCCTTTTTTTTCTTGTTTAATTTATTAAACTTCGTAACTTCAGAGGACCTTTAAAATTCTGTAGATTTTGCGAGTTTTACATTTTGCAGCAATTACTACTGTTACTTGATAAAAATTAATAAAATAGAGAGAGCTTGCTTGACAGCTTCCAAGTAGCTTAGAAATCGACCCACCAGCTATGACAATGGATGTCTCGTTTGATAGAGAGAATGTGCAGTGTTTTCCGTTTGAATACTGTGCCCTCATTATCTTGATGTCGCATGAGACTAATTCATCAATCGAAGGATTGAAAGTACACGCACCATAATCGTCTTCTAAACTAGTTTGTTGGTCACCGATATGAACAATGTCACCAGAAGAAAATGCAGCTACTTGTGTTATCAACCGTGCCACTAAGAAATAGAGCAGCTTAACCACGATTTGAATAAAGGGATTTGAATTCTTGTAATGCGCTATTGAATAATCTATTATCCAAGCTCAGATCCGGGTAATTTTATCTCAGGAAATTGAATATAAAAATGAAACCCATCTAATAAATTTTCTTTTCTTTCCTTAATCAAAAAGTACAGGGAATATCTTGCCACGACGGGGTAATGCAAATTGTCAAGTTATCACCGTTGCCATATTTAAACAAATATTTTTCATTCCCGAGATAAATGCTTCTCCCATTAGGAAGTTTGTTGACGGTTGGGTCTCTTTAGTGAGGCGATGGTCTTCGAATGTCGATTAATGGGATATATTCTTCTCTATTTTTACTCTATTTAGTCCGTATTATAAAAGATCAGTCGCGTGGTTGACTGGAAGTACAGATACATCAATCTTGCTCTTGAATTCTGAGTTTGAAGCTAGCAAGCTGAGCTTACACGTTATCAAGACAATATTACGGATAAAGCGATGGAACGAATAGTGAAGCAATGTATTGTACCCGTATATGCTCTTATTTCTACTGATCCCAATCTCTAAGAAATTTGTTGTACGAAACTCTGATAATTCTTATATTTTGATATACTGAAAAGTCCTTCAGGTATATAAATTGATTAAATTAATTATACACAGTAAGCCATTCAAATAATAAGTTACTTTTGATTATAATGCAATATTATAATCAGAAAACTTAACGGAATTTGTTGAAACCGATGTCGTTGGCCTTTTCTCTGAAACATTGACGACAGATGTTTAAACCGTACTTTCTAATTAAACCGGAGTGGGAGGAACAGACTCTACATTGTCTAGAACCTTTACCAAAGTTTCTTGGGTGGGAAAACCAAACGGATTCGTGAGCCATCTAAAGTTTTGTTAGTATAAATTATGGATAGGGAAATGTGATTATAGAGTTTGTGGATGCTTTAATGAGTGTGTTGGCTAGATCTTGGATGATTTTTTGAAAGATGGTCTATGAAGTTCATTTGGAAATTGGATTAGTGGACACCAGAGAACTGCATCTTCATCATGTTTCATCGACATGTATGTTTCCTAACATTTGTAAGGTTCCTGAAACATATCTTTCTTGACTTTATTCTTCTTTTTTATCTGGATTCAATTAACAGGTAAATCTTACTTTTTAATATTTGGACTTTCTTGGACCTACATCACTGCATCACATCATGTTCACTCTTCTATTCCACTGTATATGATCCCACTGGAGATCTTACGATTCAACATACATTTACTAGTTGATGTTATATTCTAATAAATCTGAAGTTATGAAAAATTTCTAACTGTGAGAAGCGTGAAAATTTGAGTAAATGAGAGAGAACGAAAAGAAGGTTACACAAAAAGGGCGCGAAAACAGTCACACAGATCATCACTTCATGAAGCCCTAATTCTGAACGCGTGAAAATCATGAAAAATAATTTTCCGCGCAGAGATGAGATGCGGTACCCGTTTTAGGTTGTAGATAGGACGATCTAGTGTTAAAAGTTATTTGCAGATATGGTTAACGCAGGACATTCACATAGGGCTACAGTGAAAAAGGATCATAAATCCTTCAAATCCAAGCATGCTTCCAAAAGTCAGTTAAAGAATATCACAAAGGGAAAGGTTGAGAAAAGTAACGGTTCTGGAAAACAACTGAAGCAGTTATCAAAGACTGAAAGAAAGAATCAGGCTAAGCAATTGAAAGAAAAGAAAATCTTGGAAACAAAACTCACCCGTAAAATCTTTGAGGGATCCCAAGGAGCAGAGAAAATAGTGACTGTTATTCCGTTGACCAATGATTTGTCTGCAAGTCAAATTGCATCTGGTTTGTTGAATTCAGTCAAAGATGTCAACGAAATTGATTACGAATTCAATTTCCCATCAGTCACCAACGTGAAGGTTCAGAGATTTAGATCTAATTTGAAGATTATTATTCCTGACTCCAATGATTTATTATCAATTTTGGATGCTGCTAAGATATCTGACTTTGTGATCTTTGGAATCTCTGCCACTCAAGAAGTTGAAACCAACTATGGTGAACAAATCTTAAGAGCCGTTACAACCCAAGGTATTGCATCAGTAATGGGTGTATTGCCGAACTTGGTTTCTGCATACCCAAAGAAGAATCTACAACAAGACGTCAGACAGTCTTTGACTTCATATTTCACTCACTTCTTCCCATCTGAAGATAAATTATTTGCATTAGAAATTGAATCAGAATGTTCGAATTGTATGAGAACAATCTGTCAAAAGTTTCCAAAATCTGTCAAATGGAGAGATGCAAGAGGATTCCTTGTAGCTGATAACGTTTATCAAGATTCTGAAAACATTTGTGTTATAGAGGGTACTGTGAGAGGTATTGGATTCAATGCTAATAATTTAATTCACATACCCGGCAAAGGTGATTTCCAAATAGATCATATAGAAAAAGTTTCCCGTGAAATGGATGATGTCATTTCCCCTGATGAAAATCAAGAAACCTTGGAAGAGCTCAATCCAGAAGAAGTTGAAATGGAAGATGACTGGGACGGATTCAACGATGAGTACGAAGACTTAGAAGGCCAAGGTATTCGTATGGATGGAACTAACTACTTTGAAGATCAAAGAGCTCCTCAAGTTAGAAGATTTAAAGTACCAAAAGGGACTTCCGATTATCAAAGTAAATGGCTCTTGGATGATGTGTTGGAGGGTGTTTCCGATGTGGAAAGCGCTGACGAGGATGATATTGATTTCAATGCTGACATTGATGATGATGAAATCTCTAATGATGCAGAAATGAATGCTGACGAAGATGATGAAATGGAAATTCAAGACAACGAGAATGAAGAATCTGAAATGTTTGTCGATTTAGCCCCAGAAGAGGAAGAGAGACAGTTGAACGAATTCAGATCTATTGTTAAAGAAGATCAAGAATTCCCAGATGAAATTGAATTACATCCTAATGATTCGGCCAAAAAAGAATTATCTGCTTATAGAGGCCTTAAATCTTTGGCCAATTGTGAATGGGACTACGATGAATATGATAAGAATGCTCCTAAGGAGTGGACAAGACTCTTGAGAGTATCAAATTTCAGAGCAATGAAGAATAAGTTGACCAAGGATGCCATTAAGAATGCCCAAGTGAATATTTCAAACAGAGTAAAAATCTTTGTCAAAGCTCCAGCCGATATCATCTTCGATTGCCATACCAAACCATACATCGTGTACGGTTTGTTACAACATGAACACAAACAAGCAGTGGTCAATTTCTCTTTCGAAAACTGGGAAGATTTCGAAGAATCCATTCCTTCTAAAGAGACCATCATTGCTCAATATGGTCCAAGAAGACAGATCATTAAACCAATATTCAACCAAGCATCCAATAGTCCTAACAATGTTCATAAATTAGAGAAATTCCATCATCCAGGTAACTTATCAGTTGCCACCTGTATTGCACCACCAGTTTTCTTCAATGCCCCAACAATTTTCTTCAGACAAAAAGCAGATGGCTCATTAGAAATGATCGGTCAAGGTACCTTCTTGAATTGTGATCATACCAGAGTAGTAGCTGAAAGATCCATTTTAACCGGACACCCAGTGAAAATACACAAGAGAGTAGTTACTGTTCGTTACATGTTCTTCAACCCAGAGGATATCAATTGGTTTAAGGCAGTTCCAGTGTATACTCCACTGGGAAGAACTGGATTCATCAAGGAAAGTTTGGGAACTCATGGGTATTTCAAGGCCAGTTTCGATGGTAAATTGTCAGCTCAAGATGTGGTGGCAATGAACTTATTCAAGAGAGAATGGCCTGAATTCTCCACCATGTTCAATCAATAGTTCAAACTTATTTAGAATATTTATGTATGGCTCCTTTAATGTACTATAGAATCGCTCACTCATAAATCCGCTTTGGTCATTTTCGCAACCACGATAAAATCAGTTTTTTCAATACTACCAAGATAACGATGACTGATAGTATTACAAGTTTTATGCCCCACGGATCATCTCCACAAACATCTGGATTCACCTGTAATACATGTGGTATCAGGTTTGTGTCGGCTGATTTGCAAAGACAACACATGAAAACCGAATGGCACAGATATAATTTAAAGCGGAGAGTAGCTCAATTGCCTAGTATCTCATCGGAAGTATTTGCCAACAAAATATTACAACAACAAAGATTGGCTGAATCACAGGAAGAGGTGGATGATTTCGGATTTGTTATCAAAAAGAAAAAACAATCCAAGAAAAATCCAAATAAGCAAATAAGTGACAGAGGTAGAACTTTAATGATGCTTCAACAAGAAGAGTCTTCAAGAGGTTCAAGTCCTGCAAATTCGATAAGAAGTGGCTTCTCTCAATTTTCTTTGGGTGATAGCATAACATATGACAGTGAATCTAATTTTGAAACAGGAAGTGAATTAAACTACGAACCAAGTGAATCAGACGGTACTGACCTCGATAGTGTTACTGAGGACGAGAATAATTTGACTGAAGTGACCGAATCAGAAACTGAATCGATAGATGAATATGTTAATGTTGTACCAATAACATCGTGTTTTTATTGTGGAGTGAGTAATCGAGATTTGGAATCCAATATTAGACATATGTCTAGTAGGCATGGATTGTACATACCAGAAAGATCATATCTTGAAGATTTGGAAGGTTTACTCACCTTTTTAAATGAGGTTATTACTTTAGATCATGAATGCTTGGTGTGTGGCTTTTCAGGAAAGAATTTAGAAAGTATCAGACAACATATGGCCACAAAGGGCCATTGCACTATACCGTATGAAACCGATTATGAGAAAGAAGTGGTTAGTGAATTCTACAATTTCGATGGAAAGGAGAGCCATTCATACTCCAAGTCCACAAGTTCCAAGACTGTTTCCTTCTCAGATACCGACAATCTGGTAATAGTTCATACATCATCTGCATCTCCAAGAGTACAATACACATTATTTGGAGCCACCAAGGTTCTTCCTTCAGGAATCGCCATTGGTCACAGGTCATCATTCAAATATTCCCATGCCCCTGCATCTTTGGTTCGGACAGCCCGTGATAGTCACAAGTCGGTTGCACTTGTCGATCGTAGATATGGACCGGGACTTAGTTTTAGAACCTTGTCTAAGCAAGAAAGACAATCGAAGAGGTTTGAATATAAGGCTAGAAATGCGGAGATGAGAAGAGTTACCAGTAAGAAGAATAACCAAATGGAGCATTTCAGAGATGAACTCTTGCAATAGTTAATCATAAATAGATATTTGATAGAAATTGACGTTCCACTACAACCGACAGAATGTGGATATGAGCCACAATAGGTGCGAGCCGCATATGAGCATTGATGGTAAAAATCCCGATAAGAATTTACTTCGGGAAAAAAAAACTGGAAGGTTTTTTTAAAAAAGGATTCTATAAATTTTGTTGGGACAAGTCATATCACTAGGATTGAAATGACAAAGACTCAGCATGATCATGTTCATCTAGAGCCGAGTAAATTAAATGATGCATCATCGGGCACTGCTGGTCTCATAGCCAGCGAAATTGCAGCCGAAGAAGAGCTACTCTTACTGCCATCCACCAATTATAATGCAACTAGTGAAGGTGCCGACAGGGAGGTTTCTGATATAGAAGAGGAAGATGCATATAAAGGGTATGCATTGAAAGGGAGAGATCTTTATCTTGTTCTTCTGTCGTCATATTTTGGTGCTTTTTTGAGTGCCTTAGATGGTACAGTTGTGTCTACATTAATGGGGGTTATTGCATCAGATTTGCATCAGATTCAGAATATGAGTTGGATAGCCACCTCATATCTTTTATCAGCCGCCGCATTTCAACCATTGTACGGGAAAGTCTCGGACATTTATGGTAGAAAGCCCGTTTTATTGGCTTGTGCCGTACTTTTCAGTTCCGGGTGCGTTATCCTGTCATTTAAAAATTTCAAATGTGTAATTATAGGAAGATTCATTACTGGTATTGGAGGATCTGGGTTTAATACGGTATCCTCGATCTCCACTTCCGACATTATACCCTTAAGAGACAGGGGTCTTTTCCAAGGTTTTGGAAATATTGCTTATGCGGTTGGTGCGGCATCTGGTGGTATATTGGGAGGTTTTGTTAATGACTTGTTAGGTTGGCAATATGTATTCAGTCTTCAAGTACCTATGGCTGCAATGATTGGTTTCTTGTTTCATTTTAGCTATAAATTACCTCCAGGATCGCCAGGTCTAGGAGCACCTGGAAATGCAATGGAGAAATTAAAGAGAATTGATTTCGTTGGTTCATTTTTCTTGGTTTCTGCTTTGGTGGTACTTTTGTTAGCTGCTTCTTTGGGTAATCAATACTTCTCATATGGCTCGTGGCAGTTTGCTTCAATGATTGTTTCATCATTGGTTTTATTGGGAATTTTCATTCACATTGAATTGCACGTTGCAGCTGAACCAATCTTGAGAATTGATTTGATGACTGAAAGAACTGTGCTTTCGGCTGCATTGGCCAATTGGTTCCTTACCATGTCCACCTTCACTTATTTATTTTATTACCCACTTTATTTGAATGCTGTAATTCAATTACCATCCAGTGAAGTTGGTTTGAGGGTTATATCTAATTTTGTTGGTGTTTCAACTGGGTCTGTTGGTGCTGGTATGTATATGAAAAAGACCGGAAGATATTACAGTTTTAACTTGCTCGCGGCTTTAATTGCCTGGGTCGGTACATTTAACTTTATTTTATTGACCCAAAAGACTCCAGTATATTTACAAATGGTGTTGATGCTTTTGCCCGGTTGGGGATATGCAGTCGTAATTACTGTGTCGTTATTAGCTTTAATTGCGGCACTCCCCAATCAATTTCAATCTGCAACTACATCTATTCAATATACTGCAAGATTCACAGGTTCAACATTAGGAGTTTCTTTTGCATCTGCGATATTTCAACACGTTTTGGGGTCTAGATTACTAGAAGCTATACCAAAAGTTGTCAAGGATCCTGAACAGGCTGCAGAGATAATTAAAATAGCATTAAAAGATGCAGAATATTCAAAAACAGCCCCCACTATCATCAAACATGCAATTATCAACTGCTATGACAAGGCTTCCAAAGGAGCCTTCATATTTGCCTTCATTACGGCCACAATTGGGGTAGTTACATGTGCATTCTTTAAGGAACACACGTTACATGCCACTCTCGATAGAAAGTAAGAGAGACATTTTGTGACCCTGAGGTATTCATAGACATATAGAATATATAGACAGATAGAACGTATAGGCGAATAGAGTCTGTCTATAAAAATGTTGATGATGGAATCTAAATAAGTATTGTATATAATTATTCATGGGCTAGTTAATACAATTTCCCCTGATGAATATTCTTCGGGTCTATTTGGTCTCCCAGTTGCAAGTTGCTGCTTACTTCCTAATCAGGTGGTCGCATAGATTCGCGATCACTCGAGATAACCCGTCAGAACTTGATAGAAAGCTATCGAAACTACAAATCGCGATTATACGCAAAACTGCGCGTCCTGCTTTAGGCTATTTGAAGATATTGAATTCACTCCAATCTTTCCCAATTATTAATACAAATTTATTCATCTACATTTATTATCAAAGGACTGTCCAATAGAAGATGGTGGCGGAAACCAAACTATATGATATTTTATCAATTACACCAACTGCATCCTCTGATGAGATTTCAAGGTCTTACAGAAAAATCGCTCTAAGATGTCATCCAGATAAGACTAATCATGATCCTCAATTAACTGAACAATTTAAGAATGTTACCAGAGCTTATGAAGTGTTGAAAGATTCAAAATCACGAAAGGTATATGACAAGTATGGTGAGGCAGGATTGGAGGGTAATGTCACCGAAACTCACAAAAATGGAGGATTTCAACATAGAAGTGCTACTGAGGTCTTCTCTCAAGTTTTCAGCGAGTTCAACAATGTTTTCAATAATGGTCCACCAAACAATGCATTTGGAGGCTTTCCATTTGGGAATAGTATGGGATTCAATATGAATATGAACATGGATATGGATATGGGAATGAACATGGGATTTGGAGGACTGGCAGGTAATACCAGTAAGATGAAGAAGACTGTAAGACCTGCTCCTTCAGCCAGTGGAGCTAATCACGATAAACTCTACAGAGGAAAGGATATTCATCATACTTGTAAATTATCGTTGGATGATCTAGCATTTGGTAAAACATTAAAGTTACAATTACCTAGAAGAACAAGATGTAGTACTTGTGAAGGAGAGGGTGGGTTTGACAAAGTAAGTTGTCCACTCTGTCGTGGTAGTGGAAGAATTGCCACCATTATGCTGAATCAATTTACTAAGTACCAATCGGTTGGACTGTGCTCAGAATGTTCTGGGGTGGGATATAAATATTCAGGCATTTGTGGAGACTGTACGGATGGATACAAAGTGGTGAAGAAAATTATTCAGTTGTATGTCCCACCGGGAACTAGCGATGGTTGTCTGATTGTATTGAAGGGATCTGCTGATGAAGGTAAAAATATTATTCCTGGAGATGTGGTTATCACCATTAAAGAGACAAAGCATAAATACTTGGTAAGAAGATTCGATGATTTATACATGGAATACGATATTGACTTGAGAACATGTCTACTTGGGGGTGTCATTTATATCAAGGACTTTTTGAGACCAGGTAACAACATGAAGATCTTTATCAGGGTACATGATAATCCATCATTGAATAACTCAATCGACAATCTTGTCAATGAAGGTGAAATTGTAGGTACCATAAGCCCAGAAACTCCAAAGATAATTAAAGGACTTGGAATGCCCATCAATACTAATCATATTGATGGGGTATTTTATCAGACCGAAGATCAACCAGTTCCTCAGGATTGGTCAAATTTTAAGAGAGGTAATCTTTTCATAAAATTCAATATCCAAATGCCTACAGTTGACACATTTACTTCCGAACAATTGACAACTCTTGGAGAAATCCTACCAGCCACTAAAACAGAAAAATCAATAACGGGCCCCTATACGACTGTCCATTTGAGTAATATCCCCAATTTCTCAGATAATCACTTTAGACCTTCACCCGAAAAATCAGGTAGCATTAGTTCGACAGAGGATGCATCATTTTCGGAAACTACAGGTGAGCCAGAGATTAAAAGAAGAAAAGGCTCACCATGAGGGCCACTCACTTTAAACGACTTTAATGAATACAAACGACGACTCATTTCCCAGGATTTCCTCTTACCTTTTACAATAAATTCCTGTAGCTCTTAGTAATTAGAATGTACGGTAAAAAGTTGAGGCTCGCGATAAAACAAAATTAATTGATATATACGTGAAGGGGGATCATGGAAAGGAAAAAAGTTTTGGGAAGTTCCTTGATTAAAGACCTTTCCAATCATATATATGAGAAACGTAAGGCCACAGCACTTCAAGTGGAAGCATTGGTTAAAAACGCGTTGGAGAGAAATGATAGTGAAGAAATCTACAATATCGTCAACGAATTGAGTGATTTGACTAATGGTAGTACCAATTCAGCTAGAATGGGGGCAATTACCGCCTTAGGTAGTGTCACTGTGGCATTGGGGCCTTTTGCTATAGCATATTATTTGGATGATATTATAACCCCTATTTTCTCCACCTTCAAAGACACTGATGCTAGAGTTAGATATTATGCTTGTGAATCTTTATACAATATAGCCAAAGTGGCAAGGGGTGAGATCTTACTTTATTTCAATGAAGTGTTTGACGTATTATGTACCTTGGTGACAGACTCCGAAGCTTCGGTCAAGAATGCGGCTGATATTTTGGATAGATTGATAAAGGATATTGTGAGTGCCAAGGCTACCAACTATGTTTCAATCTTGCAGCAACAGAACGAAATGAAGACTGGGGCCGAAAATGAGATCAGAGGTCATGTGGTAGATGAGTCGGGAACTGCCATCCAAGTTAATCAAATTCAAGATTCCCAAAAGGCATTTTCCTTACCTAAATTCATCCCAACTTTATTGGAAAGAATGTATATCACAGATCCATTTGCAAAGAAATTCTTAATCAGTTGGTTAGAATTATTCGATGATATACCTTCCTTGGAGCTCATTACTTTCTTGCCAAATTTCTTAGAGCCGTTGATCAATTTCTTGAAGAATGGTGCCCCATCTGATGTTAGGATAGAGACCCAAAATATCTTGAATGTATTCTTGAAAGAAGTCAAGGCCATTCAAAAGGTCAAAAATGAAGTCAAAAGGAAGCTGATTGTCAAAGAAAGACAAGCTAAATTGTTAGAAAAAGAAAAGGCTAAACAAAGGGCCAAGAAACAAGAAAAGGAATCACAAGAACAAGAGACGATTGAAAAAGCCAATGACCAACCACAATCAAACTTGAGTAAAAAGATTGAAGATATGAACTTGACTGATGAGCAGAATGATGAAGTATCAATCCAATCAGATATTCAAGAAAGTACACCCACTCCTCAGCACCAGAAGGAAGAAGTATATACAGAAGATGACGCGGATGAGTCTGTATCTTATGGAAAAACTGTTGAAGAGGAGATCGAAGATGAATTCATTGAAGGTCAAAATATCTTTATTGATCACCAAAAAATTATTGATATTTTGATTTCTCTCTTGAAAGTTGATAAGGCCCCAGAAAAGTCAGCTGACTTGATTTTAGATGGCCATGAAATAACTTTGGAAGTTCAGTTTATGGTTCTCAAATGGCTCCAGGAAATCATTCAATTCTCACCGATAAGTTTTACCAAGTTCTTCCCGGAGTGTGTGATCATCACAATGCAGAATATTTCTTCTACAGATAACAACAAGGACTTTGAATTAAGAAATCAATTCCTCAAATTCAATATGGCGTTGCAGTCCCTATTTGTGAAGTTAAGCGATGAAGCAACTAATGTGAACGATACTTCTGAGGTCGAAACTGATGACAAGAGAGAAGAAGCCAAGGAAGATCAAGAGAAAACAATCGATACCAAGGGAGACAACGAGACAAAAGAAAATATTACAGACGTCAGTGAGAATTTGATATTGGGATTGAACAAGGAAGTTTACGATGAGTTTGTCGAATTCCAATTAATCAAAACTCTTCACAACATCATGCGTGAATGCTTGACTTGTGCCAATGAATCAGCTCGAATCACCCTGTTGGACTGGTTGATTTTCTTATATTCGAGAGAACCTTCAAGTTTTGTGAATATTGATGGAGATGGGAATACTTTTGATTTGACGGCCTTACTTCAATCTGCCACAGATTCTAGTAACGAAGTAATTCTGAAGGTCTTGCAATTGCTTTCAAAGATATCGGAAACTAATCAAGACTTTTTCAAAGACTTCATGATTAAATTAATCATTTTTTTCGAAAAAGAGATCCAGGATATAAATCTTGATACCCCAAATACAAAGGCATTTGGGCTGGCAACTCTCACGAGAAGTAAGGTGGAATTCATCATCAGAAAGTTGTGTGTTACTCTCGATTCTGAGAAAATTTTCAAAACTATTTCTGAAGTATTGTCAACTTTGGGAGATGTGAATCATGAATTCTTGAACATGATGATTGTTACATTGAATAACATTTTACTAACCACTCCAGAATTGACTTTATTCAGGAAAAAGCTCAAGGATTTAGATGTCTATAAAGCTGAAGATTGGATGCTATTTTCAACATTGTTCCAAAGCTGGAGTCATAACCCAGCGAGCGCTTTATCGCTTTGTCTCCTTACGTCGAACTACGATTTAGCATTCTTAATAATCAAGAGTCTTTCTGAACAAGAGGTTACATATCAGCTTTTGACCCAATTAGATATTCTTGTACAACTTTTGGAGTCTCCAATATTCCTCAAATTGAGATTGCAATTGTTAGAACCAGAAAAGAATCCATATTTATACAAAACATTGTATGGGTTATTGATGATTCTTCCACAATCTTCAACTTACACGACCTTGCATAACAGACTTTCGTCAATATCTGCCGTTGCAAACTTGAATTCTGCTTTAGTGTCTGGAGGTTCAATATCAACTCCACTTTCAACCCCAGTACCTAACCAACCTCCAGGCTCTACCACACCCAGCCAACAATTGTCTACCAAAAGGAAGCGAATTTATGAAATGCTCGACAGATATAATAAGGTTCAAGAGTCACATGAGGAGTATCAGTTGGACCGGAAACTTCGAGAGTCTGCTGCTTCATCATTGTACCAAAATGATGAGCAGCCCTCGTTTAATAGGAATCTCAAAGGCAATGAAGGTCAATCTCAATTAAAATCAGATAGGTTACTTAATTATGGATCTGGACAATCTGACAAGAAGGAATATTTCCCTAATGTGGAGGGTTTGAATGAGAGTAAGGGTAAACGTCTAACTAGTGGTAAATTCTTACATAGATTCAATGGGTCATAGAGTGTATAGTAGAAGATCCAACTTTTTCGCAGCCACCAACTTTTTCACCTGACTTCGCATTATTGCAGGTTGGACAATCATTTTACAACTTAGATCCTTTAACTTGGAAAACGACTCATTCTGAGCTACCAAGAAGTCATCCATCTATTTTAATATTGGGGATATATTCCCATCGGAAGACACAGAACATAATTTCCTTCATCAACCTACTGAAGAAACTTTGTTTGTTATTCTGCTAAACAACAAATTAAAATTGCTCAAGCAAGTTAGATGATGTCGTCTGCAAAACAAGGTGGCCTCAATGGTAAATCCATTGAATTTACATCATATGATTTGAAATCGAAAGCTACCAAATACAAACGATGGACACCAAAGATGGATCAGTTTTTGATCAAACTTTTGTCGGATGTTGTCCATAGTTACAGAGAGGAAGATCGACCTCAATTAACTAAACGATCTTGGGTCTACATCTGTAATCAGTTGAGAATAGCAAATCCCGAAACCGTTTATTCCACTTACACTAAGTATTCTTGTCATCAACACTTGTTGTATGTGATTCACAACCGGTATAAATTATGGTATGAGTTGATGATCCATAGTAATCGGCTTGACCCAAATGAAGGCTACTCGTTTAAATGGAACCCAAACCTTGGGAACTTTCAAATAGTTATCACGGCTGAAAATCAAATCATCACTGATGAGAGTATAATCAAATCGGTGATTTATGGAGATTCCTTGCCGTTACCGAATTTGGACAAATTTTTCAAGGGAAATGTTATTGTAAATGATTTTTTCCTTTCTGACCATTTTCTGTATATTTCCGAGTATCACAATGAGGTTTTACCCATGTTAATCGATTTTGATCCTAAATTCGGCAAAGATCTTGAAAATGTTTATAATGAAGTGCCAAAGTTTGAATTTACTGGCTATAATATTGGTTACAACAAACCACTTTCTATGAAAAGGGCCAAAAGGAATGAAAACAATACAGCTACAGTTCTTTCCAGTGATCCTATGGTGAATAATCAAATTGGTACAAATGGAGCCTCTGCAACGACATCCACTCCTGAGCTTTCGTTGGGATACAATAACTTCCCTCCGATCACTTCAACTCAACCACCAAACCACCTAGGAAATCATAGTATGACATCTCAAGTCGACACAAGTCTGTACCAACACTTGGTTCCTTCAACACATGAAAGTAATTCCCATAGCACTGGTACTAATCTTGCTGTTCATGGCCACAATACTTTGCATGGCCACAATTCTGTGCACGGTCATCATACAGCTCACGATCCTACACCCCAGACTCCACATGAAGTGAGTCTTAGTCATGGGTTAAAAAGAAGTAGGGATATCCACAATGATTTCGATGGGGACCTTACTGGCTCTAACATTGCTGATATGAGTACATCATCATATTCAAACCAGGAGCCTCAATCATACCAGAAGGATAGACCATGGGTAACAAAATTGATGCTGTTGCATGAGAAGAATCTTTTGAGTATCAATGAATTCTTTTTGGTACTTGAAGGTGTCAGAGATAGCAAGTTTCCCATGCCTTTATTGAATATCTTAGACCCAGGCAGTAACACTAATGATCATGAGATTGCCCAAAGAACTAAAAAATATATTATCCCAATGTGTCAATCGTTCAAGAATTGATAAAGTTAATGGGGGTAAGAGAAGTAGTAATGTCAAAAAATATCTAGGTTGGTAATAGTAAATTATGTAATATACAAAGTAAAGAAGTGAATCATGATGTACTCTTATGAGTTATGCGATTGCTTACCCGTGCCCCGTCTCTTGATAGAATACTTCCTAGACATAGAACGGTAATTGAATGGACTGCTAGTATGGGAATAATTGGTAGTTGTATCAGATCCTACAACTGATATTGAACCCTGGAAAGAAGAAATGTCAGGTGCTTCTCTAACATTTTTCGGGGTTGAAGACATTTTTGCAGTTGGAGAGTTAATATTAATATGTGATCCGGACATTTGAAGAGTTTCTAGGATACTCTGATTGGATAAAGACACAGGTTCATGTTGTTGAATGAATAATGGATCCTCATCTGTGACGATATTCTTATGGACAAACCGAGGTTGTTGGGGTTGATATTGGTGATTGTCAGCCATATCAGGTTTAGGTGCTGGGTCTTGAATGAAGTTGGATAATTCACTTGATAGGTCATCCAAGTCTTGGAATATTGAAGTACCTGACGTAGACTGAGACGTTCTAGCGTGGGTTCTTTCAAAGTCAGACGTGTTTGTAGTAGTTGTTACATTACTGTCTCTTTTATTAGGATCTGATTGCAGTGGTGGATCTGGCTGAATCCGGCTATTACTTTTGAAAGACTTGAGCGAGTTGTTTTTACTTAACGTAACCGGAGGTGTCCGTGATAAGAATCCGGACTCTTCAGATGAAGAGAAGGTTTCCACGGAGATGTTCGTGGGTATCAACTCATAGTTAAATTGGGGTTTTTCCATGGCTTTTTCTAATACTTTCAACTCATCGTCTCTTCTTCTATTGAGCGATTCATTACGAGAAGGTTTTCTTCTGATGTTGAAAACGGTGGTATTGAATGGAGAATAGGGCTCAGGGTTTGGAAGTGGTGGAGTGACATGTCTTACTAGGTTGAGTAAGTCATTGGTAGAGGCCGTTCTTCTCAGTTTAGTTTCGTGTCTTGGGTTACGTGAGCTTAAATCATCCTCCGAGTCTTTGTAAGAGCTTGGATCGAGTTTGAAATCACTTCCGAATATATCAGATTTATAACTGATTTGTGGAGATGGAAGTAGTCCAGAAAATAACGATTGGTTCTGTTGCATGAGGTCATCAGTATTAATTGATTCATCATCTGGTGAATCTTCCGAATCGGTATGAACCAATTTGGGAACATGACTATGCCTAACATTTTGATTATCATCACTTGATTCAGAACTGGAGCCATCATCGCTTGAATCTTTTGTAGTCTTTGACTTCTTGGATTTTTTGTCTGTGTCAAAATGGCCATTTTGCTTCAATCGGTATTCTAATTTTGCAGCCAAAGTCCTTCTTAACAAAACCTCGAAGAGTATTTTTCTATTCATTTGATCTATGTCTGTGGCGGCCAATAATGAGTTGTCTGACTCATCTGGAAAAAAATCGGTGAATCTTGGGGGAGTTTTGTATGATCCCTGAAACACTTTACTCCTGTATCTTTCGTAAATAGCATCAGATAAGTTTAAGGTCTTGGACCGTTCACCTCCATAAGGATTAAAACCAGATTTGGTAAAAGTCTCTTTGAATGGTGAGCTTATGAATTTAGGTTCAATAGGAGACACAATAGAAAATCGGTTATCATCAATTCGGAAGTGACGAGTGGTATTTGATATATTGGGTTTTCTGGTCAAAAGTCCCACATTGGAATAATTAAAAAGTTTCATGTTATTGGGCAATAACTCTTTCATCAATCTTCTAGCATTGGTTTTTAAGAGAAATTCTTCAAGTTCTTCTTTGGTATGAAAGTTGGGTATTTTTCCTTTTAGCTCTCTTAAAAGATGATATGCAGATTTTTGTTTTAACGAAGTTCTCCTTCGTACAGGAAAGAGGAACTTTAATCTTCTATTCATCGATGGTTTCTTTGGTTGTTTCTTTTTGTAATCAGATTCATAAATGGAATCAGAATCATACGTTGGTGATTCAATATCTAAAGATTTTTTATTCACCATCCTGTTTCGTCTTGTTATATTGAAACGATTTTTCAAAGAAGCTTCTCGTGAAATCACCGATGATGAACGGTTCAATATCCCTTGATCTATCATTGTAATTATAGGAGGACTTGAAGCCATCTCACGCCTCAAGCCTCGATTGGGTGATATAATGTGTTCCGGGGTGTAAATATTCTTTGGAGTGTATAAATTCAGGGATCTTTGGTGATTAACAATGGGGGTCTTTGGTACTTGACTTCTAGGACTGTTATCCAGAGACCTATGGGAATTTCTATTGGAGGAGTTTTGACTACTGTAGAGAATATCAAACGGATTTGATACTACTCGTTTATGAGTAAACACTGGTTTTGGTAAAGTATTATCTCTTTCAATGTTTGAATCACCAAGACTCGATCTGGAATGCAAGAGTCGATCATTACTTCGCAGGGGGGCTAATGAATTATGGGAAGAATATGATAAGTTTAAAGCTGCCGTCTCGAATGAGCCATTCGAAGAGCCTAATATCAGCATTGGGTATGGAGTGAAGAAAAATTGAGTGAAAATGAAAGAAAGATAAATTTATTATCCTTTCGATGAAGGAGAAGAAGAAGGATAATGTTAGCCTTTCCATCTTCTCAATCAGTATAATAAACCAGCCATTAATGTCATAACCTATTGTCGGTTGCACTGAGAAGTAGAACGATGGCTGGCTGCAAATATCCCTGCACTACCAGGAAATATTGGGTGCGTTCGCGCGCGTTAAACGAGAATCTGTGGTATCAGGATAGAGCTATGTGTTTTCGTCAATTGGCAAAATTTGTAAACACAACCAGGGAAAAAATTAATACCTGTTCTTTTTTTTCTAAACTAGATCACACATTTCACAAAATCAATCATGGATAAATTAAAAGAAGTATGTAATCTTATGTATTAACATTGTTGATATATATATTCTTATATGATCAATTGATGATATCCAATTAAAGTTGATTGATTGATTGATTCGTCAATTGATTGTAGGAGACGTGACCAATTGGATACTCACCCAAGTTTTTTACTAACAATAATAGAAAATCAATAACTTGAAGTTGGATGCTGAAAAATGGCAAGAAAAGGCTGATGAATTAGGTGATAAAGTCAAGGAATTAGAGCAAGAAACTTTGGACAAGGATCACCAAATTCAAGCATTGACCAGAAAGAACCAAACTTTGGAAGAAGAAGTTGAGAAATTAGAAGGTCATGTTGGTGAAATCAAACAAACTGCCGATGAATCCACTAATTTGAAATCTTCTAACGATAACTACACCAAGAAGAATCAACAATTGGAAGAAGAATTGGAAGAAGCCGATAAGAACTTGAAGGCTACCACCGAAAAGTTGAGAGAAACTGATATTAAGGCTGAACAATTAGAAAGAAAAGTTGCTTCCTTGGAATCTGAAAAGGAAGAACTGGAGAAGAAATACGAAGAATTACTTGAAAAGTACAATTCTTCCAAATCCGAATTGGAAGAAATCAGTCAACAGTTGGAGGCTATGTAAAGGGGTT
Source organism: Yamadazyma dendronema (assembly GCA_030572355.1). Lineage (NCBI taxonomy): Eukaryota > Fungi > Ascomycota > Pichiomycetes > Serinales > Debaryomycetaceae > Yamadazyma > Yamadazyma dendronema. The sequence continues at coordinate 587,401 of JAJLZP010000005.1, forward strand.
CCATCATGCGAATTGTATATGGTGTATACTTGTTCAAACCTTGTCGTGTCGAGCAATTAGTAAGCTTATCATTATATATGTTTAATACCAGAAGTTAAGTTATTGATCTCATTAGATATAATTTGATCCATTGTCAGATCTGGACCTCCTTCGCGATTGTGAAAATACTTACACACAGTTGAAGGGATTCCAAGTAATACACAAGTGATTATTGAGATGGCAATCTTTGACACTTTGCGGAGAAGGTTAAGTCATAAACTAGAATCCCATCAAATAGAAGAAGATTACACTCCAAGACCTTCGGTGAATCATAGTAGATCAAACTCAATTTCGTTCAATGATGGTATAAGATATGAGCAAGAATTTTCAACTCCTATAACAGAGATAAATTTACCAGAAGAGATTCCATCTTATGAAGCATCCCAGCTCATATATGGTGGGAATAACTCGAACCCAAATAATGAACCAAATGAGTCCCATGACAGAATATTACCCCCCGATGACCCACATTACAGAGACCCACATTACAGATCAGGTATCATACACACCCCAATACCCATACTGCATTCTGTACGTCAAATGAGTATGAATAATCCTGATAACGGGAACTTCCATAATAATTCCACTAACCTATCAAACACAATATCACGTCAAAGTTCAATAACTGCTACTTCAAATCCTGATTTATCAGTAACTCCTACCAATGGAGGCTCCACTAATGGCAGAAAGAAGAAGACTTTGAAAAGCTTGGGATTGAAGTTCTTGAATGCGAGACAACATTTCGCTTTGGCATGTTGTAGAGACTTATCGTTGATACCTTGTATACTAGGGTTGATACAATCTTGGAGAAGAGCCTTTCTCGATAATGAAATTCGAAATTCAACTTCAATCACTTCGGCCAAATTGCCAGAACATTTTCTTACTGGGATTTGGTGTATTGTTGCTGGTTATTTATCATACTCAGTTCTTGATGGACTCATGATCAGATGGATCGTGACATATCTGACATCAGCAGCTATCCTTCGGATGCTCTCAATGTCTACCATGATCGTTGCAATTGAACAGTATCTAGTTTCAACCTTAAGTGCTGAGGGGTTCAAATATGGTTTACACATTTGGATCTTGATAAGTTGTTGTTTAACGTTGGTATATATTGGTCAGAATTTTGTCACTCTGAATCTTGATTTGAGAGGGAATCAAAGAGCCCGTTTCTTTGATTTTTATAACATCGTGGTATTTGCGGTGGTACCAGTGGGTTTAGCAAGTTTCTTGACCATGATAGGTCTACTCCGATCTTTATTGATTGTCAGACTTGATGTTCAAAATAGCCCTTATTATTATAACTAATATGTATACTAGAATGTATTTTAGAGCTCTACGATAGACTGGATTTTTGCAACTTATCGCACATAATTCTTTTTTTTTTTGCAAGGTGAAAAATTTCTCATATCAATAGCCATGGTGGTACATGTCTTAGGTAAAGCGATCAGGCACAACACCCTTGTCAAGGTATGTTGGAAACAAATTCAAGTAAAAATTTGTCACATTACTAACTGAGTATCAAGATAGGTTTAGCCAAAAACATATTTGGAGTAGGGCCCCAAACTGCAGAAAGAATATGTGCCAAAGTAGGTATTTATCCACAGATGAGAATGAACCAATTATCAGAACCTCAAATTCTTGCCTTGAATAAAGAATTATCCGAAATAACCATAGAAGGTGACTTAAAGCAAAAAATTAATGACAATATCAAATTAAAGAGAAGTACTGGTACTTGGGCTGGTATAAGACATGCTGCCGGATTACCAGTTCGTGGTCAAAGAACTAGAAATAACTCGTCAACCGCTGGAAAGTTGAACAGATTGAACAGACATCAATAATCCAGAGCCCCTGTACATATTTTACCGTCCAATATATATGTATTTTTGACTATTTACAGTGTTGTTTGTGGATTCCTGATTCCTGCACTGAATTCCCATGCAAATTTATTTTTCAGATTCTTTGGCCTTTTGATCTTCCAATAACTTTCTCATTCTCTCCTTTGCTTCTGGAGTGTATTCCAAAGTTCGGGAATCTAGTTCTTTTATTTGAAGCCCTATATTCTCTCGCTTTCTTCTTTCAACTTCTTCTGGAGAATGGGGCTCGAATTTGATAAACTCAAAATCTTTCCCAGTATCGTAGACGACATATCCTCCTAACAAAATGGCAATGGTAGCCACGATAGATCGTGCAACCATGGAAGGTTGTGGTGGAAGTTTTCCTGGTGGCATCAGTATTTAATATTTAAGACTAGAAAACTTTTTATCGTTGTCTCAAACCTAGATTATCGCGTACATCAACATTAAGCTATTTACAATTAAATTAGTGTCAGTTCACAATCTTTCTTCTTGGATGGAAGGGCCACTTTGGGCAATTTTATAGCCCCAGAATCCGATGATATTAAGAACTCCAACTCTCCAACCATTAAATAAGCCAAGATGTAACAAATTATTCCACATACTGGATACTTTATTCTGATCATCTATGCCATGTTGCATTCCGTCATTAAAATCAACAATGAGGTTCGTATCTGGGTTATCTATAGTAACAACTCTTAAAGGATCCTCTGAAAGTGGTTTAGGTTTCAATAAGTATCTCACTTGCTCTTTTCTCAACAAGTTTTCCACCGGTAATTTGATAAAGAATTCCATAATTGACAATAACAAATTGAATATCGTATAGAGTCTTGGTGCAGAATATTGATCGATATTAAACTTGATGAAAAGTAAGTATGGTGCCGATTTTCTGAAAATACTGGTTGAGAATTGATGTAATACCGTCAAAAATGATATACTTAAAGGTGGATGCACTAATGCTTCAATTGGGTAATTTCTCAACGATTCTCTTATAGATCTGGTGCTCTTGATTCCATCATCGTGTTCCGAAGTTTCACTGTCTTCCGGATTGTACGGTTTATTGAATTGAGTGATCATGAGTCTTACTTTGATCAAATCAAGAGGCATCAACACCACTCCTGTCAACACACATGCCAGAACTGATAAGCAAAGAGATCTTAATGGTTCTGTCAGATGGGTCAAATCCAAAAAGAATGGATCTGGAATTCCTAAGAATGGTGATAGAAATCCAGTGATCCATGCTTCAATAGTGTGTGATAAAGTTTGATGGATGAATTGAGCATTCAAACCTCTAAATAAAGCATTTGGACCGTCTTTTGAAACAATAGCTGAAAGGATATCAACCGTGTGCTTGGAAACAGGTTGAAGTTTATGCTTTCTTCTTTGCAGTTTCTTCAGCTTTGAGGGTGATTTGAACATTCCAGATGATGACAATTTCTTTGGAGATCCGGGTGCTGCTGATTGGAAATAGTTGATTTCGGCATCAGAGTCATCATCAGAATAATTCTGGGATAATTGGGGAGTTAACTCTCCGGATTCATCCAAAAGTCTTGAGTGCTGAGGTTTCTTGGTATTGGGTTTTTTCTGGAAATCAAACGTTCCAACTTGAAGAACCAATCTTGTTATTTCTAGTGGTTGCAAGAGAAGTACCTTACAATAATTCTTCAAGAAATTCCAAAATAAGTTCTTGAATAAAGCAGACAAATTATTAAAATCAAAATATTCCAGTAACTCCAAATCGTTAAAGTAATCCTTATCTATATTGTCCATTTTATCGTGACTAGTTATAGCTCTTAATCCTATATTTGCTCCTGGGTTATATCTACCAGTGGAGGAATTATTGACGACAGGGTGGATTGAACTTGTAACGGAAACTCCAGTATGGGGGTTTACAAGCCCAATTCCTGGCTTATAGATAACCAGATACCCAGGGTCGAAGGTGTCTGGGTTGTAGTAAGGTCTCAAATCTGAACCTGACATCACGAGTGATAAAATAATAATAATTGATGCGAAACATTGAGAGTGTTTTGATGAATGGTATGTACATTGAATATATACAATTGGGGCCCCAATGGGCAGTGACTTACCAAAGGTGGTCATAATACATGGAAAATATGGGTGTTTGCTGGCCTCAGTCATGTATGATTAGGAGTTGAAGATATTTGATATTCTTCATGTAGAACAAACATACGATTTTATGATTGTGTTTGTTTCAAGACCGGTTTCAAGACCTGGTTCAAGGCCCAGTGAGAGGTTAACTGGTAAATTAGCAGAGAAGATTCTATCCATATTTCTCTCACTCTATGAAGGATCCAGAGTTGATATGTCGTTCGACCTCTCTATCAAGAACTCTCCGAGGAACTTCAATGGATCGTCAGGTTTATCCTTAGCCACCGATCGAAGCCCTTCCAAGAGATGCAAAGTAAGGTTTTTGTTCAAATATTGTCTGACAGAGGAACCACCCACAATTTCATGCATTGGATCTTTTATGTCTTCGGGTACAACTGGTGCTTCTTGGAGTTTTTGTCGTTTGTTTGGGGTATTTGAAAGTGATCTTAATTCTTCGGGCTTGGGGGTGGACAATTTAGGAGTACCAGACTTTGATGAGGTGGGAATAGTGACCCCATTTATACCACCATTGTCCCTAGTTTGTTCAGTTTCTTGCTTAACTATAGATGTTGTATTTTCAAGTTGGTCCAGCATTGTAGGTTCACGATTTATTTTTGAGTATAATTTCTCACTTTTTTAAACTTAGCATGAGTCTCGATCCATTTAACGATGTTGAAGATGACGCTTGGCAACAAATCCAAGTGTTAGATTCCATCATCAAGAAGTCGGATTATATCACTGAAGATGTAAAACTTGATTTCACCAATGGATATCAAGAACTTGAAGAAATAATTAATGATTTAAATGAGGCTCTTGAAGTATCGAGTGCCAATCCCCAGCATTATCAATTGACTGATGCAGATATTCAAGATAGACATGATGTTATAAACAAACTACAAAAGAAAAAACTGGCATTAAATTCCATATGGAATTCCAAAGTAAATGACCCAAAACGTCAACGACAAGTTGGTACCATGTCTAATAGAATATCACAAGATGGGGCTAATCCATTTACTGATCAGAATCAAATCGATAATGAATTCAACCAATTTCAACAGCAAGAAATGATCAGAGATCAGGACTTGCAATTGGGATCAATCCATGAAACCATGCATAATTTGAATCAACAAGCAATGATTATGGGATCTGAATTGGAAGACCAAGGGTTGATGTTAGATGATTTAGATCAAAACTTGGATAGAGTAGGCAATTCAGTTCAAAGAGGATTGAAAAGAATCGATTGGTTTATTGAAAAAAATAGAGAAAGAGGTAGTGACTGGTGCATAGCCATTTTGGTGGTGGCCTTGGTTATACTTTTGATTTTAATTATAGCCGTATGAGTTTGAGTTTGAGTTTTCTAATATAGTTAGTATACATCTTAATGAAACAATTAAATAGATTGTGTTTTATCAGACGAAAGATGGTGATAGGTAGCTTGGTTTTTTCCACACCGACATAAAGTCTCGAGCCAAATGCACTCTTGTCATCATTTTAACTATAATCTATTTTCATTGACATAAAACATACCAATAAAAACTTAAAGTTGTGTTAATGGAAAGAAAAATTTTCTAAGGTTTCAAGGGCATCTCTTTATAGTTCTCGCCCAACGTTACCCGGCGCGCGGCGTTGGCCTCGACCTACAGGAAACTATTATACTACCGCTACTGTACACCAAGTGAAAAACAATATGTCAGGTGCTGATAGTAAATATCGTTACAGAGTAGAGATTCAACAGATGATGTTCGTGTCTGGGGAATCGAATGATCAACCTGTTGAAACCACTTCTTTGATCGAGGATATTGTTAGAGCTCAGGTTATTGATATTTTATTGGAGTCTGGTAGAACTGCCAATGCTAGAGGAACTAGATCTATAGCCCCTGAAGATGTCATTTTCTTAATAAGACATGATAAGGCTAAGGTAAATAGATTGAGAACATATCTTTCCTGGAAAGATGTCCGTAAAAATGCTAAAGATCAAGAAGGTGGTGGAACTGAGTCGTTGATTGAAAATGAAGCAGCAGCTGGACAAGGTGCTAGTCAAGCTCCAGATTCATCAAAGATGTTAACAAAGTACAAAAAGCTGAAAATTCGGTTACCATGGGAATTACAATTCATGTTTCCTGAACAACATCTCGAAACTGCTGAAGAATCTGAGCAAGTTGATGAAGATGAAAAGGCTGCCACTCTTGCCTCATTGAAAAGATTAAAACAGGCGGATGATAGGACCAGGAATATGACTCGGGAAGAATATGTTCATTGGTCCGAATGTAGACAAGCATCCTTCACTTTTAGGAAGGGTAGAAGATTTAGAGAGTGGGCTCAAATATCTCAAGTTTGTGACTCAAGACCCAATGATGATGTTATAGATATTCTTGGGTTTTTGACTTTTGAAATGGTATGTTCTTTGACAGAAGAAGCTATGGAAGTCAAGAAGCTCGAGGAAAAACATATTCAAAAGATGAACAAAAACAATTCGGAAGCTGCTGATGCTATCAGAAAGAGAAAGTACCTTTTCGATAAACCGAACGATCTAGACACCCCAATCTTGCCTTATCACATCACCGAAGCTTGGAGAAAATTACAGGCTTTGGATTTCAAGCACAGAACAGGTAAAACTTTTGGAGGAGGCAAGATCAAGACAAAAGCCAAAATTATATAACGGTTATATATTAACACATTTTAATGCAGATGATGAATATTAGGACTAGTTTTTAAAATCTTGACGGGCTTCTCTTGAAAGTCCCGCCATTGAATAAAGTCTTTCACGAGATGCTTTTTTTCCTCTTCATAATTGTCTAAATTCAATTGTAGTAAACTCCACTTCCGTACATACGGTGCAAATTCAACTATGAAAGATGTTGGTGAAAGGTATAAAGAAATAGAACCATCGGGGATACCTACCATATCCTGAGTGAAGATGTTAGAGGCTGTACCGGCATTCCTGGATCTTGTCACGAGGTCTCTCCTGACGTCTCGCAAGAACAAAGGCATCGGTTTGGACCTCGAAGAAACATAGTCGTTGACGTACTTCCTCAACTGGTTATGGGAGTAATTGAGGTCAATGGAGCTACTTGGCAAATTGGTGGAAGTAGAAGATGCTGAAGCAACCAAGTCATCAATTATGGTCCGTTCATGTGGTAACAATGCTTGGGTTAATGCGTTTGTTTCATCAACATAATATATGTCAATGAATTCGTTATCAATCGATTCATGATTTAATTGTGACGCCACGTTAGATTCGATTATATCGGTAACCCCCAACAAATCAATCGATTCAGATAGAGCATAAATATCAGTCTCTTCATCTTTGACATCTATCTTGGGGTCTGCTGATTTGATAAGAATTATTTCAAAGGGGTCTTGGTCCAACAGCGGAGACTCAAAATTTTGGCACAAAAGCTGACAAGCATTGAGTGTTCTTCGTATATCAATGTGATACACAAGCTGGTCTCTATTGGTAGAGGTGATCAAGCTTTGGAGTACATCGGTGTCCACATCAAAACCTTGGGTTAGACAACAGCCCCAAAGGTAATCAGTATAAATGTCTAGACTTAAAGGGGTACCGATATCAAAATTTAAAATGGAATCCTGTTCTAAAGCATGCTCAAGCAATGGCTTCGGAATCACAGAAGCCGTGGTACACGTGAGGATGATTGGTCTTCTTGAAATCTCAAGAATCTCTTGTACTACAGTCCAAAAGGTACGATCTTGCTCAAAAAGAACATCACAGTCCTCTAATAGAACAACACCTTTCGGAAATTCGCCTCCATCTTCATCATGTGTTACCAACTGAGTGGTACAGAATTCTTTAAGAACTCCCAATATGTTCTTTCTAGCTCTGTCTTGGCCCGCATTTATCTCATGGATGTAACCATTTATTTCCTTCATGGCAGCGTAGATGGAAGCAGATTTTCCTACTCCAGTGTCCCCCACTACTATCAAGAATGGCATAAATAACTCCTCCTCCGTTTCATCATCTAAAAATGTATCATCCACGATGAAACCGTCCATGGGGGTTTCCTTCTTTTTTGGTTTTTTGAGTTTCCTCAGACCTTTGAATGACTGAGTCTTCAACCGACCAAAAGAGTTTGTAATCCATGATCGAAGTTGTGATTTGTTTGATTTCAGGATCAATAGGGCCTCGCAACTGGTAGGCTGGAATAGTTGGGGCCATGCATTTTGGCTGGTACAAGAATTGCCAATGAGCTTATGTAAGTCTGTGAATTTTGGGTCTTCAACCGGACATCTTTGTTGAAGCTTATTCATCGCTGCCAGAGCGGAAACAATAGTCTTTTCGTATGTATATCTGGTGGTTTCTTGAGCGCTTGACGGCACATGTTGGAAAGTGTCGTGTAACTCGAAATCATGGGTTGCTACATGCTTTTGGAAGTCATGTAAAGCTGTCAAGTTAGTTTGTTGCAAATCATCGGAGTCAAAAACGTGGAACTGATCTTTCTTGATGACGGGTGGAGCTAACTCTTTCATCTTTTGTAGCGGTGTAAGCTTAACTGTCGCAGAGGATGATTCCTTCATCATCATGTCAAACACGCTGGATGCACTCCTACCAGACTTTGACTTAGGTTTATCTCCTTTTATCCCTTTGACGAATTGACTTGTTCCTCTAGATTTCAAGGAATTCTCGAATTTCTTATAAAATCCTAAGGCCTCTTTATCAACCTTAAGTGTAACTTTTAACAGTTTCCTTGGTTCACATTTCAATAAGTCTTTTGCTGAAACTGTCTTCCCCTTAACTGAATTACTTCTATCATCTGTAGGAGGGTCTGAGCTCAAATCAATCACGATTTCGGGTTCTTCGTTATGGTGTTTGCTTTTCTTGATTCCACCCCATTGAAGGAAGGTTTTCATATCGACCAGTTTTCCCTTAGAATTTGCTTTAAACTTCTTCTCTAATTCTTCGATTTGGTCATTTGAGGAAACAGACTGAAATGCTAGTTGATCCTGGAAATCAGCTGTGATGTTTGTGTGATCTTCATCAGATTTAACAGCTTTCTTCTTATTTCCATTCAAAAGACTCATCAAGTTGGCAGGTTTGCTAGCTTTGGAGATAGGATCACTTGAATGGATTGAAGGTTTGTAAATACTCGGAAGAATGTCTTCAGGTCCTTCACAAATGTCTATATCTTGTACTTCTATGGGCGTCCCATATTCACTGGATGGGCTTTGGTACGTATCAGGCTCCTCCACACTAGGAGATGATTTTACTTCTATTGATTGACTTTCGGGATACCTGTCATATGGAACTTCAGAATCGCCGGCTCTTCTCCCCAGTAGGAGGGAGTCGATGGTTCCTTTGGGCATTATTGATGATAAGTGTAACAGACGCGGTGTGATTTTTCAAACTGGCGTCTTAACTAAATACGCACATCGCATCGGAGACATCCAACTCATCATGGCCGGATTCCAACTAAATTTGAAGGACAAGAAAAAGGTCCCGACAAAAGGTAAATTTGGCTTTTCCCTAGGAAAGAACAAGTCAGACTCAAGACCAGAGAAGAAGAAACCACTTTTAGGCGAGAGCGACTCTGAAGATGAAGAGAATAAGAGGACAGTGATTGACACATTCGATAAAGATGAACTCCATAAACCAGCACCAAAGAAACCTGATTTAGTAATACGACCAGATTCACTAAATAGCAAGATTAAAAAGGCTTCTCATTCAGCACCGGATGAAACTATGAATCGTGAAGATGATAATGTTTCTGGCGATATTGATCAACAAGCAAGAGATGCAATTATGAATGGAGAGAAACCTTCATCATCATCAGTAATATTCATGAAAGAGCCAAGTAACAATGTCAAGGAAGCAGATCAACAAGACTATGAACAGGTACCAGTAGAGGAGTTCGGAGCAGCTCTTATGAGAGGAATGGGATGGAAAGGTAAGAAAGGGTCTGTCACTAAACCTAAGATCAACACTGATAAGAGGAAGCAAGGTTTGTTGTTAGGTATTGGGGCCCAGGCAATGAAAGATGACGACTTGGCACAGGAGTTATTGAGTTCAAAGGCTAAATTTAGTGTTCCGTTAGTCAGGAAGCGAAAAGAATAACTTACGTCTTGATGATTTAATGATAATGAAATATATGCAAGTAAAAATATAAAAGTACAAAATAAATATCTTCGTGAAGCGTTTAAACTATGACACCTAATCCAAGTAATAACAATTGACTGGCGATTGAATGCGACCATAATGATGACTTTTCACCAATGATTCTTTTCTCGTCTTGTTTGACGATTTTCAACAATTCTTCGTAGATATCACTTACAATAACATCGAAAACTTTGGCTTGAGTCAAATGGTCAATATTATATAATTCAGAAAGCTTTTCAATTACCATTGTCTTCACGGTTATAGGAGGACGGTTGTCAGTGTCAAGTTTATTAATGTATGCAACAAGTGACCTTAAGTCATGTAAGGTCAAATATGGGATGCTGCCAGTGGATGCAACGGGCAATTCTTTTGGTAAAGTGGCTTGGAGATTATGAAACTTAACTTTGGCATCAATGAAAACATACTCCTGGTTGTTATCATTGTTATCGATTCGATCTTCGTTACTCATATTGAAGGTCTGATATATGGCCTGTAGAGCACCCTTCATTAAGTTGGTTTGGTCAGTGTTCGTTGGCTCGTCTATAGGTGCCTCAAGTCGATCGTCATTAACTGATGAAAGATCATAAATGATTTTGTTAACAGTCTCGTAAATCCTTTTGTACTCAGTTTCAAATAAGGAATTTTCCTCCAGGTCGTTGGATGGAAACCGGATATCGGCCATGATCTCAGCTCTTCCGTTCAAGATCCAATTAAATTTGGACTGTGGATGAGCTTTGGCGATATTACCCAAATCAATACCATCCAACTTGAATCTGATGACGTTCTCATTCGGTAAGTTCTTGTACTCCTGTTTCCTATGAATGGTGAACATTGAATCGTTTATAGATCCTGTGACATTGTTTGCATTGAAAAAATCAATAAGCATGGTCTTACCAGTCACCTTGGGTAATTCACAATTGAAGATGGATATCTTCAAGGGTCTTGTAGGACTTCTTGAATCATAAACTTCAAAGTACGAGTCGTGAATTTTAACCAGACTAAGCTCGTAATTTGGATCAACCAAAGATGAGGTCTTTTTGGATTGGGTAACCTCTTGAGTCTGATCGCTCATATCAAATTGAAAGTGGGTAAAATCATGAAATCTCCTAAAGATGATTTCAGATTCAATGTCTGCAGCCTGAGGTACAATGGAATCGTATTTCTTGTGGACTTTACCGTTGGCACCAAAAATCTCTAAATCTTGGATCAATCCGTTACCATCAGACCATTTCCCAAATGACAACGATAAGCTTAAACACTTAATGTCACAATTGAATGACACATTGCTATGTTGCTCAGAGTTTGAAATGATTGTAAGATTCTTGAAAATGAGTTTACCATCTTTGAACTCGGGAAGAACACTTTTCTTTTGAAATTCAATTTTTATACCTAATCCATAGGATAAAATTGAACTAGTCAAAAAACCAACAAGACCTTCATCTTTAGTATGTTTCTTGGAGCCCGATCCCAGATCTTGGCTTTCTTCATCAACTTTATTGCCCTGCAAATTGAAATATGAAAGTAACTTGTTGCGAGCACTGTCAATTGTATGTAATGAGTAAAGAAGCACAAGACCAAAAGTTGTGGTTCCCAAGATAATCCACAACACATTACCCATGACAAGCCATGAAAACATAGCAGACGCGTCATCAATGGAGAATGGTTTATTGTTACGCTTCAAGGGCCATTTTATATGTATAAGCAACCTGGACACCGGACCCGAGGCTTGCGCAAGCAATTTATTCTTTGTGACATTTATCTTATCTTTTGCGGTGGAGCCGAAACTGCTGGTCGACTTGGATTCTAAATCAGGTTTTGGATCCAATGGGCTCTTGCTCTTGTTGTATAGTATGGTAGAACTATTGTAGGCTCTAGTAAACTCGAACAAATTTTGCTGTGTGATTTGAGGTAAAATTAAAGGTCTTAAGGAGGAGGGCAATTGATTACAAGAGCCGAGGATCCTCGATCTTCCCTTCATACCTGTTGAAAGTATATTATATGAAATTCGGGATAAACTCATTGTTGAAAAGTGAGTTATATGAGGGACTTTGTATCTTTCTGTTTATAAGTCAAAGTTTTACTTATAATTAGTCTTCCTCGATAACACTTAAAGTATGGGGAACCTGAAAATTTTTTTTTTTCTGTCTCATATTTTATAGAGCAAAAAGAAATTAGGCCGCAAAAATATGCCCCCGCGAGATTGGCTGCAAAGTGATTGCCAGCCACGAATTTACATATGAGACTTACAAGATTGAAATAAATATGTATTTACAGATTTGAATTAAAGTTACCTCTATTTGAAGTCTGATGCAATGATCTCCATTGCTTTTGAATCTCCTGCTCTCAACTCTTCGTTTTCTAATGCATCGGCAAGACACAACCATGGATCCTTAGTACCACCCCATTTTAAAATACAATCTTTATATTTTTCACCAGCTTGATAACTCCATGGGTCCTCCATGAAAAGCTCTTTGTAAACTTTATCAG